>LR738710.1:706058817-706101367 GCA_902687465.1 Secale cereale | reverse complement strand
GGGGAAGGGGGCGGTGGGGGAGGCCGAGTCGGCCACGGCGGCGAGGCGGGCGCGGCCGGGACTCCGGTCGGAGTCGGTGCGGGCGCGGCTGTGAGTCTCCCTTTAAAAATATATATATATATATATATCCAGACACCGAAAACACGAAAATAAAATACTAAACGGGCTCCAAAAATTCCGAAATAAATTTTCACCGTACTCTAATAAAATATAGGAAAAGTGAACATTTTTCCCGGACCTAAATGCAATTTTGAAAAACACGCATTTTTCCTATGCAAATAAAATCGCAAATAAATTCAAATAAAATTCAAATTAAATTCAAAAGTGATTTTAATATTTTTTCCTCCAATATTTCTTTTATTTTCGAGAAGTCATATTATCTCCGCTCGTATATTTTATTAAGAAATATTATTATAGAGAGAAAATAATTGAAACCAACGTGATCCCCGTACCGGTATTGGAGAAAAACTCAAATACGAAAACAGTAGAATTCCCAACTCTCTCCGTAGGTCATTGAGTTGCTTAGAATTTTCGAGGTTCGCCACACACAAAATGCAATCCAACATGCATTGCAATATGATCTATGTATAACATTCCAAATTGAAAATTTGGGATGTTACATCATACATGTCACTCTTGAACATTGCACATCCCGGTACACTGCCGGAGGCATTCATATAGTCATATCTTTGTTCTAGTATCGAGTTGTAAGTAAATAAAAGTGTGATGATCATCATTATTAGAACATTGTCCCATGTGAGGTTATCAATAAAGAGGCCAACTGAGTCTCCAAAAAAAGAGAAAAGGGTCTCCAAAAAAGAGAGGAGACTACAAAAAAAGAGAAAAAGAGAGAAGGGACAATGTTACTATCCTTTTCCACACTTGTGCTTCGAAGTAGCACCATGTTCTTCATGATCGAGAGTCTCCTATGTTGTAAATTTCATATATCACTAGTGGGAATTTTTCATTATAGAACTTGGCTTCTATATTTCAACGATGGGCTTCCTCAAATGCCTTAGGTCTTCATGAGCAAGCAAGTTTATGCACACCCACTGGTTGTCTTTTTGAGCTATCATACACTTATAGCTCTAGTGCATTCGTTACATGGCAATCCCTACTCACTCACATTGATATCGATTGATGGACATATCCATAGTCCATTGATATGCCTAATCGATGTGAGACTTTTTCCCTCCTTTTGTCTATTACCACCTTTTATTCCACCGATAGTGCTATATCCATGGCTCACGCTCATGTATTGCGTGAAGAGTTTAAAAGGTTTAAGAATGTTAAAGTATGAAAACAAGTGCTTGATTGACACCGGGATATGCATGATTTTTACTTTGTGTTAAGAAGAGGGAGCATAAATGACTATATGATTTTGTAGGGATAACTTTCTTTAGCCATGTTATTTTTTAAGCTTCGTAGATTACTTTCTAGTATGCTTGAAGTATTACTGTTTTGATTCTGATAAACTTTTATTTTGAGTCTTATGGACCTGAACATTCATGCCACAATAAAGAATATTGCATTGATAAATGTGTTGGGTAGCATTCCACATCAAAAAAAATCTGTTTTTATCATTTACCTACTCGAGGAGGAGCAGGAATTAAGGTTGGGGATGCTTGATACGTCTCCAATGTATCTATAATTTTTTATTTTTCATGCTATTATATTATCTATCTTGGATGTGTTATATGCATTTATATGCTATTTTATATGATTTTTGGGACTAACCTATTAACCCAGAGCCCAATGCCAGTTTATATATTTTTTTCTTGTTTTTGAGTTTCGCATAAAAGGAATATCAAATGATTTCCAAACGGAACGAAAATTTACGGTGATTTTTTATGGACCAAAAGAAGCCCACGGAGCACCGGAGGTGGCCCAGAAGAGCCACAAGGCAACCACAAGGCTGGGGCGCCCCCCAGGGCGCGCCCCCTACCTTGTGGCCGCCTCGTGGGTCCTCCTGACTTGCCCCCGATGCAAAAAATTCCTATAAATAGTGAAACCTCCGAAAACAAACCTAGATCAGGAGTTCCGTCGTCGCAAGCCTCTGTAACCACGAAAAACCAATTGGGAGCCCGTTCCGGCACCCTGCCAGAGGGGGAAACCATCACCGGTGGCCATCTTCATCATCCCGATGGTCTCCATGACGAGGAGGGAGTAGTTCACCCTCGGGGCTGAGGGTATGTACCAGCAGCTATGTGTTTGATCTCTCTCTCTCTCTCTCGTGTTCTTGATTTGGCACGATCTTGATGTACCGCAAGCTCTGCTATTATAGTTGGATATTATGATGTTTCTCCACCTCTACCTTCCTATAATGGATTGAGTTTTTTCTTTGAAGTTATCTACCATCCATATTACACCTGTATCAGCATCTCTTTGCCGAACTAGTGCACCTATACAATTTACCATTGTATTGGGTGTGTTGGGGACACAAGAGACTCTTTGTTATTTGGTTGCAGGGTTGCTTGAGAGAGACCATCTTGATCCTACGCCTCCCACGGGTTGATAAACCTTTGGTCATCCACTTGAGGGAAAATTGCTATTGTCCTACAAAACTCTGCACTTGGAGGCCCAACATGAGGCTACAAGAAGAAGGTTGTGTAGTAGACAACAACGTTCTATATGTATCCAGATTGAGACCCAGAGTCATCTGGATTAGTGACGAAGCTTGTATCGACATAACGCCTTACGACGAACTCTTTATCACCTCCATAACCGAGAAACATTTCCTTAGTCCTCTAAGGATAATTTTTTACCGTTGTCCAGTGATCCACTCCTGGATCACTCTTGTACCCCCTTGCCAGACACGTGGCAAGGCACACATTAGGTCTGGTACACAGCATGGCATGCTTTATAGAACCTTTGGCTGAGGCATAGGGAATGACTTTCATTCTCTCTTTTTCTTCCGTGGTCGGGTTTCGAGTCTTACTCAACTTCATACCTTATAACTCAGGCAATAACTCCTTCTTTGACTGATCCATTCTGAACTCCTTCAAAATCTTGTCCAGGTATGTACTCATCGAATGTTTTATCAAGTGTTTTGATCTATCTCTATAGATATTGATGCCCAATATGTAAGCAGCTTCACCGAGGTCTTTTTTGGAAGAAAAGTCTTATTCAAGTATCCTTTTATGCTATCCAGAAATTCTATATCATTTCCAATCAACAATATGTCATCCACATATAATATTAGAAATGCTACAGAGCTCCCACTCACTTTCTTGTAAATACAGGCTTCACCGTAAGTCTGTATAAAACCATATGCTTTGATCACCTCATCAAAGCGTATATTCCAACTCCGAGATGCTTGCACCAGTCCATAGATGGATTGCTGGAGCTTGCACACTTTGTTAGCACCTTTAGGATTGACAAAACCTTATGCTTGCATCATATACAACTCTTCTTTCAGAAATCCATTAAGGAATGCAGTTTTAACATCCATTTGCCAAATTTCATAATCACAAAATGCGGCAATTGCTAACATGATACAGGCAGACTTAAGCATTGCTACAGGTGAGAAAGTCTCATCCTAGTCAACTCCTTGAACTTGTCAAAAACCTTTTGTGACAAGTCGAGCTTTTGTAGATAGTAACATTACCATCAGCATCTGTCTTCCTCTTGAAGATCCATTTATTCTCTATGGCTTGTCGATCATTGGGCAAGTCCACCGAAGTCCACACTTCGTTCTCATACATGGATCCTATCACATATTTTATGGCCTCGAGACATCTATCAGAATCTGGACTCATCATAGCTTCTTCATAGTTCGAAGGTTCGCCGTTTTCTAACAACATGACTTCCAGGATAGGGTTACCATACCACTCTGGTGCGGTACACGTTCTGGTCGACCTTCGAGGTTCAGTAGTAACTTGTAACGAAGTTTCATTATCATCATCATTAGCTTCTTGTCTAGTTGGTGTAGGCATCACGGGAACAATTTTCTGTGATGAACTACTTTCCAATTTAAGAGAAGGTACAATTACCTCATCAAGTTCTACTTTCCTCCCACTCACTTCTTTCGAGAGAAACTCCTTCTCTAGAAAGGACCTATTCTTAGAAATAAAGATCTTGCCTTCGGATCTGTGGTAGAAGGTGTACCCAATAGTTTCTTTTGGGTAATATGCATTTCTCCGATTTGGGTTCGAGCTTATCAGACTGAAGCCTTTAGACATAAGTGTCGCAACCCCAAACTTTAAGAAACGACAAGTTTGGTTTCTTGCCAAACCATAGTTCATACGGTGTCGTCTCAACGGATTTAGACGGTGCCCTATTTAACGTGAATGCAGCTATCTCTAATGCATAACCCTAAAATGATAAAGGCAAATCGGTAAGAGACACCATAGAATGCACCATATCCGATAGAGTACGGTTACTACGTTTAGAAACACCATTACACTGTGGTGTTCCAGGTGGCGTGAGTTGTGAAACTATTCCACATTGTTTTAAATGAAGGCCAAACTTGTAACTCAAATATTCATCTCCGCGATCAGATCGTAGAAATTTTATTTTCTTGTTACGATGATTCTCTACTTCACTCTGAAATTCTTTGAACTTTCCAAAATGTTTCAAACTTGTGTTTCACCAAGTAGATATACCCATACCTACTTAAATCATCTGTGATGGTGAGAAAATAATGATACCTGCTGCAAGCTTCAAGACCCATCGGACCGCATACGCCGGTTTGTATTATTTCCAATAAGTCATTAGCTCGCTCCAATGTTCTAGAGAACGGAGTTTTAGTCATCTTGCCCATGAAGCATGGTTCACAAGTATCAAATGATTCATAATCAAGTAATTCCAAAAGTCCATCCGCATTTCTTTATGCACTTTACACCAATATGATCTAAACGGCAGTGCCACAAGTATGTTGCACTATCATTATCAACTTTGCATATTTTGGCATCAATATTATGAATATGTGTATCACTACGATCGAGATTCAGTAAACCATTTACATTGGGTGTAAGACCATAGAAGGTTTTATTCATCTAAACAGAACAACAATTATTCTCTCGCTTAAATGAATAATCGTATTGCAATAAACATGATCCAATATTGTTCATTCTCAATGCAAACACCAAATAACATTTATTTAGGTTCAACACTAATCACAAAAGTATAGGGAGTGTGTGATGATGATAATATCATTCTTGGAACCACTTCCAACATACATCACCACCTCGCCCTTAACTAGTCTCCCTTTAATCTGCAACTCCTGTTTCGAGTTACTAATCTTAGCAACAGAACAATATTAAATATCCAGGGGCTACTACGAGCACTAGTAAGGAACACATCAACAACATGTATATCAAATATATATTTGTTCACTTTGCCATCCTTCTTATCCGCCAAATATTTGGGGCAGTTTCGCTTCAAGTGACCATTTCCTTTGCAGTAGAAGCACTCAGTTTCAGGCTTGGGTCTAGCTTTGTGTTTCTTCTCGTGAGTGGAAACTTGCTTGCTATTTATTCTTGAAGTTCCCTTCTTTCCCTTGCCCTTTTTCTTAAAACTAGTGGTCTCGTTAACAATCAACACTTGATGCTCCTTCTTGATTTTTACCTCCGCAGCTTTGAGCATTGCGAAGAGCTCGGGAATTGTCTTCTCCACCCCTTGCATAATATAGTTCATCACGAAGCCTTTATAGCTTGGTGGCAGTGATTGAAGAACTCCGTCAATAACACTACGTCACCACGCCGTCGTGCTGATGAAACTCTCCCTCGTCCTCAATTGGATCAAGAGCCCGAGGGACGTCATCGAGCTGAACTTGTGTTGAACGACAACTTGGTTTTCTTGCCAAATGACAACTTGGATTTAGATGGTGCCCTATTTAACATGAATGCAGAAGTCTCTAAAGCATAACCCCAAAATGATAGTGGTAAATCGGTAAGAGACATCATAGATCGCACCATATCTAATAAAGTAAGGTTATGACGTTCGGACACACCATTACGCTGTGGTGTTCCAGGTGGCGTGAGTTGTGAAACTATTCCACATTGTTTCAAATGAAGACCAAACTCATAACTCAAATATTCGCCTCCGCGATCAGATCGTAGAAATTTTATTTTCTTGTTACGATGATTCTCTACTTCACTCTGAAATTCTTTGAACTTTTCAAATGTTTCAGACGTGTGTTTCATCAAGTAGATATACCCATATCTGCTCAAATCATCTGTGAAGGTCAGGAACCCGCCGTGAGCCTCAACACTCATTGGACCGCATACATCAGTATGTATGATTTCCAATAAGTCAGTTGCTCGCTCCATTGTTCCAGAGAGCGGAGTTTTAGTCATCTTGCCCATAAGGCATTGTTCGCAAGCACCAAGTGATTCATAATCAAGTGATTCCAAAAGTCCATCAGCATGGAGTTTCTTCATGCGCTTTACACCAATATGACCTAAAGGACAGTGCCACAAATAAGTTGCACTATCATTATCAATTTTGCATCTTTTGTCTTCAATATTATGAATATGTGTATCACTATGATCGAGATTCAACAAAAATAGACCACTCATCAAGGGTGCATGACCATAAAAGATATTACTCATATAGATAGAACAACCATTATTGTCCGATTTAAATGAATAACCGTCTCGCAACAAACAAGATCCAGATATAATGTTCATGCTCAACGCTGGCACCAAATAACAATTATTTAGGTTTAAAACTAATCCCGAAGGTAGATGTAGAGGTAGTGTGCCGACGGCGATCACATCAACTTTTGAACCATTTCCCACGCGCATCGTCACCTCGTCCTTAGCGAATCTTCATTTAATTTGTAGCCCCTGTTTCGAGTTACAAATATGAGCAACCGAACCAGTATCAAATACCCAGGCCCTACTACGAGCATTAGTAAGGTACACATCAATAACGTGTATATCAAATATACCTTTGTTCACTTTGCCATCCTTCTTATCCTCCAAATACCTGGGACAGTTCCACTTCCAGTGACCAGTCCCTTTGGAGTAGAAGCACTCAGTTTCAGGCTTGGCTCCAGACTTACGTTTCTTCCCGGGAATAGCAACTGGCTTGCTATTCTTTTTGAAGTCCCCCTTCTTTCCCTTGTCCTTTTTCTTTAAACTAGTAGTCTTGTTAACCATCAACACTTGATGCTCCTTTTTGATTTCTACCTCCGCAGCTTTGAGCATAGCGAAGATCTCGGGAATTGTCTTCTGCATCCCTTGCATATTATAGTTCATCACGAAGCCTTTGTAGCTTGGTGGTTGTGATTGAAGAACTCTGTCAATAATACTATCTTCATCAACTTTGACTCCAAGTTGATTCATGTGATTGTAGTACCCAGACATTCTGAGTAAGTGTTCACTGGTAGAACTATTCTCCTCCATCTTGCAGCTATAGAACTTGTTGGAGACTTCATATCTCTCAACTCGGGCATTTGCTTGAAATATTAACTTCAACTCTTGGAACTTCTCATATGCTACATGCCATTCAAAACATCTTTGAAGTCCCGATTCTAAGCTGTAAAGCATGTCACACTGAACTATCGAGTAGTCATCAGACCGCGTCTGCCAGACGTTCAAAGCGTCTACATTAGTGGGAGGGGGCTTGTCACCTAGCGGTGCTTCAAGGGCATAATTCTTCTATGTAGCAATGAGGATAATCCTCAAGTTACAGACCCAATGTGTGTAGTTGCTACCATCATCTTTCAACTTAGCTTTCTCTAGGAATGCATTAAAATTCAAGGGAACGGTAGCACGGGCCATTGATCTACAACAACATAGATATGCAAAAACTATCCGGACTAAGTTCATGATGAATTTAAAGTTTAATTAATCATATTACTAATGAACTCCCACTTAGATACACATCCCTCAAGTCATCTAAATGATCACATGATCCAAATCAACTAAACCATGTCCGATCATCACGTGAGATGGAGTAGCTTTCAATGGTGAACATCTTATGTTGATCATATCTACTATATGATTCACGCTCGACCTTTCGGTCTCCAGTGTTTCGAGACCATGTCTGTACATGCTAGGCTAGTCAAGCTTAACCCGAGTATTCTGCATGTGCAAAACTGTCTTACACCTGTTGTATGTGAACGTAGAGCTTATCACACCCTATCATCACGTGGTGTCTCGGCACGACAAACTGTCGCAACGGTGCATACTCAGTGAGAACACTTGTACCTTGAAATTTTGTAAGGGATCATCTTATAATGCTACTTCCGTACTGAGCAAACTAAGATGCTTAATAAGATAAACATCACATGCAATCAAAACATGTGACATGATATGGCCATCATCATCTTGTGCTTTTGATCTCCATCTCCAAAGCATCGTCATGATCTCCATCGTCACCGGCTTGACACCATGATCTTCATCGTAGCGTCGTGGTTGTCTCGCCAACTATTGCTTCTACTACTATCGCTAACTCATAGTGATAAAGTAAAGCAATTACATGGCGTTCAATTCATACAATAAAGAGACAACCATAAGGCTCCTGCCGGTTGCCGATAATTTACAAAACATGATCATCTCATACAATATCGTATAACTCATCACGTCTTGACCATATCACATCACAACATGGCCTGCAAAAACAAGTTAGACGTCCTCTACTTTGTTGTTGCAAGTTTTACGTGGCTGCTACGGGCTTCTAGTAAGAACCGTTCTTACCTAAGCATCAAAACCACAACGATTTTTCGTCAAGTGTGATGTTTTAACCATCAACAAGGACCGGCCGTAGTCACACTCAATTCAACTAAAGTTGGAGAAACTAACACCCGCCAGCCACCTATGTGCAAAGCACGTCGGTAGAACCAGTCTCATGAACGCAGTCATGTAATGTCGGTCCGGGCCGCTTCATCCAACAATACCGCCAAATCAAAGTATGATGTTGGTGGTAAGCAATATGACTATTATCGCCCACAACTCTTTGTGTTCTACTCGTGCATATAATCTACGCATAGACCTGTCTCTGATACCACTGTTGGGAAATGTAGTATTTCAAAAAAAAAAAACTACGATCACGCAAGATATATCTAGGATAAGCATAGCAACGAGCGGGGTGAGTGTGTCCATGTACCCTCATAGATCGAAAGCGGAAGCATTTAGTAACGTGGTTGATGTAGTCGAACGTCTTCACGATCCAACCGATCCAAGTACCGAACGTACGGCACCTCCGTGTTCAGCACACGTTCAGCTCGATGACGTCCCTCGAGCTCTTGATCCAGTTGAGGACGAGGGAGAGTTTCATCAGCATGACGACATGGTGACATAGTGTTATTGACAGAGTTCTTCAATCACTGCCACCAAGCTATAAAGGCTTCATGATGAACTATAATATGCAAGGGATGGAGAAGACAATTCCTGAGCTCTTCGCAATGCTCAAAGTTGCGGAGGTAGAAATCAAAAAGGAGCATCAAGTGTTGATGGTTAACAAGACCATTAGTTTCAAGAAAAAGGGCAAGGGAAAGAAGGGGAACTTCAAGAAGAATAGCAAGCCAGTTGCTACTTCCAGGAAGAAACCCAAGTTTGGAGCCAAGCCTGAAACTGAGTGCTTCTACTGCAAAGGAACTAGTCACTGGAAGCGGAACTGCCCCAAGTATTTGGCGGATAAGAAGGATGGAAAAGTGAACAAAGGTATATTTGATATACATGTTATTGATGTGTACCTTACTAATGCTCGTACTAGCGCCTGGCTATTTGATACTGGTTCGGTTGCTCATATTTGTAACTCGAAACAGGGGCTACAGATTAAACGAAGATTGGCTAAGGACGAGGTGACGATGCGCGTGGGAAATGGTTCCAAAGTTGATGTGATTATTGTCGTCACGCTACCTCTACATCTACCTTCAGGATGAGTTTTAGTCCTAAATTGTTATTTGGTGCTAGCATTGAGCATGAACATTATATCTGGATCTTGTTCGTTGCGAGACGGTTATTCATTTAAATCAGAGAATAATGGTTGTTCTATTTATATGAGTAATATATTTTATGGTCATGCACCCTTGATGAGTGGTCTATTTTTGTTGAATCTCGATCGTAGTGATACAAATATTCATAATATTGAAGCCAAAAGATGCAAAATTGGTAATGATAGTGCAACTTATTTGTGGCACTGTCATTTAGGTCATATTGGTGTAAAGCACATGAAGAAACTCCATGCTGATGGACTTTTGGAATCACTTGATTACGAATCACTTGGTGCTTGTGAACCATGCCTTATGGGCAAGATGACGAAAACTCTGTTCTCCGTAACAATAAAGCGAGCAACTGACTTATTGCAAATAATACATACCGATGTATGCGGTCCGATGAGTGTTGAGGCACACGGCGGGTGTCATTATTTTCTGACCTTCACAAATGATTTGAGCATATATTGGTATATCTACTTGATGAAACATAAGTCTGAAACATTTGAAAAGTTCAAAGAATTTCAGAGTGAAGTAGAGAATCATCGTAACAAAAAAAAGTTTCTACGATCTGATCGTGTAGGCGAATTTTTGAGTTACGAGTTTTCTCTTCATTTAAAACAATATGGAATAGTTTCGCAACTCACGCCACCTGGAACACCACATCGTAACGGTGTGTGCGAATGTCGTAACATTACTTTATTAGATATGGTGCGATCTATGATGTCTCTTACCGATTTACCACTATCGTTTTGGGGTTATGCATTAGAGACAACTGCATTCAAGTTAAATAGGGCACCATCTAAATCCGTTGAGACGACACCGTATGAACTGTGGTTTGGCAAGAAACCTAAGTTGTCGTTTCTTAAAGGTTGGGGTTGCGATGCTTATGTGAAAAAGCTTCAACCTGATAAGCTCGAACCCAAATTGGAGAAGTGTGTCTTCATATGATACCCAAAAGAACCTATTAGGTACACCTTCTATCATAGATCCGAAGGCAAGACTTTTGTTTCTAAGAATGGATCCTTTCTAGAGAAGGAGTTTCTCTCGAAAGAAGTGAGTGGGAAAGTAGAACTTTATGAGCTAATTGTACCTTCTCTCGAATTGGAGAATGGCTCATCATAGAAAATCGTTTCCGTGATGTCTACATCAATTAGTGAGGAAGCTAAAAATGATGATCATGAAACTTCAGATCAAGTTACTATCGAACCTCGTAGGTCAACTAGAGTACGTTCCGCACTAGAGTGGTATGGTAATCCTGTTTTGGAAGTCATGTTACTAGACCATGACGAACCTACGAACTATGAGGAAGCGATGATGAGCCCAGACTCCGCAAAATGGCTTGAGGGCATGAAATCTGAGATGGGATCCATGCATGAGAACAAAGTGTGGACATTGGTTGACTTGCCCGATGATAGGCAAGCCATTGAAAATAAATGGATCTTTAAGAAGAAGACTGACGCCGATGGTAATGTTACTGTCTACAAAGCTCGGCTTGTTGCGAAAGGTTTTCGACAAATTCAAGGAGTTGACTACGATGAGACCTCCTCACCCGTAGCGATTCTTAAGTCTGTCCGAATCATGTTAGCAATTTCCGCATTTCATGATTATGAAATCTGGCAAATGGTTGTAAAAACTGCATTCCTTAATGGTTTTCTTAAACAAGAGTTGTATGTGATGCAACCAGAAGGTTTTGTCGATCCTAAAGGTGCTAACAAAGTGTGCAAGCTCCAACGTTCCATATATGGACTGGTGCAAGCATCTCGGAGTTGGAATATACGTCTTGATGAGGTGATCAAAGCATATGGTTTTATACAGACTTTCGAGGAAGCCTGTATTTACAAGAAAGTGAGTGGGAGCTCTGTAGCATTTCTGATATTATATGTGGATGACATATTGTTGATTGGAAATGATGTAGAATTTCTGGATAGCATAAAAGGATACTTGAATAAGAATTTTTAAATGAAAGACCTCGGTGAAGCTGCTTATATATTGGGCATCAAGATCTATTGAGATAAATCAAGATGCTTAATTGGACTTTCACAAAGCACATACTTTGATAAAGTTTTGAAGAAGTTCAAAATGGACCTGTCAAAGAAAGGGTTCTTGCATGTGTTACAAGGTGTGAAGTTGAGTCAGACTCAATGCCCGACCACTTCAGAAGATAAATAGAAAATGAAAGTCATTCCCTATGGATCAGTCATAGGTTCTATCATGTATGCAATGTTGTGTAGCAGACCTGATGTGTGCCTTGCTATAAGTCTAGCAGGGAGGTACGAAAGTAATTCAGGAGTGGATCACTGGATAGCGGTCAAGAACATCCTGAAGTACCTAAAAAGGACCAAGGATATGTTTCTCGTTTATGGAGGTGACAAAGAGCTCGTCGTAAACGGTTATGTCGATGCTAGCTTTGACACTGATCCGGATGACTCTAAGTCACAAACCGAATACATATTTTTGTTGAATGGTGGAGCTATCAGTTGGTGCAGTTCCAAGCAGTGTGTCGTGGCGGGATCTACGTGTGAAGCAGAGTACATAGCTGCTTCGAAAGCTGCAAATGAAGGAGTGTGGATGAAGGAGTTCATATCTGATCTAGGTGTAATACCTAGTGCATCGGGTCCAATGAAAATCTTTTGTGACAACATTCGAGCAATTGCCTTGGCGAAGGAATCCAAGTTTCACAAGAGAACTAAGCACATCAAGAGACGCTTCAACTATTTATGTGATCAAGTCAAGGAGGGAGACATAGAGATTTGCAAGATACATACGGATTTGAATGTTGCAGACCCGTTAACTAAACTCTTCCACGAGCAAAACATGATCAACACCAAGACTCCATGGGTGTTAGAATCATTACTATGTAATCTAGATTATTGACTCTAGTGCAAGTGGGAGACTGAAGGAAATATGCCATAGAGGCAATAATAAAGTTGTTATTTATATTTCCTTATATGATGATAAATGTCTTGTATTCATGCTAGAATTGTATTAATCGTAAACTTGATACATGTGTGGATACATAGAAGAAACTCAGTGTCCCTTAAAGCCTCTACTAGACTAGCTCGTTAATCAAAGATGGCTGAGTTTCCTAACCATAGACATGTGTTGTCATTTGATTAACGAGATCACATCATTAGGAGAATTATGTGATGGACATGACCCATCCGTTAGCTTAGCGTATTGATCATTTAGTTTTATCGCTACTGGTTTCTTCATGTCAAATACATATTCCTCAGACTATGAGATTATGCAACTCCAGGATACCGGAGGAATGCCTTGTGTGCTATCAAACGTCACAACATAACTGGGTGATTATAAAGATGCTCTACATGTATCTCCGAAGGTGTTTGTTAGGTTGGCATAGATCGAGATTAGAATTTGTCACTCCGAGTATTGGAGAGGTATCTCTGGGCCCTCTCGGTAATGCACATCATAAGAAGCCTTGCAAGAAATGTGACTAATGAGTTAGTTGTGAGATGATGCATTACGGAACGAGTAAAGAGACTTGCCGGTAACGAGATTGAACTAGGTATGAAGATACCGATGATCGAATCTGGGGCTAGTAACATACCGATGACAAAGGGGATAACGTATGTTGTCATTACGGTTTGACCGATAACGATCTTCGTAGAATATATGGGAGACAATATGACCATACAAGTTCCGCTATTGGTTATTGACTGGAGAAGTGTCTCGGCCATGTCTACATAGTTCTCGAACCCGTAGGGTCCGCACGCTTAACGTTTGATGATGATTTGTATTAAGAGTTATGTGTTTTTGGTGACCGAAGATTGTTTGGAGTCCCGGGTGAGATCACGGACACGATGAGGAGTCTTGAAATGGTTGAGAGGTAAAGATCGATATATTCGATGATGGTATTCGGACACCGGAATGGTTTCGGCACGTTTCGGATATTTATCGGAGTACCGAGGGGCTACCGGAACCCCCCGGGGAAGTATTGGGCCTACATGGGCCATTGGGGAGAGAGAGGGGAGCCCACAAGGGGTGGCGCCCCCCATGGGCTGTCCGAATTGGACAAAGGGAAGGGGGTGCAACCCCCCTTTCCTTCTCCCTCTCCCTCTCCTTCCCTCTTTCCAATTTTAAGAAAAGGAAAAAGGGGGGGCCCTAATGCTACTAGGAGTGGAGTCCTAGTAGGACTCCCCCCCATGGCGCGCTCTCGTAGGCCGACAGCCTCCTCCCCTCCTCCTTTATATACAGGGGCAGGAGGGTACCCCAAAGCACAATAGTTATTCTCTTAGTCGTGTGCGGTGCCCCCCTCCATAGTTTACACCTCAAGTCATATTGTCGTAGTGCTTAGGTGAAGCCCTGCGCGATCTACTTCACCATCACCGTCAACACGCCGTCATGCTGCCGAAACTCTCCCTCGACCCTCTGCTGGATCAAGAGCTCGAGGGACGTCATCAAGTTGAACGTGTGCTGAACTCGGAGGTGTCATACGTTCGGTGCTTGATCGGTTGAATCGCAAAAACGTTCAACTACATAAACCACGTTAATCTAACGCTTCCGCTTTTGATATACGTAGGCACACTCTCCCGTCTCGTTGCTATGCATCTCCTAGATAGATCTTGTGTGAGCGTAGATTTTTTTTGAAATTGCATGCTACGTTCCCAACATTGTCATGATCTCCATCATCACCGACTCGACACCTTGATCTCCAGCATTGCGTCGTGGTCGTCTCGCCAACTATTGCTTCTACAGCTATTGCTAATTCACACTAATAAAGTAAAGCAATTACATGGCACTTGCATTTCATACAATAATTAAGAGACAACCATAAGGCTCCTGCCGGTTGTCGATATTACAAAACATAATCATCTCATACAATAACGTATAAATCATCATGTCTTGACCATATCGCATCACAAAATGCCCTACAAAAACAAGTTAGACATCCTCTACTTTGTTGTTGCAAGTTTTACGAGGCTGCTACGGGCTTCTAGCAAGAACCGTCCTTACCTACGGCACAAAACCACAACGGTGACTTATCGAGTCTGCTATTTTAACTTTCTTCAAGGACCGGTCGTAGTCAAATTTGATTCAACTAAAGTAGGAGAAACCGACACCCGCCAGACACCTTTATGCAAAACAAGTTGCATGTCTATTGGTGTAACCGGTCTCATGTACGTGGACATGTAAGGTTGGTCCAGGCCGCTTCATCTTACAGTATCGCCAAATCAAAATAAGACGTTGCTGGTAAGCAGTATGACCATCACCGCCCACAACTCTTTGTGTTCTAATCGTGCATATCATCTACACATAGACCTAGCTCCTGATGCCACTCTTGGGAAACATTGCATGGAAAACAAAAAAATCTACGCACACGTAAAGATCTATCCATAGAGATGCATAGCAACGAGGAGGGGGGAGTGCGTCTACATACCCTCATCGACCGTAAGAGGAAGCGTTAGACAACGCGATTGATGTAGTCGAACTTCTTCATGATCCAGCCGATCAAGTACCGAACGTACGACACCTCCGCATTCAACACACGTTCAGCTCAGTGACGTCCTCGCCTTCTTAATCCAGCAAGACAGACAAAGTAGTAGATGAGTTCCGGCAGCACAATGGTGTGGTGATGGTGATGGTGAAGTGATCTCCGTAGGGCTTCGCCTAAGCACTACGAAAATATGACCGAGGGATGAAACTGTGGACGGGGGTGCCGCACACGGCTAAGACAATGGTTTATCCTTGTGTGGTGCCCCCTCACAATGTATATATTGGTGGGAGGGGAGAGGGAGATAGCCAGGGCGCGCCCCTAGGGGCTCGCCACCGGCCCTAGGGCCCCTGCCCTGCTGCGCCCTTCTTTCCTTATATGAACAAGAGGGAAATGAAAGAGGGGGGAGGGAAGGAAGGGGGAGTCCAACTCCGCACTTTCCTTTCCTCCACTCTTTCCCTTCCCTCCCCATAGGGCTGGCCTCTATAGAGGGTGCATCAGCCCCTTGTGGGCTGGTGTGTTCCCTCACTTGGCCCATAAGGCCCATAACTTTGCCAGGGATGCCCAAAACTCCTTCCGGTGACCCGATAAGTACTAGGTACCCTCTGAAACGCTTCCGGTGTCTGAATACCATAGTCCTATATTAATATTTACCTCTCGACCATTTGGAGACTCCTCTTCATGTATGTGATCTTATCCAGGACTCCAAACAACATTCTGTCACCAAATCACATAACTCATATAATACCATATCGTTTTAAAATGTTAAGCATACGGACCCTACGGGTTCGAGAACTATGTAGACATGACCGAAACACCTCTCCGGTCAATAACCAATAGCGGAACCTGGATGTTCATATTGGTCCCTACATATTCTACGAACATCTCTATCGGTTGATCCGTTATGACAACATACGCAATTCCCTTTGTCTGTCGGTATGTTATTTGCCCGAGATTCGATCGTCGATATCTCTATACCTAGTTCAATCTCATTTCGGTAAGTCCCTTTGCTCGTTCCGTAATACATCATCTCATAACTAACTCATTAGTCATTTGCTTGCAAGGCTTCTTATGATGTGTATTACCGAGAGGGCCCAGAGATACCTCTTCAATACTTAGAGTGAAAAATCCCAATCTTGATTCATGCCAACTCAAACAATACCTTCTGAGATACCTGTAGAGCACATTTATGATCACCCAGTTATATTGTGACGTTTGATAGTACACAAGGTATTCCTTCGGTATCCGGGAGTTGCATGATCTCATGGTCTAAGGAACATGTATTTGACATACAAGAAAGCTGTAGAAAAAACTGTACGGTCAAATGCTAAGCTAACGAATGGGCCTTGTCCATCACATCATTCCAATAATGATGTGATCCTGTTATCAAATGACAACTCATGTCTATGGTTAGGAAACCTTAACCATCTTTGATCAACGAGCTAGTCTAGTAGAGGCTCACTAGGGACACAGTATTTGTTTATGTATTCACACATGTATTTAAATTTCCGGTCAATACAATTTTAGCACAAATAATAAATCTTTATCATGATTAAGGAAATATAATAATAACCATTCTATTATTTCTTCTAGGGCATATTTTCATCAATATGTACTGATCATGCCATGAATTACATCATAACTACACGCTATTCTATCAATTGCCCAAGAGTAATTTGTTCACCCACCGTACCATTATGCTTATGAGGGAGATGCCTTTATTAAAAGCTATGGCCCCCGGTCCATTTAATCATATTACTCAAACCCTATATACCTTTGTGCAATGTATTTGCTTTGATTTCACTTTGCAATTTATATCTCTTCTCCTATCAGATTTGGTCCTTGCAATTAACGAGTACAAGCGGATTGACAACCCTGTTGCCCGCGTTGGGTGCAAGTATTTGCTCTTGTGTTTGTAGGTACCACTATAGGTCATTTGAGTAAATCTCCTATTGGTTTGATAAACCTTGGTTCTTTACTAAGGGAAATACTTTATGCTATTGTACTACTTCGTTGAATTATGTGGGAATCCGAATGAAGATGTTGCATCCATCTGCATACCTTCGTTGAATTATTTCATATGCAAAAGAAAAACATATGTGGATAATGATATTATTAAGTCAAAATTATTTCTGTTCTCATTAAGAGATTGCGCTAAAACATGGTTTTCATCCTTACCTCGCAATAGTATTGATTCTTGGAATAAATCCAAGGATGATTTTATTGCTAGGTATTTTCCTCTTGCTAAGATAATATATCTTAGAAATCAAATAATGAACTTTAAACAAGATGAGCAAGAACATGTTGCACAATCTTGGGAGGGAATAAAATTAATAATTATTAATTGTCCACTCATAGATTAAGCTTATGGATGATAGCACAAAAAAATATGTGGGACTAAACTTTGTTTCGAGAAATCTTATAGACTCAGCTGTAGGTGGCACAATTATGGGAATTACATTGGGAGAAGCCACGAAGCTTCTCTATAATATGACAACAAACTATTCTCAGTGGCACACCGGACGAGCTCCAACTGGTAAGAAGGTAAATTATGTCAAGGAAGTTTCTACTCAGAGTGATAAATTGAAGCTAGACCCCATCTCATCAGACGACTTGTTAATTGCATGATCATGAAGAAGATTGAAGCTCAATGATGAAAATTTAGAGTGTCTAGGTTCCGGCATGGATGACAAAAGGCAAACAAAGAAGCAAATTGGTTGGCTAGAGTGGAAAACCCCTTCGAGGTTTGACACTATGTTTTGTTCATAAATCATCTAAACAATCTTTGTATTCCTCAATCCTCTAATCAATCTTTGTATTCCTCATTTTGTAACTGATCAATAATTCATGTTGTTATCTCAAAAAAAGCGAGATTGCAACATCGAGAAAGCATCATGTTACAAATATGAACTCAACATAGCTAGGGCTTCTTTGATTCAAAGAAAAAATAAACAAATGTTGGAGGATTTGGATCTTCAGGATTTGTTTTCATATGTACATCATTTGATTCACGTGATGAAATATTTGTGAGTTTCTTATTCTTAGGAAGGACGTTGTCTTTCTAGAATAGAAAAGATGCAGTGATAAAAATAGGGAAATATTGTTGAGTAGGTCTGGGAAGCCAAAATATGTGCTAACTTAGTCAAAAATATACAAAACAAATGAAAATGCTTTCATTGAGAGTTGAACTCAAGACCTCCCGCTTACTAAACGGGTGCTCTAACCAACTGAGCTATGAAAGCGCTGTGCATATGATTAAAAAAACACTATACACTAATTACACGATCAATAGTTGCTTTTGAATTATGACAGTTTCATCTCGTAATGGTCGGTCTATCTAAAATTGATGGATCCCATCCCATAACTCGCTTCAACAAATTAGAAGTGTTCAATCACATAACGAGCACATGATATATAGGAATTGAACATAGAAAACTACAACTTTATCCAGGAAATTTCATACTCGCAATCCATCTGAGTGTGCGATCTTTCACTCACTAAAATAAACTTCCACTAAATGCTCTCGGCATATCATCAGTACGTAGTAGATTGCCAAGGATAAATACATTGCCAAGAATATTATTATCAAATGAAGCAAAGAACAGCAACCCGTCTTGCCATTGAAAATTTAAAACCAGAACGCCTAAAAATGACAGCAGCAATGTTATTTCTGCTAAGCGCTAGAGGAGTTCGCTGAGGCAGTCCGAGCATCGGATCGCACGCCGCCCCGATGAGCACCGTGCCCGAGCTGAGCACTGCCGGCAGAACCCAACCGCGGACGGCCACCGGACTCCTGCTTGCTCTGCCAAGACAGTTCGAGTGTGCCGACCGTGCCGCCGCTGAGCTGCTCGGCATCGTCGCTGTTGGACTGCGAGGCCGTCCACGTCCGGTCGGTGGAGTCCACGGAATTGGGCTCCCACGAGCACGTCCACGGGTTGCCGGCGAAGCTGTTGCTCCCGGCGGACTCCTGCGGCTCGGCCTCGCCGCGGATGTCCCGCACGGACACGTACTTGTGCAGGCTCGGCTCCATGATGTCGTCCTTGACAACTACCTCGGACTCGACGACGTGAGTGCCCGCCGCCACCGCCTTCCCGGCGCTGTAGCAGCTCACGTTGGCCGACCCCTTGTCGTCGGCCGACCGGTCCATCTCGAAGCTCCTGTTCTCCGATGGCGAGGAGTTGAGGTCCGCGACCGCTTCAAGGATGGAGCAGGCTTTGGACACGCACGCTGGGAGCGAGAACGCCGGCGCAGCCGTGGCCGTGTCGCTGGCGTTCTGCTGGTGATAGCTCTGGATGTCCTCGAGGAGCAGGGAAGCATAAGAGTTACCGTTGTGGTCGAAGTCGCGGGATGACCGCCTGGACGATCGCCCGGCCTTCGGGTTGGCGACGCTCTCGGCCACGATGCTCACCGTGTGCGTCGCGTTCATCCTGGACGACGGTGCTTTCGTCTCCGACGCCATGGCCTCATTCAGGAAGGCGTGGTCGAAGTCTCGAGACGACCTCCTGGACGACCGGCCCGCCGGCCCCGCCTTTGGGTTGGCGACGCTCTCGGCCACAATGTTCACCGAGTGCGTCGCGTTGATCTTGGAAGACGGCGCTCTGGTGTCCGGCGCAACAGCATCCTCCATGAAGGCGAAAGAACTGCCGCTGTGGTCAAAGTCCCGCGAGGACCGCCGCGACGACCGGCACCCAGGCCCCGCCCTCGTGTTGTTGAAGACGCTCTCGGCGACAATGCTCACCGTGTGCGTCGCGTTCATCCTCGCGGACGGTGCCTTGGTGTCCGACGCCACGGCCTCCTCCATGATCTCCGGCTTGTCCTTCGTGATCTGGCAGCGCTCCCCTAACCTCTGTGAAACGGCGGCGACACTCTCGATAGGTTTCTGCGCGCAAGACGTTTCGAGGATTTGAGCAATTTGGTGGACGCTAAAATTCTCTAAACACTGCAGATTTATTGATCCGTACCTTTTGGTTTTGAGGCTTGCCGTTGTTGGTGGTGTGGTGGTTGTTGGCCAGGGTGTTCTCGTCGAGCTCCGACATGGGGTTGCGGCGGTATGGTGAGTTATCAGCCTTCCTCGACGAGCTTCGGCTCAGCGACGGCCCGTGCGTCGGTTGCACCCCGGCGTTCTCATTCGCGACGGGCGCCGCCCTTGCCGGCGAGTTGGACCTCAGAGTTGGCGACGCGTACCTCTTCCCAGCCGGCGCAGCCTTCACCGGCGACGGCGCGCGCCCTTTGTCTCGGGCCGGGACCGACACCATCTTCCCAGGCAGCCGCGCGGCCCGGTCGACGCCCACGGAGCTCGCCGCCGCGGGCACGCCCTCGCCGCGCCGTCCGGGCGAGCGGCTCACCCTCCTGCTCCCGCTCCCGGCACCGCTTCGGCTCTCGTGGCTCGCCGAGCGCTTGCGGTCCGGCGTCCTCCGGCGCGGCGAGGGCCTCGACGCGGCGGCGCCGCCGCCCAGCCTGTCCCAGTCGCACTCGTCGTCGACGGCCCCAGCCCTCCTCTCCCGGTCGAAGTCGTAGCTCCTCTTGGATCCAGAGTACCTCCGGTGGCCCCCGCCGCTCTCGCCCGACGCAGCCGCCTTCCCCGACGCCGACGAGCTCCGGCTGAGCCGGCCGCACTGGATGAGAATCGCGTCCACCTCCTCCTTGGTGCAGCTGGAGGTCCGCACCGGCACCCTGCTAACAGCCGCCGGCTTCGCTGCCTCCTCGACCGGCGCGGCCGGAGCAGCGGGCGCCCTCTTCACCCCGTCGCTCTCCCCGCCGCTCGCCACCTCGGCAGCCGCGGCGGCGGCGGCAGCCTTGACGACGAACACCGTGCGCTTGTCCGCCGCCGGCTCCTCCGCCCTGGGCGCAGTCGCCTTCCTGGACGGCGCCGGCTTGGCCGCCGTCGGCGCCCTCTTCGCCTCCGGGGCTAGCGGGGCGGCTCCGTTGCCGGTGGCGCTCTTCTTGGCCGCATCGCGCGGCTGCTCCTCCTGCTGCCGCCGCTGCTGCTGCTTCTTGCTGAGGCAGAGACCCATTGGCTCAGACGGATCCGGGACCTGGGGTTTGGGGGTGGAGCGGGGGCGCTGGTGAGGGTCGGGGACTCGGGGTGGGCCGGAGTTGAGGTGAGGTGGTGGTTCTTTGAGCACAGCGTTGGGGCGCGTGGATTACAGTAGAAAGAAAGTGCGTGGGAGAGTGTGTTTTGTACCACTGGCTGTGGCTGTGGCTGTGGCTGCTGGCAGTGGCGTCTGGTGAGCGAGCGAGAGAGAGCTCGAGGGGATTTCAAATTTTTGGGGTCGTTCCGTGCGTCGGGGACTGTGCGCCGGCCCGAGCGGCGCACGGTGCGCACAGGAGAAAGCCGTTGTGGGCACGGCGAATGGTTCCGCCACTACCCCTGGTCGATTCAAATTGTGACCGGACATTTTCTATTTGTATATGTGTAGTATTTTTTGAACGCAAAGAATCGACCGTTGTGTTGGGAGCACGTCCAAAGGTAGTATGTGTCATGCTGATTCGAGTTTGGCTACAGCAGCGTCGTCATTCTTCTTTGGCCTCAACGGGGAGAGAATCTCATCTTCACGTGTCATGGAGAATTGAACTGCAGCTGGAAGTACGATTTCTCGTTTTCGAATCACAATCTGGATAGGATGGACCATGCGTCCGTCACCCCTGATCCGTTGACCTTTTTAGAGCAGGATTTGACCTCGCATGCCACGTCACCTCCATCAATACAACGGTAAAGCTTCGTATACTAGCGGGCGGCTTGAGATTCAAAATACGATATGCCGTATTTTCGACCAACGGAATCCAAAGTTCAGAGCACGCAGCATAGACAAAAGTATGAGGATTGATCAGTGCGACTGCAGCGGGGGACCTACCGCACTGTCACGGAACAACCAAAGCTGGATGGACGCGACGTAATGATAACAGCCAACGAAGAAAAGGCCTTCAGCAGTCGGCAGGGCTGTCACGCGTCCCATCCTTTTTGCATCTCTGGCCTTGATTTTCATTTTCGCATGAACGGTAATTGCCAGAATAGTTACAAGAATGTATGGCTGGGACTCTTTCAGGCCGATGTTGGCGATTTTTGTTTTCTGAAAAAATGGTAGTTTTGCCACATTTCGTTGATAATGGCCAACATGTTTAAGTAAAGACAAACACTGATTGTGGCCAATGCAAAAGAATTACTCTCCAGTATTATGATTCTAAGGTGATGTGCCCCTCCATCAATCTAGAGAAGGTAAAAGCACCCTAGGTACCCAAACTTGCACGATATGTGATGATTTAGTCTCAAACTTGCAAAATGCAACTTCATCATACCCCAACTTGCACTGCATGTGATGTTTTAGTCTCCGGCCTATCACAACTCGATAATTGGCAGCCATGTGGCTGGATTGGTCGTCGCCCGCACTTTTGCAAGAAACCCCTTGCCGTTCTGCCTAATCAACCCATAGTACAACACATGAATTAAATTTGCCTGAATCCACTTGGCGTACGTTCGAGGATATACTCGTTCTCCTGTCGGGGGCGACAGGAGTTCACGGGCGCGGGCGTGGTGATGGTGACGTCAGCGACGGAGGCGTCAACGCCGGCGTCCGCCGGCGGCATGGAGCCGCCCCCATCTGCTCATCTCGTCCGCCCGTTTGGCGTCTTCCCTCCTGATTACTATGAGCCATTTTCCTCCCTCTCCTCCGCTTTGCTCTGTCGCTCATCGCCCCGTCGTTCGCGCCGTTCACAGCAGCTCGAATCGGTGCCATTGGCTCTTGATTTAAGGCCTTCTATTTGTGTTTCTTGTGTAGGGTCATGTTTGGCGCGGCGCAGTAGAGCTGGGGTTTCGGCCGACGATTTTGGGCTTTGGTTTGGCATGAGAGCTAGGGTTTATAGCGGATAAATCAGATGTTCTAGCCTTTTAAGTTGGCATTTAGTACTGCTCTAACTTGTGTTGTAGTCATGTATCTGTTTAAGTGGTCAAATTAAACTCTTTTTTGCTCTTGAAGATGTTTTGGATAGAGTGTAAATTTTGCTAAATTTCTAAACCATTTATTTTAGTTTTGGTAATGGTAATGTTATGTGCAGTGCAGTTTCAGTTAATTGACTGATCCTGCTACTGGTTTATTCCATTTATTTCTGTTTCAGTTTCAGTTAATTTCGGCACCATTTCTCTTATTTTACAAGGTTTACATGAAGAGGGAGAATGCCAGCAGCTAGAATTCTGGACTGAATAAGGAGCAAATTTGGGAAACCTATTATGCACAACTCCAAAAGTCCAGAAACTTCACGGAGAATTACCCCGCAACTCGGGCCTCACCGGGCGGGTTACTCGTCCCTGCTCCAGGTGTATTAAAAAGGTTTCATCCCTCAAACTGCGGGGGTAGGCGGCTATGGTGCCTCCTCCGGAGAACATCATTTGATGCATTTTGATCCAAGTTTAACCGAAAAGTGAAAGTGCAACTAACCCCCGGATGGGTTTGGTAATTGATAACAACATATAGCTCATTGAACTAATATCCTTTCAAGATAAATATTTCAGGAAGTTCAATGGTTGGCATGGCATGAATTAGAAATGTGTACCCCTCAAAATGATAAGGACAAAATTGGCAAAAGGTCAAGACTCTACATTTTCATTTTAGTGATCCAAGATCACATTGAGTCCTTAGGAAAAGACAATACTATTAAAAGGGGATGAGGTGTTGCTTAATGGTCTACTTGCTCAAGTGCTTAGTAATATGCTCCAAATCCCTCAACCACTTTCTCATTTCCACATATGTCCCAAACCTAAAAGTCAAACTCGGCCCCACTGATTTGATCTATCCGGCGCCACTGAGTTCACTTGACATAGCCACTGCCACAAAGCCTAATCAATTCGGTCTCACCGATAGGGATCTCGGTCTCACCGAGATGGGAATGCAAACTCTCTATTTCCTCTTCGTAACGTTTCGGTCTAACCGAGATGAGCGAGTCGGTCCCACCGAGTTGGCATTGCAAACTCTTTGTTTCTTCTTTGTAATGTTTCGGTCTAACCGAGATGAGCGAATCGGTCCCACCGAATTTGCCTGACCAACACTCTGTTAGCGTATTACCAGAATCGGTCTCACCGAATTTGTGTAATCGGTCCAACCGAGTTGAGGTTCCCTAACACATCGGCCTCACCGAGTTGATACTGTTGGTCCCACCAAACTGTCTAATGTTCACATTTTGAACTGCTTTGGTCTGATCGAGTTTGTTTATTTGGTCTGACCGAGTTGGGTCAAATTTGTGTAACGGCTAGATTTTGTGTGGAGGCTATATATACCCCTCCACCCCTTCTCCATCAGAGAGAGAGAGAGCAATCAGAACGTGCCTACACTTCCACTATTCATTTTCTGAGAGAGGACCACATGCTCATGTGTTGAGACCAAGATATTCCAATTCAACCACAAGAATCTTGATCTCTAGCCTTCCCCAAGTTGCTTTCCACTCAAATCTTCTTTCCACCATATCCAAATCTGTGTGTGAGAGAGAGTTGAGTGTTGGGGAGACTATCACGCACAAGAGCCAGGAGTTCATCATCAACACACCATTTATTACCTTTTGGAGAGTGGTGTCTCCTAGATTGGTTAGGTGTCACTTGGGAGCCTCCGACGAGATTGTGGAGTTGAACCAAGGAGTTTGTAAGGGCAAGGAGATCGCCTATTTCATGAAGATCTACCCTAGTGAGGCAAGTCCTTCATGGGCGACGGCCAAGGTGGGATAGACAAGGTTGCTTCTTCGTGGACCCTTCGTGGGTGGAGCCCTCCATGGACTCGCGTAGCCGTCACCCTTCGTGGGTTGAAGTCTCCAACAACGTGGATGTACGATAGCGCGACCTATCGGAACCACGCCAAAAACATCTGTGTCTCCAATTGCGTTTGCACTCTCCAACCCCTCCCTTTACCTTCATATGCAATGCTTTACTTTCCGCTGCCACAACTCTAGAATTGCATGTGTAGGAAGATTGCTTGACTTGTGCTAATTTACTAGAAACTGTCAAAACTTCAAATTGGGAAAGGCTAAGTTTTTATTTGGTCAAGTAGTCTGATCATCCCCCCTCTAGACATACTTTCGATCCTACAAGTGGTATCAGAGCTTTGGTCTCCCTTTGCCTTGATTTCCATAGCTTTGGTGATCATAGCCTTGGTTTCACAACCTAGGAGAGTATGGCATCTAGCGAGGGAAGTTACCACCGTAGAGGTCCTTACTTTGATGGTACTAATTTTGCTAGTTGGAAGCATAAGATGAAAATGCATATTCTTGGACATAACCCCGCCGTTTGGGCTATTGTGTGTATTGGTTTGCAAGGTGAATTCTTTGATGGGAAGGAACCAAATCGTGAAGCTACCGCTGAAGAATTGAAGATGTTGCAATACAATGCTCAATCTTGCGATATCCTCTTCAATGGATTGTGTCCCAAAGAATTCAACAAAATCAGCCGTTTTGAGAATGAAAAGGAAATTTGGGATAGTTTGATTGATATGCACGAAGGTATCGACTCCATCCAGGAATCCAAGTTGGATGTGCTTCAAAGTCAACTTGACAAGTTCAAAATGAAGGATGGTGAAGGTGTCGCTGAAATGTACTCTAGGCTTGCTCTCACCACAAATGAGATTGTCGGCCTAGGAAGCAAAGAAATGATCGATAGATTTATCATCAAGAAAATCCTAAGAGCCTTGGATGGAAAATATGAAATTGTGTGCACATTGATCCAAATGATGCCCAATTACAAAGATCTCAAGCCAACGGAAGTCATTGGTAGAATTGTTGCTCATGATATGTCACTTATGGATAAAGAAGAGCTTCACAACAAGTCTAGTGACGCTTACAAAGCTTCATGTGATGCTCCTACATCATCAAGTGAGAAACAAGTGTTCAATGAAGAATTGAACTTAATGGTGAAGAACTTCAACAAATTCTACAAGAATAGAAGCAAAAAGAGAAACTCCAAGTCAAGGTCATACAATGACAAAAGGTCTTCTAGTCGTGATCGGAATTGCTACAATTGTGAGAGACCCGGACACTACTCAAATGAGTGTACGACTCCTCACAAGAGAAGAGAAGACTCACCCAAAAGGAGAAGTAGAAGAGAAGATTCACCACCAAGAGAGAGAAGGAGTAGAGATGATCATTATGAACGAAGACCCTCTCGTAGAATCATGGATTCGGAAAGGAAGGACAAATCATCAAGGAGCTATACAAGACGAAGACATCAAGCTCATGTTGGTGAATGGGTATCCGATTCCGACTCCGATGACCACTCCGAGAGAAGCTATTACTCCGACTCCAAAGATACTGAAGATGAAGGTGTTGCCGGAATTGCACTTGTGTCATCCAACTCCTACAACATATTTGACTCACCAAATGAAGGAAATGGAAGATGCTTCATGGCTAAAGTCCCTAAGGTATCACACCCCGAATATCTTGATTTCAATAGTGATGAAGATGATTTGCTAGGAGATGATGAATTACTTGTTGGTAGCAATAGTGATGAAAACTATGATGAAATTGCTACTAATCATGCTAATCAAGATAAAATGAATGACGATGATAAGGAGAATATTGAGCGTCTAACTACAGAACTAAACATTCTTAAGTTAGCTCATGAAACTACCTTAGAAGATCATCGAGAGATTTTGAGGACTCATGAGAAGCTACGCTTTGAAAAGCTAAATCTAGAGCAAGAGCATGATTTCTTAAAAGCAATCAATGATGATCTTCGTAAGAAAAGTTCTTCTTACATTGCCAAGCGTTTACTCTTATCTACCTATATGCCACAAGTAAAATCTAGCAATAAGAACAAGAAAGATTCTTCCTCTAGTAGTAACAATAATCATGAAAAATCCAATGTTGTTGCTTCTAGTAGTTCTCTTGATTCCACTAATGACTCTCTTAGCCAAGTTACACTTGAGCAAGAAAATATCTTATTGAAGGGAATTATAGAGAAAGGTGTTTATAAGAGCCTTGCCGGGAGTAAGCAATTTGAGGAAATTGTACGCAAGCAAGGAAGGCACGGGAAGAATCAATGTGTTGGTTTTGAACGATGAAGTTGAGTGGGGAGAAGATCAATACCCCAAGACAAAGTTTGTTCCTCAACAAGAGAAGTATGACCCTACTTCCTTCAAGGGGACACAAGCCTAAGATGATCTTCCACCACAAGACCACAAGCTAAAAGGCAAGGACAAGCTTCAAGAAGAGACTGATGCATTTGAAGAAGCTCCTAAAGCCTTGGTCAAGTGGGTTCCCAAGACTACGTCAAGTTCTACTTCATCAAGTACATCTACAACTCCAAGGATTCCCATCAAGGTGATGTGGATCCCGAAGAAGAAGAACTAGAAAGTTCTTGAGGGTGACTCCACCAACATACTTCACTCGTATTCATATTGTCAAGGACAAGTGCAATCAACTTCCACATTTTGCACTAGTTCAAGGAGTCACAAACCCTCTTGTTGGTAAGACAAGGTAACATAATGCTTTCATGGACATCATCTTGTGTGCAATCCACTCTATGTCCATGGATATCTTTGTATGTTCCTTGTGGGACTAACCCATGTAGGTATTGATAGTGCAACTCACTCCAATGAATTGTTCCAAATGATCTACATCAACATTGAGCATCTACATCTTCAACACCTACATGAAGTCATCATCGGCTAAACCCAAGGTTAGTTCATCCCTCTTAGGGGGGATATCACATCTAGGGGGAGCTTTACTCTAAGAATTGAGCTAAAGTAACTCTAATGATGTGAACACAACAATGCTTTATGTAAAAGTGGAAACCCCACTTGTGCTTAAACGATGAGTATGACCTATGATCAAATGTTTTCATTTGACTCCTAAGTCAATATACTCATATATAGATGACCTAGTCACCGCCAACTGCTTGATAGATGCTAGAGTGTTTGTGCATGCTTTGCCACATATTTCATTTGCTATCGTATTGTGTGAGCATGTTGAATGCACATTTTTTCTCATTCGAGGACATCCATTTGTTGCTTTGATTGTTTGGCTTTCTTCTTTTTCCAAATGGATGGACAAGAATGCCTAAGTACCCCCTCTAGCTATCTATGTTTTTCTTGTCTCAAACTCTATTCATGCTACACCACAAAGTTTGATCAAGTTAGATTCGAACCCTCTGAGTGAGGAGCACTCGAAGTCACCGATTCGTCATAGACTTAAACTTCCAAAACCTCTTAGTGCATTTCAGTCTGACTGATTCATCCCTTTCGGTCATACCGAGTCCATTAAGTTGGTCTAGGTTTTCAATCTCGGTGCAACCGATTAGAACAATTCAGTCACACCGAGTTGCAATCACTACTAGAAGTTTTGCATCTTGCTGCCACCGAGTCGTTCCACTCGGTCACACCGACGGGGTTTGGATATATATACCCACAGGCTGAATCTTGGAAAGTTTTCCGAATCTTTTCGCCCGCGCCTATCCAGCTCTGCCGACTCGAGGTCTCCGGATCATCCTCTCGTCTCCAGCAACCCCCTGCCGCTGGTCTCTGCCGCCGACAACGGGAATCTTCGTCGCCATTGTTGCCGTAGAGAACTCATCGCCGAGTTAGGGTATGAGTTCGACCCTTTGTGTTTTCTCAATCTGATTCTTAGCACAAAGTCAATGACATGTTTTTTGCCACGTTTGAGATCATCCTGTCCAGCGAAAACTCTCTTTAGATTAGATTTGATTCAAAATTTTAGGGTTAGGTTTCCGCCGAACTCATCTCGGACCGACCGAGTTGTAGAAATCGGTCTCACCGATTTGGCTTAGGCCATTGCACTTGTAACATTCGGTCTCACCGAAACTTACAAATCGGTGCGACCGAGTTCAACTCTCAGTGAAACCCTAGCAATCTCGGAGTCACCGAACTGTGTCTCGGTCTGACCGATTTCACCAGTTTAGGCTCTCAAAGTTGCTTCGGTGTCATCGAGTTTAACTAATCGGTAGCTCCAAAATGCTTTCTGTAGAAACCTAGAACTAAGTTTTTAACTCAATTGTTTTGCAAAATCTCTGCACTTTGTGATGCTCATCCACTCTACCTGAATTATATCTATTCATAGGGTCAGCTTGCAGTTTCAGATATGTCTGAGGGCAGTGACAATCAGAACAAGTTAGTGGAGCAGCAGAACTGAGTGAGGGATCTAGTCCCTCCAACAACAGCTACTATGAGAGCAGCAGAAGCACTGCAAGCAATCTGCCAAAGGCTGCCACCAAGACAAGGAAGAAGAGAAATTCTGATAGTGAGGATGAAGTCTTTGTGGCTCATGAGGAAGTCACTTCAAAGAAGAAGGCTGTCAACAATGAGGAAACTGCTAGAGTTGTCAAGCCTGGTCTGAACAAAAAGGCCCCTGCCAAGAGAGCTCCAATGTCAAAAGTCAGAGCTTCCACACAAGAAACCATAGTGTTTACTCTTGAAACAAGAGATGACGAGCCAGCAGGATCTAAGAAAAGAGCTAGGAAGACTACTGCCAGAGTGATTGGCAAGCCATCTATGAGAGATGATGATGATGATGATGCTGATGAGCCTGTTGCACCTGCCGCAAAGACTCAAAAGCTGATGGGGGATGCCATCAAAGCCAGGGCTGCTCCATCCAAGCCCAAAGCTTCCCCCAAAGCTTCAGCACCCAAGATATCCACCAGAGACATTCCTGCAGCTGAGAAGAACAAGGCCCCAGTGCCAGATGTTCCAGAGGAAGAGCAAGATCAAGAAGAAGTATCCGCAAATGATGATGAGTCCATGATGCTCAGGAAACTTAAGCCAAAAATTCCAAATCATAATGATTCCCATCTTGTTGCTGAAAACATGAAACTGAGAAAGGATGCAGGTCTGAGACGTTGGAGATAGACTGATCCATATGCTACCAGAAGGAGAACTGTCGTGGACTAGAGATTTCACACCAAGGAATAGCAGGACTTCAGTCTTGTTGGAAAACAAGCCCATTGTTTGTGACATGAAGTGGGTTTACTGGAAATACATCGACAAGCATGCTGATTTTTTTCCAAGTGTGCATGAAAGCTTCAGGCAGAATGAAGTTGACAAGTTTGTTGGGAAGAAACTGACCAGATGGAATGATGAGATGATCATGCAATTCTACTCCACTGCTCATTTATATCCATGTGGTAGAGTTGTATGGATGACTGAAGGAACAAGGTACCAATCAACTATTGCTGAATGGGCAAGTTTGACCAATGCCCCTAAGGAGGATGACAATGACACAAATGTGCATGCCAAGCCTAGTAAGGATCGTGACTCTATGGCAACATGTACAAGACAATTCCTGACAAAGACTTGAAGACTCACAAATTTGGCTCCATATATCATCTGCTGTCTGGACTGACCACCATCAACACCATATTGAGGCACACTTTGTTGCCCAAGTCTGGAGATCATAGAATGATCTGAGGTCACTCCATTAACTTGCTTCACATGTTTGATGTTCCAGAAAATTTGAAGGTCATGAGCCTGATTGTGGAAACAATCAAGAGGACAACAGCAGACCAAAAGAGGTCTTGTGGACATGCCCCTCACATTCAGATGCTTATCAACTCCAAGTTGGAGAAAGGGACATATCTTCTTGACAAGAGGCATCTACCTCTTCGGCCAGAATTTGAGGACAATGAAGTTGTCATGGATGCATCCCATCCTACTTCGGTTGAAGGCCAAGAGAAGATTGCACAACTAAAGGCAGCCAAGCTAGCAATTGCTTCTGGAGCTCCCAAGGCCAAGAAAGATCAGCTCAGTTATCTGCTTGAGGCCACTCTGAGGATTGAAAAGACTTTGGCCAACTTGACTCAGAATCAAGCAAGCCTTGAGAGGATCATTGAGACTAAGTTCTATGATCTAGATGTGATGGTCACAGAAATCCAGACAGCCGTGGAGAAGCTCAAGGAAGATGCTGAGGACAGAGATACAACAAATGCTTTTCAGAGAGTCCCGAGAGGACCAAGATCTTCAGTTGTGCCAGTTGTCGAGTCCAGGTCTACACTATCAGCTCCTGCAGCCACTGCCACATGTGTTCCTCCAGTATCAACACCTCTAGTTCCATAGACTTCATCGAAAGCGTTTGCAGATGCTCTTATCTCCATGCCATCTACGTACACCAGAGCCACCAACGAGAAGACATCTTCAGCAGCTCCCGGAGAACAGCATTTGATGCATTCTAATCCAAGTTTAACTGAAAAGTGAAAGTGCAACTAACCCCCGGGTGGGTTCGGTAATTGATAACAACATATAGCTCATTGAACTAATATCCTTTCAAGATAAATATTTCAGGAAGTCTAATGGTTGGCATGGCATGGATTAGAAATGTGGACCCCTCAAAATGCTAAGGACAAAGATTAGCAAAAGCTCAAGACTCTACATTTTCATTTTAGTGATCCAAGATCACATTGAGTCCATAGGAAAAGCCAATACTATTAAAAGAGGATGAGTTGTTGCTTAATGGTCTACTTGCTCAAGTGCTTAGTAATATGCTTCAAATCCCTCAACCACTTTCTCATTTCCACATATGTCCCAAACCTAAAAGTCAAACTCGGCCCCACCGATTTGATCTATCCGACGCCACCGAGTTCACTTGACATAGCCATTGCCACAAACCCTAATCAATTCGGTCTCATCGATAGGGATCTCGGTCTCACCGAGATGGGAATGCAAACTCTCTGTTTCCTCTTCGTAACGTTTCGGTCTAACCGAGCTGAGCGAATCAGTCCCATCGAGTTGGCATTGCAAACTCTCTGTTTCCTCTTCGTAACATTTCGGTCTAACCGAGATGAGCGGATCGGTCCCACCGAATTTGCCTCACCAACACTCTATAAGCCTATTACCAGAATCGGTCTCACCGAGTTTGTGTAATTGGTCAAACCAAGTTGAGGTTTTTCCCTAACCCTAACGCATCGGTCTCACTGAGTTGATACTGTCGGTCCCACCAAAATGTCTAACGTTCACATTTTGAACTGCTTCGGTCTGACCAAGTTTGTTTATTCAGTCTGACCAAGTTGGGGTCAAATGTGTGTAATGGCTAGATTTTGTGTGGAGGCTATATATACCCCTCCACCCCTTCTCCATCAGAGAGAGAGAGCAATCAGAATGTGCCTACACTTCCACTATTCATTTTCCAAGAGAGAACCACCTACTCATGTGTTGAGATCAAGATATTCCCATCCAACCACAAGAATCTTGATCTCTAGCCTTCCCCAAGTTGCTTTCCACTCAAATCTTCTTTCCACCATATCCAAATCTGTGTGACAGAGAGTTGAGTGTTAGGGAGACTATCACTTGAAGCACAAGAGCAAGGAGTTCATCATCAACACACCATTTATTACCTTTTGGAGAGTGGTGTCTCCTAGATTGGTTAGGTGTCACTTGGGAGCCTCTGACGAGATTGTGGAGTTGAACCAAGGAATTTGTAAGGGCAAGGAGATCGCCTACTTCATGAAGATCTACCCTAGTGAGGCAAGTTCTTTGTGGGCGACGACCATGGTGGGATAGACAAGGTTGCTTCTTCGTGTACCCTTCGTGGGTGGAGCCCTCCGTGGACTCGCGCAGTCGTTACCCTTCGTGGGTTGAAGTCTCCATCAATGGGGATGTATTATAGCACCACCTATCGAAACCACGCCAAAAACATCCGTGTCTCAAATTGCGTTTGCACTCTCCAACCCCTCCATTTACCTTCATATGCAATGCTTTACTTTACGCTACCACAACTCTAGAATTGCATGTGTAGGAAGATTGCTTGACCTGTGCTAATTTGCTAAAAACTGTCAAAACTTAAAATTGGGAAAAGGCTAAGTGTTTATTTGGTCAAGTAGTCTAATCACCCCCCTCTAGACATACTTTCGATTCTACAAAAAGCTTCTGCTTGAATCTGCTGTGACTCGGCCTCCAACGTGGCTCGCTCTATTGCCATCCTGATATTCTCCGCATTGAGCTCCACTCTAGCTTGGGCTATCTCATCAAGCAGCTTCGCAACTTCCACATTGTGTTATGCTTGATTCATCGGGGTTACTTCTGTGGACAACAGAGCCGCCAAGGTATCCAAGAGTTCAGATAAGACCTGAGCCGACGGGCGCACATGGCCGTCCGCCCCAGCCGTCGCAGCAGCCGTCGAACCGGAGATCAAAGCTGTAGCAGTTGATGAATTCACCATCTGTTGTGTACCGGCCATGAAAATAGCAGCCCTGCTCGGTGGCTCATAGGGGTCTAGAATACTATCACCATCGGAACAGTCCCCAAGCACGTCGTCTTGTAGTTGGTAGATTGACTCAGTTTTGCCGGTTGAAGACTCGTCTCCTGAATAGATGGTTGTTTCTCCACCAGACATAGAACCTTCCCCGGGATCCGTCCCATGAACAAAGCCAACGAAAGCACGCTTCCGGGCATGTTGGACCTTGGCGGGTTGCACGCACCGAGCCATCTCAATGGCATCGGTGCGGGCGTCTGGCTCAGGCTCTGACCCGCCAATCTTGCCGATGAAGACATGAATTCCACCGAAGGGGACCTGGTACCCGTACTCGATTGAATCGTCCTCGGGACCCCAGCCAGCGTCGTCGATGTAGATCTTGCCGCGGCGGCTCTTGGTCATCCAACCCATGGCGTATCCCTTGATCCCTGAGAAGTTGCCCTTCAAGAACTCGAAACCACCATGCGAAGGCCCCACGATGGGCACCAACTGTCGTGGGTTTGCCACGACAGATGCCCTAGTGAAAGGACTTTGGTGTGGATCCATCGCAACTAGGTTTGCTTGAAGGGGTTAAATGAGACAAAGGACACAAGGAGTTTACCCAGGTTCGGCCCCTCTCAATGAGGTAAAAGCCTACGTCCTGCTTCTGGTCGTATTGCTTGAGTTTCAGTTACAAGGGAGCGAATACGCTTGACCTAGTTCTCGATCGGTTGTTTCCCGAGTTAACCCGCCGCCTAGTCTCACATTTATATACATGTTGATGTCCGACGGCTTTACAGAGTCCCGGCCGGCTCACACAACGTGACCGATCCAGTTTCTAACAAAACCTGCGTTGCGGAGCAAGTTAGCCTTGAATGGCTCACACCTTCGGGTCCTGGATCACCTCCGGGTCTTGGGCCTCCAATGAGCTTGCTTTATGAACCGCCATCCTTAGGTTTTCTTGGACCTCTTGGGCCTTCTACGCAATAAGTCGCCAACGGTGTAACCCGGCCCCTCCTGGGTGGGTCACACCTCAGAGTTATATCCCCAACACGTCTCCTTGTATGCAACCCAACGTTGCTCGGAGTTCACATGCATTGTCTTCCAACGGATGTGCATTCCAAAACCAACATTATGCCTTCCCTCCAACTCAACAACGTCACTTGGGTCCATCCAATTCAAATCCTTCATCACTTATTCCAAGACATCCGCATAGGTGTAAGGGCATGTCCCTTCCTTTGTGGTTTTAGTGATTGATGACAATGCGTTTGCGGACTAATTGTGTGTGCCAAGTATTTCAGATATACATCTAGAGGCACGAGACGATTATCTACCCTCCGAGTTATCAGCTCAAGACGTGTTGTCGTGTTAGGCTTTTGTTTTGGTGGACTTGAGTCATAGGAGACACCGTACTATCAAGGGGGGGGTCCGCAATGGAAAGGCCAGGGTGGAATCATCACGTACACTCATTTTTGCACCCTCATCCTCTTCCTTTTTCCTAGAATCTTCTCCTTCTTCTGTGGGCGCGGTAGTACCGTAGCCAGGGCGATAGTACCGCATATGCGCTCTAAGCGGTAGTACCGCTGTAGAGGCGCGGTAGTACCGCTCATGCATATATGCGGCAGTACCGCCGCGGCTACTCTCCACCTCCGCGTCGATTCCAGACGAACATTTTTCGTGTCGGGTTCTACGATGGTAGCAACGGTAGTAGCAGCGGTAGTACCGCTGCCACCAACGCGGCTACCACCGCTCCTTTCCTCCAAACCCCGTCCCTAACACAGGGCGGTAGTACCGCTAGGGGGCACGGTAGTACCGCTGGCTCCAACGGTAGTACCTCTCGGCCCAGCGGTAGTACCACTCTGTGCAGGCTAAGAGGAGTGTAACGGTTCACTCTTCCCCTCCACTATATAAAGTGTTCTTCCTCCTCTAGAACACTCACCTCTTCTCCCCCAAGCTCCATTGTTGCTCCAAAAGCTTATTTTCGCCCGATCTCTCCCCCTAGCCAATCAAACTTGTTGATTTTCTAGGGATTGGTTGAGAAGGCCCAGATCTACACTTCCACCAAGAGAAATTTGATTCCCCCCACTAATCCCTTGCGGATCTTGTTACTCTTGGGTGTTTGAGAACCCTAGACGGTTGAGGTCACCTCGGAGCCATATCCATTATGGTGAAGCTCCGTGGTTTCGTTGGGAGCCTCCAATTCAGTTATGGAGAGAGCCCCAATCTAGCTTGTAAAGGTTCGGTCGCCGCCTTCAAGGGCACCAATAGTGGAATCACGGCATCTCGCATTTGTGTGAGGGCGTGAGGAGAATACGGTGGCCCTAGTGGCTTCTTCGGGAGCATTGTGCCTCCATACCGCTCCAACGGAGACGTACTTCCCCTCAAAGGGAAGGAGCTTCGGTAACACATCCTCGTCTTCACTGGCTCCACTTTTGGTTATCTCTATCCTTTACTTGTGCAAGCTTTAGTGTGTTAGTATCTTGTGCTTGCTTGCTCACTTATCTTTGTTGCATCATATAGGTTGCTCACCTAGTTGCATATCTAGACAACCTATTTTGGTCCTAAGTTTAATTTGGTCAAGAAAAGCTAAAATTGTTAGTTGCCTATTCACCCCCCCCTCTAGTCAACCATATTGACCCTTTCAATTGGTACAAGAGCCTCGTCTCTTTATTAAGGACTTTACCGTCCAAAGAGTATGGGTGGCAACATAGTCGAGACGGAGGAACACTCCGGTGGAACTCCGCCCTTGCCTATGTCTGATGGGGGAACCTCGGTCTCTCGTGAGGAGTTCAATGTGGCTTTGAACACATTGAAAGACTCACTGACAACCGAGGTCAAAGGCATGTTCAAAGATTTCCTTGAGGGATTTAAATTATCCACCACACCGTTGGAAGTGGTTCGTCCCGCTACCAACGTGTCGGATACCATTCCCGACAAGGGAGAGGCTAGTAGTGGGCAAGTCCCGGTGACTAAAAATGGGAGTGGGATCTTTGCCCACTCCGCGCCTCCTACTCATTATGGAGGACCCGTTCCTACTCCTCATTTAAATTCGGTTGGTCCTCCACCTAAGTTTGTTAAAAATTCTGATTTTGCTACTTGGACATTTCGCTTTAAATGTCATTTAAATCATTGTTCTACTAATATTTGGAGAATCATTGAGCAAGGTTTCTACCCGCATGATCCCTACAACTTAACTCCAAGAGAAGCTGTGGATCATCAATTCAACGAGTCCGTTCTTTGCATACTTCAAGAAGCTATTCCTCCCGAAGACATTGCTCATCTTCGACCCTTCACCGTGGCCAAGGAAGCATGGGACATGCTGGTTCCATGTACAGGGGAAGCGCAAGCATTCAACGCTCAAACTATGAAGTTGTGCAAGATGAAGCCGATGAGTTTGCCATGATCGAAGATGAAGATCCCCGTGAACTCTACCGGAGATTGACCACTCTTGCGGTTTCACTTCGAGATCATGGGAGCAAGGACACGGATGACAATTGGATCAAGCGTAAGTTTCTCAAGGCCATGATGCCTTATCACAAGGCCATGTCCTCCATCATCTGTCAATGACCGGATTTCCACACCTTGTCCTCAAGTGCAGTGTTGGATGAGTTCGTTGCAATGAGGATCTTGGATAAGACCGCCGACAACGCGGTGTTGCGGGCTCAACGATCAAAGAAGCCCAACCTTGCTTTGAAGGCCAAGGCTTGTGTGGAAGATAAGGATGAAGGGGGTGAAGATGAGTGTTGCCCCGAGGACACAAAATATGCTTACCATGAGCATATGGCTCTAGCGTCTAGGCAATTTTGGGGCAACAAGAAGAACTCTAGGCCCAACTTCAACAAGAACAACTCAAGCGGCCTCAAGGGCAAGCAACAAATGAGGACGTGCTACAATTGTGGCAATGTGAGTCACTTTGTTGTGGATTGTCCATATGAGAAAAGAGAAGACAATGGGGGCAAGCTTATTCGAAAGGACAAGGCCAAATCATATCCTAACACCAACAACCTCAACAAGAAGACTCCTCCGAGAGGTTTGGTGGCCCAAGAAGAATATGTTGAGGATGATGATGATGAAGAAGATGATGGGATGGTCACTATGGCTACCATTGCTATTGCAACAACTCCACGATCATCCCTCTTCGACTCACCAAATGATAACATCATCGCCAAGTGCCTCATGGCTAAGGCCACCAACAAGGTAACCCCCAACATTAATTCTACCCTCTCCTCTAATCCTTCATTGACGAATTGTATTGATGAGAGTGAGGGACGGAGGAGGAGGAAAATGAATTTGAGTTGTTCATGAGTAACCTCAAGGGCAAACCCAAGAAGCACTTTGTTGCTCTCTTGGAACAACTCGGTGAAGCCAATGACATGATTGAGGCTCACGAGGAGACCATTTCTAAAATGGAGGGGCATAGTCGAGACTATGCCGATGAGATCTCGGATCTCTCGAATGCTCTTCAGGAAGAGCGTGGTCATCGTTTGGCTCTTGAGGAGTCACACAATGATGATCATGCTAAACTTAGAAAAGATCTTGATCATGCTTTAGTTGTCTCTTGTGTGTTCAATTCCGAGAAGGCAAAGCTTGTGGTTGACCATGCTAGACTCAAGGAGGAGTTTGTTACACTTGAAAAGGCTCATAAGGTCTTGAAGAGTGTACATACTAACCTCAAAGAGTCTCATGATCAACTTCAAGTTTCGCTAACCAAGGAGAAAGCTACATTTCCTCGCATGGTTTTAATTGATAATGCAAATGCTACTAACCCATGTTGCGAGCATGTGCATCTTGTTGAAGAGAATGCCAAGTTGAAGAAGCAACTTGAGAAAGGCCTCGTGTCATGTATACAAGGTGAGAAGAACCTCAATGAGCTTTTGAGCAATCAAAAGGAAGTTGTGGCGAAAGAAGGAATTGGGTTTGCTCCCAAGCCCAAGAAGAAGAAGAACGACAAGACCAAACAACCTCTTCCTCTCAAGCAAACCTTTGTAAAAGAAGGAGAGGGTGCTCCTAAGAAGAAGAACATTGTGGAGAATGGTGTTGTAAAAAAGAACACTGCCACGCCATCCACCAAAGCCGGCGACTTTAACCCTTATGTTCTCTGCCGTGCTAGTGATGGACATGTTTTTGCTAAATTTGTTGGTTCCTTTTATGAGCACATTGAATGGTCTATTTGGGTTCCTAAAACCCTTCTTACTAACCTTAAAGGACCCATTACAAAATGGGTACCTAAATCCAAGCATTGACATCTTGTAGGAGTTTGCTTCCGGTGGGGGATCATGGTTGCTCGATAGTGGAGCTACAAATCATATTATCGGAAGCAAAGACTTGGTGGTGGACGTGCACCAATGTTTATCTATGGCCACCAACGTCGAATGGGGTGATTCTTCATCTTCTAAGGTATTGGGGCTCGTCAAGGTTGTTGTTTCACATGATCTAACGATCGAGAAAGTCATGCTTGTTGAGTCCCTTGCATACAATTTACTTTCCGTTCGTCAACTTGCACTCATGGGCTTTTCCCTTTCTTTGATATTGAAACCGTGGCCCTCTTATGGAGCAAGACTCTTAAAGTAGCCTATGTTGGGCATGTCGAGAACGGTCTTTATGTGGTTAACTCCTCAGAGCAACCCACTAAGACCGGGACTTGCCTAATGGCTAAAGTTGATGTGGGTTGGCTTTGGCATCGCTGGCTAGCCCATGTCAATATGAGATCTTTGCAAATTCTCCTCAAGGGGGATCATGTCCTTGGACTAACAAATGTTAGCTTTGCCAAAGATCGTGCTTGCAGTGCCTGCATTGAAGGAAAGTTACATGAGAAGGCTCACCCTCCCATGACTATCATCTACTCAAAAAGACCTTTAGAGCTCCTTCACATGGATCTCTTTGGGCCTCCATCCTTTGATAGTCTGGGGGTAGAAAGTATGGCTTGGTGATTGTAGATGATTATTCAATATACACTTGGGTACACTTCTTCAAGAAGAAGAGCGATACCCAACAAACCATCATCAACTTTGCAAATGAAGCTCAACGTCAACATGATGCAAAGATCTTGATGATTCGAAGTGACAACGGCTCCGAGTTCAAGAACTACACCTTGGATGAGTTTCTTAGTGATGAGGGGATCAAACATAAATATGCCACACCCTATACCCCTCAACAAAATGGTGTAGCGGAGAGGAAGAATCGGACCTTGATGGACGCTGCTAGAACCATGATGGCGGAGTTCAAGTCTTCGTACAACTTTTGGGCCGAAGCCATCAACACCGCTTGTCATGCATCTAATCGGCTCTATCTCCGCAAAGGCTTGAACAAGACTCCATATGAAATACTTACCGGTAACAAGACCAATCTCAAGTACTTCCGGGTGTTTGGTTGTAAGTGTTTCATCCTCAAGAAAGGTGCTCGTTTGTCTAAATTTGAAGCTAGAGCTCATGAGGCGCTTGAAGACCCCGATTGGCTTAATGCCATGCATGAAGAACTCCATAACTTCGAGCACAACAAAGTGTGGCGTTTGGTGCCAAGACCTAAGGAGAACCATAATGTCATTGGAACCAAGTGGATCTTTAAGAACAAGCAAGATGCTCACGGAATTTTCATTCGCAACAAGGCGCGTTTGGTGGCTCAAGGCTACTCCCAAGTCGAGGGTATCGACTACGGTGAAACCTTTGCCCCCGTTGCTCGCCTTGAATCTATTGGTTTGTTGCTTGCATATGCATCTCATCATAACTTTAAATTGCAACAAATGGATGTGAAAAGTGCATTTCTTAACGGTCCTATTAATGAGTTGGTGTATGTCAAACAACCCCCGGGGTTTGAGGATCCTAAGTTCCCCGATCACGTGTATCAACTCGATAAGGCGCTCTATGGCCTTAAACAAGCCCCACGTGCGTGGTATGAGCATCTTACTGAGTTGTTGCAAGATCGTGGGTTCGAGATTGGGAAAACCGACCCCACTCTTTTTACTAAGAAGGTCAAAGGGGAGTTATTTGTATGCCAACTGTATGTTGATGATATTATCTTTGCTTCACCTAACAAAGCTTTCAATGATGAGTTTTCCGCACTCATGACCAAGCATTTTGAGACGTCCATGATGGGAGAGTTGAAGTACTTCCTTGGATTTGAGATTAAGCAAAGAAGAGAAGGAATCTTCATCAAACAAGCCAAATACACTCAAAACATGCTCAAGAGGTTTAATCTAAGTGATGTCAAGCCGGCTACTACTCCAATGCCTACCAAGTGCCAACTTGACATTGATCCCAATGGTAAAGATGTGGATCAAAAGGTATATCGTTCTATGATTGGATCCTTGCTTTACCTTCGTGCATCTAGACCGGATATCATGTTGAGTGTGGGAATGTGTGCACGGTTTCAAGCCTCACCTAAGGAAAGTCACTTTGTGGCAGTCAAGCGAATCTTTCGATATTTGGCTCATACCCCAAACTTTGGCTTATGGTACCCAAGTGGAGCAAACTTCAACCTGGTAGGTTTCTCAGATTCGGATTGGGCAGGAGACAAAGTAGATAGGAAGTCCACTTCCGGAGGGTGCCAATTCCTTGATTGCTCTTTGGTGAGTTGGTCTTCCAAGAAGCAAAGTTGTGTGTCTCTCTCTTCCACTAAAGCAGAGTATGTGGCGGCCGACAGTTATTGTGCACAACTATTATGGATGAGGCAAACTTTAAAGGATTACGGTGTCACTTGTGACAAAGTGCCTCTTTGGTGTGACAATGAAAGTGCCATCAAGATTTCTCTCAACCTGGTGCAACACTTCAAGACGAAGCATATTGAGATTCAGTATCACTTCATCCGGGACCATATTCGGCGAGGAGAAATAGATCTTCATTATGTCAACACTCATGATAACCTTGCAGATATCTTCACGAAGCCATTGGATGAAGCAAGATTTCGCGAGTTAAGGCATGAGCTAAATAACATAGATTTGAGCAATGTGGATTGAAGTTGTGCACATCCCCCACTCACACCATGGTATCTTGTTTAGATGTAGGCATGGAAATAGGGGGAGCATTGTTCTCTCAATGAACTCTCTCTCCCCCATTATGCACAAATTTATCATATCTTTCACATTCAACATTTTTGTTGGTACAAATGTGCTTCAAAGATGAGTAGTGGTCATGGGCTGAAGGTTAAAATCTTCGCGGTGCCATACCACTTCACTCAAACATAGGTGGCCTCGGCCACCGCCATCTCTCTCAAGAGATGTGTGTTTCCTGTCGTGTTGGTTTGTCTTCGTGTTCGTTGTTGTGCTTTTGTTGTTTCCTCCGTTCTCCTATGTTTCTCTTCTCGGTGATGTGTTTTTCTCGCTAGGAGGCTCTTGGGAGCAAAATTTTAGTTCCGAAGACACTTTTACTGAGTTGGGCGGTACTACCGCTCGAGAGCACGGTACTACTGCTTACTAACCTAAGCGGTACTATCGCCCACTCGCAGCGGTACTACCGCTGGAGCGCGAGGCTGGGGGTTAAGTGGGGGGTTGGGAAGTTCTTTTCTTCCCACACCCATTCACCCCCGTCTCTTCTCTTCCTCTCCAACGATGCACCAGCGACAAGGTCGCCGGTGGGGTGGTTTCTCCGGGTGGTGTTTCACCTTTTCCTTTGGTGGGATCAATCCCCACCCCGTCCTCAAGCCATGGATGTCGGTATTGACCCTCATTTCTCTCTTGTTGCCTCTATCTTTCAGATCTAGGTTCTTAGGGGCAATAGGCATGCATTCCTTGATTCTTGGCCAAATCAAGGCTTGAGTAGGATGGTGAACTCCTCTATACTGCTAGGATTGAACTTCGATAGGGCTATTTTTGTTCTTTGCCTCTCCGGTAGTACCGAATCTGATTTGGTGTGGGGAAACTGTTGTTCCTCCGCTCCGAGCGGTACTACCGCCTCTCTTATGTGGTACTACCGCTGAGAGCGGTACTACCGCTACGCACGGTACTACCGCTTTCCATATGCGGTAGTACCGCGGAGAGGCCATCCTCCAACATATTCCTACCAAAGTTTGATTCTGTTTTGCTCTTTGTCTCGTGTCTTATGCTTGTTCGTTCTATGTGTCTCTTGTGTGTG
>LR738710.1:706046436-706058711 GCA_902687465.1 Secale cereale | reverse complement strand
ATGACCCAACGGAACACCTTGCTCGTTGCATCAACCCCGGGCGCGCCAGTTCAAAGTGCTATCGCACCTCTGAGGCAGCAGGCGGGTCTGCCTGTGGCTCTGTAGGGGCTCCGTCGTCCAATGCTCCTCCCTCTCAATCACAACAACCGTCCAAGAGCACTGCCAAGAAGCCAGCTAAGAAGGGCATGACTGTCATGGAGATGTCAAACAAGGAGTTTTGGGAGAGGCGTAGGCGCAATCCCTATGAGTTTGAACAAGAGCCCACCCTTGTCAACCAGCCATTTTGGAACAGGTTTCAATATGCTACTTACTTTGATGTGATCAAGGCCAAGAAGAATCTCTATGTTGATGTGCGATCAATCGATATTGCTCATTTGGAGAAGGACATAGTGTATTCGGCGAAGCTCTGGAGATGTGCAACCAACTAAACATTGTCAACATCATAACATTCAACAAGGACTTTGATGCTGATCTTGTGGCTCAGTTCTATGCCACCGTTCACCTTGGCACTGATGCAGAAAGGACCTTGATGTGGATGACCAATGGCAGGCGTCTGGCAGTTAAGTCGAAAGCTTTCATGGAACTTCTTGGTGTTGAAGATCTTGGTCTAGAGAGTTCGGTCGGTTTTCGACCTCATCACAATGCTACCTCCACTCACAAGCAGAATCTGTGGCCATACTGCACTAAGAAGGTCAATCCTGAGACTCTGAAAAAGACATATGAGCTGCCTGTGTTTCTGGACATCCTTCACCGCATCTTCAGGGAGACTCTTTTTCCTCACATTGGGAACCAGGATATGGTCCACTCTTACCTTGTGGATATGCTTCTTTTCTGCCAGCACCAGAAGAACGAAACACTAGAAAAACATTGGATATCTCTCATGTCATGTGGTCTGAACTATTGTCTACCATCTCAGAGCGTAAGTGTCTCATCTATGCTCCATACATCATGCTCCTCATTGAGAAGGCGTGGGAGCAGACTTACGAGGGGTACGCCCTAGAGACTGGCGAGTTGGTCTCTCACGAGGTCAAGAGACTTAGAAGGAAGGATCTCTGGAACACTCTGGTTACTCAGCCTAACATCCCGGCTGGTGCTGATGATCCCGAGGCAGAGGCCGACCAGGATGATGATGATGATGATGATGAGTATATGTCATCTGGAGCTGAGCTATCTTGGGCCAAGAAGCTGAAGAAGAAGATGAAGAAGCTGTTCTGCATGGAGTCCCACGGTCAGTACATGGCCCATGTCGCTAAGAAGAAGTCCAGGACTCATCACAAAGAGCTTATGCATCAGCTTGGTGCCACAGTCACTAGCGGATCTGAGGGCAGGATCACTGATGAGGACGACTGGGTTCGTCAGCACTATCACTGGACTGATTCTGACCCCGAGCAGCCCCCAGCCGATGACGGAGGTGCAGATGACCCTGCAGCGGTGTGACGTTATGTCTCTCTCTACCCCTTTTCGGTGTCTCGATGCCAAAGGGGGAGAGGTGATTTGATTTGTTTGCGGTGATTTGCGTTGACGTGTCTCGTGTCTTGTGTGTTTTAGTGTTTTGCTTTTCGTTCTGGTTTGGTGTGTTTGTGAAACTCAGCTACCTTTCTTTGTGTGAGACCTATGCTACCTTTTATATCAAGTACTCTAGTATGTGCTGCTTAATTCATGTTCTATCCTGTTGCACCTACTGTGTTACTTACTTTTGTCTCCTCCTTGATTAGATGTTATCGGATTATAAAAGATAGGGGGAGCATTGATCCTAGAGTGTGTGCTTTGCATTCCAAAAGCAACTCCTTTTAAGCAAACGTCTAGGGGGAGCTTGTCTATCTTTTGTAGTCCGTGGGGTTTGCTTACTCCTCACTTGTTCTTACTTATTGTGCAAATCCCGTGTTGTCATCAATCCACCAAAAAGGGGGAGATTGTAAGGGCATGTCCCTTTCTTTGTGGTTTTGGTGATTGATGACAATGTGTTTGCGGACTAATCGTGTGTAGCAAGTATTCCAGATATACATCCAGAGGCACGAGACGATTATCTACCCTCCGAGTTATCAGCTCAAGACGTGTTGTCGTGCTAGGCTTTTGTTTTGGTGGACTTGAGTCGTAGGAGACACCGTACTATCAAGGGGGGGTCCGCAATGGAAAGTCTAGGGTGGAATCATCACGTACACTCATTTTTGCACCCTCATCCTCTTCCTTTTTCCTAGCATCTCCTCCTTCTTCTGTGGGCGCGTAGTACCATAGCTAGGGCGGTAGTACCGCATATGCGCTCTAAGCGGTAGTACCTCTGTAGAGGCGCGGTAGTACCGCTCGTGCATATATGCGGCAGTACCGCCGCGGCTACTCTCCACCTCCGCGTCGATTCGGGACGAACATTTTTTGTGTCGGGTTCTACGGTGGTAGCAACGGTAGTAGCAGCGGCAGTACCGCTTATAAGCGGTAGTACCGCGGCCACCACCGCGGCTACCATCGATCCTTTCCTCCAAACCCCGTCCCTAACACAGGGCGGTAGTACCGCTAGGGGGCACGGTAGTACCACTGGCTCCAGCGGTAGTACCGCTCGGCCCAGCGGTAGTACCGCTCTGTGCGGGCTGAGAAGAGTGTAACGGTTCACTCTTCCCCTCCACTATATAAAGTGGTCTTCCTCCTCTAGAACACTCACCTCTTCTCCCCCAAGCTCCATTGTTGCCCCAAAAGCTTATTTTCGCCCGATCTCTCTCCCTAGCCAATCAAACTTGTTGATTTTCTAGGGATTGGTTGAGAAGGCCCAGATCTACACTTCCACCAAGAGAAATTTGATTCCCCCCACTAATCCCTTGCGGATCTTGTTACTCTTAGGTTTTTGAGCACCCTAGACGGTTGAGGTCACCTCGGAGCCATATCCATTGTGGTGAAGCTCCGTGGTTTTGCTGGGAGCCTCCAATTAAGTTGTGGAGAGAGCCCCAACCTAGCTTGTAAAGGTTCGGTCGCCGCCTTCAAGGGAACCAATAGTGGAATCACAGCATCTCGCATTTGTGTGAGGGCGTGAGGAGAATACGGTGGCCCTAGTGGCTTCTTGGGGAGCATTGTGCCTCCACACCGCTCCAACGGAGACGTACTTCCCCTCAAAGGGAAGGAACTTCGGTAACACATCCTCATCTTCACCGGCTCCACTTTTGGTTATCTCTATCCTTTACTTGTGCAAGCTTTAGTGTGTTAGTATCTTGTGCTTGCTTGCTCACTTATCTTTGTTGCATCATATAGGTTGCTCACCTAGTTGCATATCTAGACAACCTATTTTGGTCCTAAGTTTAATTTGGTCAAGAAAAGCTAAAATTGTTAGTTGCCTATTCACCCCCCCCCCCTCTAGTCAACCATATCGATCCTTTCAATAGGTAGGACTACTCTCAAACACCATGTCTAGCTCATCCAGGTCTGGCTCAACATTGCTTTTCAAAAAGGCCTCTTTATCCAAGGCCTCTTTATCCACATGATGAACATAAACACATGTTCTTCCCATCCCTAAAATAATCAAAAACACACATATATCCAATAAGTACTTAACTGAATATTTGAACAAAATACATGAGCCCTAACATAGATATGAAACAATAACCCTAACCCCCACTTAACAATAACCACAACCCTAACCATAACATAACCCTAACCCCAACATAACAACACACATAACCCTAACCCTAGCATAGTAGGAAGCCTAACCCTAGCAAATTGGCAAAGAAACATAACATGTTTCAACACAAATTACCAAATCCAAGCCAACTAGGGTTTCCACATACTAGCAAGATTTGAGCAAATGTGACAATTCCTATGGATGAAAACGAGGGGATCAGAGGAGATTACCTTAAGGGAGGGGTTGGCTTCGAAATCCACGGACAAATACTTCGGAGTTCCAAGATTTGAGAATGATTTGAGAGGGGGAGAGGGGGGAGAGTGGGGGCGCTTAGCTTCGGGTGTGGGTGGTGTGGGGTGTGTAGGGTGGAGGGCAGCCTAAGTGACACACAAACAGTGCAGCACCTAAGGGTCGGGCGCTGCACATTACATGTGTGGCGCCTAGCCCTTAGGCACTGCACATTACATGTGTGGCGTGTAGCTCTTAGGCGCTGCACGGCTGGGTGTGGGGCCGTGCCTGGCCCCGGGCTGCCACGCTGGCCGGGCGTGCGGCGTCTAAGACCAAGGCGCTGCATATTGTAGTGCAGAGCCCGGGTGTCAGGCGCCACACAAAACAGTTAGTTTGTGAAATTTTTTCAACGGCAGTTCAGATCGTGAATTGATTTCGCCAACAGGTCAAATATATGTTTTTTTCGTACGGCGAGGCTAGTGGTTGTGCGTTGTTATGCCGTGTAGGTTGTTCAGACACAGATTGCCACTTGTGTGGATGGTGCGACGCTCCGGAGAATCCCGAACTCGGGATTTTGGCGATGTCGATGTCCTTCCTCTCTATCAAAGACTTCGACATGAAGTTGCGAGCAGATCTTGCGCATATGCAGCTGCAGGGATCTAGCAAGTGGAGGATACAACACACATGACTTCCATTGCGTGGTGCTTCTCTGAGTACCCGGTCTCAAGCTTCGGGGTGAAAAAAAATCATAGGTGTGCCTCTAGTGTGTTATACCTGGCAATGGCGGTGTTCTATGCGTCGTCACCTTGGCAAAGACATTTTTCGAAGTTTGCTTAGAGTTGATCTTCAAGTTAAAAACCCACGATCTGACCTTCGATAGTTGGATCAGTCGTTTCCTTTCTGGAGGCGTGGATTTTGAAGAACATTTTCTTGTAGTTCTTGTGTTGTTATGATATGGTTAGTGATGATGGTCACCGCTGTCACTATTTTTCATCGCTTCAGGAGTTTTCCTTTTTTTTCATTCACGAGCATTGCTCGTTGCCGTCGTGATCTTTTGTGTATGTCCATTAGTGTTGGCTGTGTATCCTAGGTATGAAGAGGCCGGATGTGTACTCCTTATGATTGTATCTCTCAATGCTACGATATGAGTAAATAAAAACGCTTTTTATCGAAGAAGTGTGAGCGAGAAGGATGCTGCCCTGGTGTGGTTGGTGGCACCTTATGAGTGACCAAATTTTATGAGAATTGTTTTCCAGCTGTTTCAACTATGTGATTATATTTTTGAAAATACAGATATACGACGATAATAAAATTCAATAAACATATGATTACTTTTATTTTTCATATTCTTAATCCAAATATTCTTCTTTCATAAAAGAAATATTAGTATTAAAATTTATTACAACCAATTTCCGCAGCAACACACGAGCTATTATATCTAGTTGCCTAAACATTATTATTCATTATAAGAGATACGGCAAGTCTTGCAGCCGGGAAGATAGTAAAAGCAGAGATCTTATTTCCTGGATGCATATGGTTTACTGGCTAGTCCCAACAAGAGCCATGATGAAGGTCTTGAAGTCACCGGAGGTTTCCTTGGCGATGGCTTGCTCCAAGGCAACCGACGCCCTCTTGTGGAACTCGTCTTTGATGACCCTGAGGTCCTTCTCCGCGCGCATCACCACCACCCGGAGCAGGCTCTCCTCGTCGGTCCCCGACTTGAGCATCGCGTTCCTCAGGACCTTGGCGAAGTACTTGTCCGTGTCGGCGATGCACCTCGCCGCCGTCCGCAGCGCGCGCGCGTAGCCCGTCGTGTCGGGGGCATGCAGCAGGGCCTAGCCGATGGATGATACAGATGGCATTATATATTGACCACATCATCGCCTAATAAATTGATCCGAAGCCTGAAGAAATTTAGCAGAATTTTGGTTATGTATGGGTGGTGACCGGACCTTGGTGACGGTGGTGCCGTGCTCATCTCTGAAGCAGTTGAACGTGGCGCCGAGCTGGGCTCTGCTCCTGGTGCCCAGGACCCTGATGAGCTCCCCGTGATCCGCCGTGACGCCGTTTTTCACGTCCGCCTGAATGATCTTCGCCTCCGATCTCGCCAGCCCGCCGTTCACCTCGTCGCCGTCGTACCTGTAGGTGCTCACCAGAGCGACCAAGAGCTGAACACAGAAGAGACAGAGACCGCCATTAGTCTGCAGAACAGAGGTTTCCTGTGGCACGAGCTCTGGTGATGACCATCATACATCACGGAGGTTTCCCGTGGCACCAGCGGCGACGTCTTCCTCCAGCGAGCGCTTATAGATGGCGTGGTAGGCCCGCTTCACTTCCAGGAGCTCGGCGGGCGAGTTGGCGCACGCGATCTCCACGATCACGGGGTACTCCTCCTCGATGCATTCCGTGGCGGCCTTGGCGATCACGGCCTGCCTCTCCGCGGGGTCGAGCACCCAGTAGCCCATCGCCGTCTGCAACCACCAACCAAGCTCGCTCGCTAGTTCAGTCACAAAATAAAACTGGAAACTCTGACCATTAGTGTTCTCCCTGGAGATGTTTTGTCACCTGAAGATCGCCGGAGAGCTCCGACTGGAGCCGGTCGGTGAGGCGCTCGTTGTATTTCTCCTCGTACGCCAGCCGGATCAGCTTCCTCTGCGCCGCGTCCCGGTGAGCTAGTATGTAGATCACTGCCTGCTCGTCAGTGCCCCATCCTGAACCACAAGAATGTTGCAAACATCACTACACATGTTGCGAGGTTATGACCAAGATTCAGGACCTATGCACTAGAATAAATCGATAGACCAAGGCAGCGAGGTAAATTCCGGGGATGATATTACCTTGGAAAGCCTTCATGAGCGCCTCAGCATCTTCAACGGGAGAAGGGACAACTTGAGGAACTGAGATCGTGGCCATCACTCTCGTTCTTCTCCTGCAAATCTGATTTTCACCAGCACGCATGCTCCGTTGGCATTTATATGGAGGCGAACCCTGAAAAAGAAACACCAAAATAGAAGTTAGTGAGCGTAAAAACCATGGGTGAAACCGATTGGTAATTCAACGCTGCCGTTGGCTTACTAAGTGTTAACCATTTAAGACTGTATGTTACAGCTATAGCTGGTCTTACGGTTCTCAAAAGAAAAAAGGATGTCAGAAAAAGAGCACCTAATTCACACTCCCAGTGCTCCATGGTATACATGCGCTAAGAATGAGATGTAGATGAAAAAAACGACGCGACAAAGCAAATAATGAGACGAGAGAGCACTTTGATGACACCATGAAGAAACGATGCCAAGCATGTAGAACTATGTAAAACACCTATATATGGAAAATTTTGGTTGCTAAACAATTATTTGAAAGAAACTAAGCACCTGTGAATCGAGTTAAGTTGCTAAACTTTCGCATGCACTTAGCACCTCATCTAGCACCTATGCACCAGAGAGACAAGACTTTTCATAGAGAAACGATACTAACGGGACATTACAACCCTACGACAATTTTCCCTTTATTTCTTCTAGGGAGAACCCTACGGAGATTATTTTATAAATAAAATACCCACTACTTTTATTTCTCTCAACATGCATAGGAAATGCTACTCATACTATTTGTCTCACTTCCCACTTCATCAACCCACTATTTTTTATTTCTTTCAACATGCATGCGAAATACTCCCTCCGTTCCTAAATATTTGTCTTTCTAGCATTTCAAATAGACTACGACATATGTATGTATGTAGACATATTTTAGAGTGTAGATTCACTCATTTTGCTTTGTATGTAGTCACTTGTTGAAATCTCTAGAAAGACAAATATTTAGGAACGGAGGGAGTACTACTTATATTCTATACTTATTTTGCAACTCAAAAAATAATTAAATTAAATAAATCATATGTATTTCAGTCTTCATTCTCATATTCAAATTTTGAACATGCAAATCTCATTAAAACCCCACAACAACGCGCAGGGTATCATCTAGTCATATAAGAATGAGAAAAAAAATGTTTTTCGTCCCTCAAGTTCCCCAAAAGTATAGACTTGGCCCCTCAAGATTTTTTGGTATACATTTGGTTCTTCAAGTCTCGAAACCATATAAGTTTGGTCCAAAATTAGATTTTAAGCACGTTGACCGGGTTTGACCACCTTGACCAGGTTTGAATGATGAACAGTAAATTCAAAAGCATGTTGGTTGTCACAAAATTGATTTTTTTGAATTTGCTTCCTTTTTTTTATTTACTGTTCATTGGTCAAACATGGTCAACATGGTCAAACCCCTGTCAACGTGCTCAAAATCTGGTTTTGGACCAAACTTATCCGGTTTTGAAACTTATAGAGGACCAAATATATACCAAAAAATCTTGAGGGACCAAGTCTATACTTTTTGGGGAACTTGAGGGACCAAAAACATACTTACAAGCGGGAATTTTGGCTCCTGGGCTACATAGAGCCTGAAATTACCGAAAATAAAAATGAAAATAAAAAAGTTTAAGTTTCAAAAAATTGTGAACACAAATACACACATACCTTAAGATGCATCCTACATGTGTGTAAATTTTTATGATGAAATACGTTTGAATGTGAGCTACACAAAAATTAAAATTATGTACTTTTATAGTGAACAATACACATGCTAGAAATACAGGCTATTTTTTGTATAGCTCACATCAAATGTATTTCACCATGAGACTTTACAAACAGGTAGTGTACATCCATATGTATGTGTGTGTTTTTCCAGATATATTTTTTGAAACTTAAAAATCAGTTTATTTTTAAAATTTTAAAAAAAATCTAGGCTCCCTGGAGCCGGGGAGCCAAAAGCAATTTCTGTTCCTGAACAACAAAAGGGGAGAACTGGAGAGGAGATTGTGAAGGGAAACACCCGATCATATGGAGTTTGAAGAAGATGGATGCTGGTGAGAAAGATGAAGAGAAACGAAAGTTTGTCCAGGCCAGGCCCCCAGGGCCTGGATGGGTTAAGTCAAATAAATGCTGGTTGATGGGGGTGCAGTGGCCTGATGTGTGCTTGGGACTGGCCAGGCCAGGCCCTGGAGCCCTGGAGCCCCTGCTTGATGGGGGTGATCAATGCTGCTTGATAGGGGTGCAGTGGCCTGATGGCCTGGCCTAAACGATAATGGGGCCAGTTTTTTTTTGAAACAAGTAATGGGGCCAGTTTTTATCGAGGAAACCAATGCTGCTTGATGATCTCACGAAAAAAAAACTGCTTGATGGGGGTGCTCGTGTGCTTGGGACTCAAATCCCTAACCGTGCAAGTGCAGAGCTAGCTGAGACAGTGTTAAACTTGCCTTAACCTCGTCCCAGCTACCTATCATTTTTTATTCATGATTTCTGGCCGTTCGATCTTGCCTATGGACACTGCTGGCCGTCAGATGCAGGTTTCTAATCCCGCACAGCCCGGCACACTCGCCTGGGCTGCTACTCCCGTAGCAAAAATGCAGGCACCTTGTTGATTGTGCCTGCTACAAGGAGCCTAAGAAAATCGCAGGCACCTCTGCATGGGCTGGCCCATCTAACCTCGATCGATCCTAAAGAAAATCCACCGGTCAATTGAACCATGGGTTGAGGTCGTTGTCCCCCCAGTACCCGGGTGATCCGAAGAGGCAGCGACGCGGCGGCGCCACCCGACGCTCTTCCTTCCCATCGATCGTGGTGGAGGTCCGTTACTGCCGGGTGCCCGCTCACCTCCTTCTGCTTTTTTCCCTGAGCCCTACTCATTCTTTCTATGCTTGCTAATCTCCTTTACCGTGCACTCTTCTACCAGATCCATCATTTGCTGCCACTGTGAATCCCAACTCATGAGCGAGCGTGAGAGGTTGATGAAGAAGAGAAGAGGGGAAGAGGGGCTCTCCCATTTTGGGACGCGCTGCTGTGCAAATGTAGATAACTGCTGCCATCCCTTGCTCTAGCCCCGCCCTGCAGGGCACTACAGCAGCCACGGGCTCTCCCATCCATGGTGGCTGCCCATCAGACCTCCTCTTCCTTGCTGGCGTGTTGAACTGACCTGTAGGTTGCTACGTGACCGGTGAGACTTCTTGTTGGATGAGAAATATTTCTTCTGCAACATGTTCTCATTATTGTTTATGACCTAAAATAATGGAAGTGGCATGGACGATTGGCAGGTCTCGCACCTCATTCATGTTGGAAGTGCAGGCTATTTTCATTTTTGTGCCAGAGTTGATTCAATTGATGCCTCGGTGTTGTCCATTGAGGCGGGTACAAGACCATAAAATGCTATGAGAAGCAGTAGCACCAGCCAAGTGACCTTGAGGAGCGGCAGTTGTTGCCAGACGCTGAGAGAGTATCAGCCATATAGTAGGAGACCTTTCTCTGATTGTCCATGGCACATTCCTTAAATAATCCTCTGAGTTGTGTTATCTTTAGATCTAAAATCAGAAAACAAGTGAAGAGTAAGAAACTATATTTGACAAGGAAAAAAAATCAGTTGATAGTTTCCACATTTTCATCTCACGAACAGTTTATCTATGTATTACTCAAGACAATACGTCCTTGATAACTTCCAGAATTTTTCGTTCACCGATTCAGTATTCCACCTGTAGTCCAACATAATTAGTTACAATAACTACTATCTATTATGTAGTTATGTTGACAATCTCTTGCCCTGAAGGATTTCTTCCAAATTTAGAAACATTATAACCGAGCACTCTAGGAGGCCTCCTACGCTATCAGACTCACGAGCCATCGGATTTTGTACTGTGGACATCGCTGGCCGTCCGATTCACTTCCAGTCCCGTCATCCCGCAAAAGTCACCGCAATCTGGGCCAGATGTCGAAAGGGGATGCTACTCCGGTAGCATTTTTCAAGGCTTGTGGCTAACCAGGCTTGTAGTGGGCTGGTTTGTGTAGCCCATCTCATAGGGAACCGTTTTTTCAAGGCCTCCCGTTCGCACCCCTTCTCCTCCTTCCCCTCGCCAGCGATGCGGCAGCGCTCTCGATCCTTCATGGCGGCGGCAAGGTCGAGCCTTCCAAAGCCTACTCCGTCCAACCACACAAATCCGCCGCTCCACGAGTCAAAGTCGAATCAGGTCAAAGAAACGTGAGCGACACGATGCGTTCACCATCTTCCCTCTTCCCGCACCTCCTTCTCCTCCTCCAGTGGAGGGATCACGTGTGCATGGTCCCTCGGGATCCTTTGCGGGGTGGGGCGGGCGAAACAGGCCGGCGATCAGGGACGCTGGGGTGGGCGGTGGGGCGACGGTGGCTGCAGTACGGGCGAGACAGGCTGGCGACCAGGCGGGAGGATCACTTGGGCTACCTTCCGTCTGATTTGATTCGATCCAGAATTGATTATTTTTTCAAGCTACGAGTAGGGTATTTGGAATTGGAAACACCTCTCGTGATTACTCGATTTTATCATCTAATTTGGCTTGTTTGCCTGCTTCAGTGACTACATGATTTGTTGCTCGGCGAAGACCAGCATTCCGGTTGTGCACAGCACGAATGGCATCCTCATCCATGGGGCTGCGGCCAGAAGGGAGCTCCTCGCAGGATTTGTCGACAACTGAAATAAATTGCATTCGTTCATGTGGTCGACAGTGAAGAAAAAGAAACTACATGTTTTACTGGATAAAGTTGATGTGCACTTGTTCCATGGAATGCCAAACACAGGTGATGGCCTGTTTGTTCTTCTGAACTTCATTTGTAGACATTGTAGAAAAAAAATGAGTTTAATTGTTGCTCTGAGCAGTCCATTGACTCATTTGTTTTCAAAAGGAGAGTAAGAAAATTTCTAAAAGAAACGACATTGTCGAAGTGGTATATACACTGTAATGTTGCAGAGATAGATATTTTTACCTCGTCCACCTCATCTTATTTCTGCAACTACATCTTAAAGGTATTATACTCCCATCTTATGAAAAGTTATAACTCACTTATCACACTTGTGCAAAGATTTACATTCATAATCTTTGCTTGACATGTCGTAAGTGTTACTTGGTATTGTGTGGTTATATTGTGGCATCTTGAGCATTTCAAGCGGCAACACTCTATGTTTGTAGTTTCAAAGACATTTCAATGTTTTTTCGTATTATTATTGTTTTTGTTAATTGAATTCCATGAGTTTTGGTTGAGTAGACTTGTATTTGTATACCAAAAGTAGATCTTAAATGTTCACCCCGGCTAATTCCAATTCCTGGATCTGCCACTATCCTGCACCAGCCTACATACCCAACGACCTCACGAGCCCGCAGGTATTATGCCTCCATTTCTCATTCAATGGATCCTCCCAATAGTTTTGTCATACATGCGCCAGTTCCACCAATTGGATTGCCATTTGATATGCGTAATGCTTGGCACTCCATATAAACTGATTTTATGTAGTTTTCTCTTGAGCAACCAGCGCATGAGGATGCAAGCAAAATGAGGAATATGTACAAAGACTATTTGAATATTAATTTTTTTTGGGGGGGGGGGGGGGT
>LR738710.1:706004473-706046368 GCA_902687465.1 Secale cereale | reverse complement strand
GACTTTCCTTGTTTGCAGACGTAGAAAATGTTCTAAAGAAAATGCATATGGTGCAACTTCAGGGTGCATTTCGTGAGAAGAAACAAGAGGTAGGTTTGTTATCACGGAGTTATCTATCAGCATTAATATATTTTTACCACATTTGGCCTTACTAATACTATTATGGATGTGGAAGCTAATTAGTCCTAATAAGGCTAATTTCTAATCAAAGCTTTCAATCTAAGACACAGTAGGATTTGGGCCTAAATTACGAGTTGGAACAGACTCAAACTAAGTAGATTGCTCAACATAGACAGCAATGTGAAAGTGACCATTGGGCATTCACGGGCGAGTAATGGCACACTATGTAGATATAAAGAATGCTAAAAAGAGCGTTGTCATCTTCTATGTACAAATTTGCTAAAGTTCTTATATTTTATCCGAGTTCCTATATTTTCTAATGTTTGGTGTCTTCAAAATTTCCCACCTATCTGTTTTTGGTTAGGCTAGACCATATGCTTCTCACGGTATGTCAGTCGGAATCCCTCCAATCCAAATCAAATTCCCACATATGCTCATTATTTTGCCAAATCCATTTTCATACTTTGTGACCCCTTTAACTTTTTTCATGTTGGTCATAGGTACTGATTGAAGTACTTGTTATTTCAAAAACAAATGAGAAGCATGTGTGAATCATCTTATTTCGGCATATTTTAGGGTTACTTAGTTCATATTTCAGTTTTTTAGCTTTTGCCGATGTATATTTATAATAATACCTATCATTCTGTTGTCAAAATGAACGGGCGCGGCAACGCGCGCCATCATGGTCTAGTCATTTTTTAGAGGGGCTGCGCTGCCCTTGTGTCTCAAATTGGTGCTAGTATTACCAGGCTCGATGTCAAGAAGCAAAAGATGGGCGTTACCAGGCTCGATGTCGTCTGATTAACCAAATCATCCAAAAACAATCGAGGAATGCTAGGTCAACAGATCAAACAGCAATGACCGCCGTTGAGACCTGTTGCAGATTTTTTCCACCAAATAATATGCATCGAAAGAGATACAGAATTGGAGTATAGTACAATGGTTATAAATTCATAACGCAACCCGACGACCTCCTCTGGCGCTCCCACGGGCGGCAGGGGAGGAAACCCTAGCCGCCGCCGAACCGCGACCTTCTCCTCATCCCTCCCCTCGCCGCCGCCAGGGCGTGCCGGCGGGCGAAGCCCGCCCGGCATGGGCGGCGGCGGGGCGCTTTTTCCTTCCCGCGAGGCGGGCTCGCCGTGGGGCGATCTACCCTGGCCGGAACGCGACGTTGTGCGGGGCGCGGCGACTCTGGGCTGCCACAGTGGCGGGCGTGGAGGGCTGCACGAGGCGGGCTGCGTGCCGGTGATGGTTACGGCGGCTGGTGGTCGATCTGCCGGATCTGGACGACGCGGGGGCGGTGGCACCTATGCTAGGCAGAGTCGGGCGAGATCCCCTTCGGGCTGGCATCCGTGGTGCATGCGGTTTTGCTGGTTGCTCGCCGGATTCGTCTTGTTGCTTGCGCTCGGCCTTCTGGATCGGCGCCAAGGCAGGTCGGGGAGGCATCCCCGGGGTGCTCGTGATGTGCTATTGGTGGTTGTGCTATTGATGTGCAGCTACTGACGACGGTGGAGTCCGACGACCCTTCTCGGCATGGAGGCGGGACATGGCGGTGGTGGTCATCTCCTCCGTCGGAGGTGGTCGGCCTGAGGCTGGGTGGTCATCTCCTCCAGATCCGTCATCTAGTCCCGGCTACGAGTCGGGGAAACATGGTTGGCGGTGAAAACCGAGCCTACGGCAGGCGATGGCGGCGTTCTCGTCGTTACCTTGATGGAGGCATCGTCGTGTAACTACTGTCGACCCACTCATGCTGCTCCGGGGGAAACCCTAGGATCTGGTGTTCCAGATCGGACGATGTCGGCACTGCGGTGTCGTTTCTCTATTGGGAGCATCGTTTGTGGAGCAGCGCTGGAAGTCAGAGGCAGGAGGTGGAGCGGCTTCGTCTTGCACGGAGCTTCGGTAGAGATGTCAAGTCATGCCTGACCGACAGGTGCTACGCTTTGTCATGCCTGGTCGGCAGGTGCTACGCACGACAGATCTTCCAAGGACTTCAAGTTGTGTCGGCTGGTGGTACTTGGCAGCATGGCGCTGAGGTATATCAATGGCGACCGCGACGTGCTCAGCTGTTTGCGCGCAGGTAGGAGGTGCCGTTGGGCGCCGTGGTGGCATCGACGATAGCTAGACCGAGCAAGGTTGATGCATCGGTACAGTTCTGAAGATGGAGCGGTGGCAGTTGGCGGCGGCGGCTTCTGAGAGCGCGCCGGACCAGTGTGTGTCCCAGACCCGGCAAGTGGCTAGGTTGGGGTCTCAGGTCTTAGATGTTAGGCTTGGCTGCGATGTCTGTTTGGTATTAGGCACAGGCTATCTGGGCTCCTTCATCAACTGGATAGGTGTAGCGACAGGTTGTTGCTTAGACGGCGAGAATAATTAATAAAGTGGCCGTATGCATCGCCCAGATACAGAGACCGGGGGTCATCCTTCTTTTCTAAAAAAACTCACATTACCCAAAATGAAACAAAGGAAGACATTTTACCAAGTCTCTTCCCACTTCTTTTTTTTCGGGGAAAAGGGAGTTTTTATTGCAATGTTATAGTGTTACAATCAAGAGGCCACAAATCCTCAATACAAGGTGGAGCCGACTGTAACCACACAACTGTGGTTCTCTCTGAGCGGCTGTAAGTGGCCAAACGATCTGCAACACAATTCTAACTACGGTGAATTTTCTGACGTAAAAACTCCCTACTACTCATCAACTCTTTAATCTCTAGAACCAACTGCCCATAAGCTGACTTCACCAGGCCATTGTTAGACAGGATTGAAAGAGCTTCAGCGGAATCTGATTGAACGACTGTTAGACAGGATTGAAGAGCTCCAGCGGAATCTGATTGAACGACCACCGGAAGCGAAGTATTTTGTATAGCCAAAGCCATTCCCTGCATGCGGGTGTGTATTTCCGCTTCCAAGGAATCATTGCAATGAAAGATATAACGGTACGCTGAAAAAATAATCTTGCCTTTATCGTCGCGAAGTATCATGCCAGCAGTAGCTGACCCATCGGAGTCCAGGAAGGACCCATCGACGGAAAGGGCAACGTAGCCCGGCTGGGGCGCAGGCCATGGCATGGTCGGGGGTTTCACGCATATGAATTGAGCAATCGGCATAAATTGGCATCTTGCCCTTGATTATTTCCTCCATGCTAAAACGGCGTGCTAGTTTGATGGACCTGTAATAGCTGTCGAGGAACTCCACCGTGACATCCGTTGGTGGGATTTCCTTGCCATGTGATTGATCTGTACGCAGTTGCCAAATTTGCCAAACTACCATGATCACCATGTCCCGGACCTCATCAGTACAGTTTACCAGCAAATGCAGTAACCATTCCTTGCCATCGTCAATTAGAACCTCATCAGAAGGGAGAGGCCATCTAGTCCTCATATTCAACCAAATCAGACGCGCGTTAGTACAAGTAACTAGCGCGTGAAATGAGCCCTCCTCTTCCACGCCACATAAAGGACAGGTCGAGCGCGTGGATATATGTCTGAACTTTTTACATTGCGTTGTTGGCAAGGCGCCTGCAACTACCTTCCAAGCTGTGATTTTCATCTTCTGGGGTACTCACAATTTCCACACAGCATTCTAAATTGATCTCACTCCACTTGGTGCTGAACATGAAGCTCCCCCGCAAACGCTATGTTATGATCATATGTGGCAAGTCTGTAGGCACTCCTGACCGAGAATTGGCCATTCTTCTCTGGGAACCGATACGAAATCACAACGCTGCCTTGGGGACGTCCTTATTTTCACAATATAATCGATATCCATAGGCCAAAAATTCTCTCTCAACCGATCCATCCGCCATGCACCGTTGTCAGCCAAGAACTCAGACACACGGTTCAGTCGGGATGTGCGCTTAGGAGTAATAGGGCGGAACGAGGTTGCTCTTGGGATCCAAGGTCTCGCCAAGTACGTATGAGTGCCCCATTCCCCACTCGCCAAATAACCCCCTTCTTCAGAAGATCAAGACCGTATACAATCCCTTTCCACACTGCAGAACCATTGTTAGAGAACACCGAGTCCAGTAAATTACTAGCCAGGAAATATTTCGCTTTTAGAAGCCTAGCACATAAACTGTCTGGTGTATCCAGAAGGCGCCATGCTTGTTTTGCGAGTAGGGCTTGGTTAAAAGCCCGCATATCTCTGAAGCCCATGCCACGACTTGGGTAAGCACATTTTGTCCCAGCTCAGCCATGCCATTTTACGCTTCCCCTTTTCAACTCCCCGCCAGTACTGTCGCATCATGCGGGTTAACTCATCGCAAATCGATGCCGGGAGCTTAAAAACACTCATGACATAAGCTGGTATAGCCTGAGCAACTAATTTAATTAAAATCTCCTTGTTACCTGATGACATATATTGCACACTCCAGTCGATTAATCTCTTCCTTAATCTCTCATGGATAGTTTCAAACTTGCCCTTATGCATTCTTCCCTCCGCCACAGGGAGGCCTAGATACTTAGGCTCGAAGACCTCCTATGTAATCTCCAGTACACTCTTTACATTGTTTGCAACTGTAGGCGTACAATGATCTGAAAAAAGGATGGAGCACATTGATGGATTTATTAGTTGGCTAGTAGCCGCGGCATAAGTGTTCAACAAACCTTTAACCAAATTTTCCTGCTGTTCATAAGCTTGAAAAACAAGAGTGAATCATCCGCGAATAAAAGGTGGGAAATTTCCGGAGCACCTCTCCAAATTTTCACCCCTTTCAACCCATCCTCTGCCATAGATTTATTAAACAACCTTGATAGAGCATCCGCAACAAATAGGTAGAAAGGAGGATAACAGATCACCTTGCCGGAGACCCCGGGACGGGGTAAAAGAATCCAGTAGCTTGCCATTGAACTTCACTGAATATTTAACAGAAGATACACACGCCATAACACGAGAGACCCAGAACTGGGAGAAGCCCCATTTGAGAAGGGCCCTCTCAAGAAAGTCCCAATCTACTCGGTCATATGCCTTCGAAAGGTCAAGCTTGTAAGCACACAGAGCCGGTGAATTTTCCTTAACAGATTGTATATGATGGATACATTCGAAGGCAATAATCGAATTATCCATAATAAGCCTGCCAGGAATGAACGCACTTTGATTTTCCGAGATAAGCTCTGCTAAGAAAGGTCGCAACCTATTCACCATGCATTTAGACACGATTTTATATACCACATTGCAAAGACTAATAGGACGGAAATCCTTTAGCTCACGAGGATGTGGAATTTTCGGTATTAATACCACCGTTGTATCATTTACACCATCTCGCATTATACCTGTGCTAAAGAACTATTGAACTGTCGTAATAATATATGCCTTAAGAACATCCCAGTTTCACTGATAGAAACGCGCTGGGAATCCATCCAACCCTGGAGCCTTTAAAGGCCCTATTTGGAAGAGCGCATCGGAAATCTCTTTGTCAGAAAAAGGCAAACCGAGAGCATCATTCATTTCCGTTGTAACTCTCTGTTGGATACTGTCCAAGACGGCCGATTGATCAATAGTAGGGTCTTTTGTGTATACTTCCTTGAAGTATGACTACGCCATCCTCTCCATATCTGAAGGTACAGAGCACCAAGAGCCATCCATCTTTTTTAGGCGCTGAATATGATTCCTCCTCGCCCTCCAGATTGCTCTACGGTGCAGGTATTTCGTGTTACGTTCACCTTCCTTTAGCCACGTAATACGTGACCGCTGCAGCCGCATCATTTCTTCTCTATATAGGAGTTCGTCTAACTGATTCATCTTATTCCGGATATGGGACCGATCTGCTCCAGCTAATTGTAAAGCAGCTAGTTGATTCCTTAGCTCTTCTATTTCTTTCAACACATTACCAAAGTTGTTTCTACTCCATTCTTTCAAATCCTTCATAACCTGTTTCAATGATGACGCCACTGAACCGAGCCCTCCACTCGGCTTATGCTTCACCCATGAATTAGCTACCACGTCTGGAAGACCTTGATGGCGCTCCCACATGATTTCGTATCGCGACGCATTTCCTTTCTTTCGAAAGGCTTGAACATCCCCCAATTTGATTAGTAGGGGACAATGATCTGAACAAGGCGATGCAAGGTGCAACTGCCTCGTTGCTGGAAACAGGTCCTTCCAGTTTTCATCCGCACAAGCACGGTCTAGCCTGACTTGAACATTACGATCACCGTCCTGCCCGTTATTATATGTATATGGAATACTTGCAAATCCCAAGTCCATGAGCTCACAAAGCAGCAAAAAGTCCCTAAAGGCTGACATCTGCGTCTCCGACCGCAGAGATCGCGAGAGATGCTCATGTTGCCACAAAGCTTCATTATAATCCCCACAGACAAGCCAAGGTTCATGCGAAGCTGCTCCGAGACGAGCTAGATGATTCCACATGACTTGCCTGTTCTCAACTCTTGGCTCGCCATAGACAAAAGTCCCTCTCCACGAGGTTCCTCCTCCAACATCATCAATACGAACATCAATATAACGACAGCATGCATCAAGTACTGTCACAGACAATGACTCATCCCAGAAAAGAGCCAAACCTCCACTTTTACCATTACTACTAACACCATGAAATCTTTTTAAACCTAACCTCCACTTGAGCTTTTCCACTTTAACCACATCTTGTCTAGTCTCGCTTAAGAAGACTAGCTTGGGGTCATTGGCTTTGACGAGGGCCAACACCTCCCGAACTGTCCGGCGGTTCCCCAGCCCCCGGCAGTTCCAGGCGAGGACATTCATTGCATCCGGCGGTCCTCCTCGAGGGAGGCCACCGATATCTCGTGGTTTCCACTTTCCTTTCCTGTCTTCACACGTTTGCTGCTTGTGCTACTTTTAGGGGAATTCCTTTCCTTCTGATTAGCACCACTCCCATCTGTAATTGCCAATAAGGTGGAGTCGTTGTTTGGCTGGCCTGAGTTTACAACAACATCATCCATATTTAGCCTCTTCCTTGGGTCCTTGTCTAACTCCATCCCCATACATGCTGGCTTCCTTGGACTAGAAGCAGTATCTGCAAGTGCAGGGTCCAAATCCTCTTGCCTTGCATTATTCTTCCCTTATGTAACATGTGGGGCTTCCTGCCTCGCACTAGGGAGAGCAGCCATGTTTGTCTTGGGTGGTTGATTCTCCATCCTACCCTGATTAGGCCCGTCTGCATACAGCCAATCATCGTATTTCATTTGCTTCTCCTCATGAATACCCAGACCGCATTCCTTAAACACATGTCCAATGAGTCCGCATACCTTGCAAAATCTTAGCTTCTCATATCTCACAAGGTAAACTTGTCGTTCTTTAGCACGAACTATACTCACAAATTTTGTCAGAGGACGTTGAATATCATGCTTCACTCACACCCTGACATAATCTCCACGGGTGTTCCCATTTAAACGCATATCCAAAATTTCCTCAGCGTCTTTCAGAAGTTTTTCCACTACCGACTGCTTGCAATATGCCTCTGGCAACTTATGGATCTGAAGCCAAATCGGCATATGAAAAATCTCGATCTCATATGTTTTACTAAAGCCATCGTATGGACACATCAACACAGCCATGTTGCGAAACAGCCAAGGCCCCTGCACCATCATGCGCTCCCAATCCTCCGGGCAAGACGCTTGGACGACGAACCGATTTGGACCAACTGGTTTGAATCTTACACTCTGCGCTGGGTTCCAAGCTGCACGCATGTCCTTGTAGAACGCTGATGGACTGAAGCTTTTCTCCGTGTGAACCCTAGCTAGGGCAAGCCATCTAACACTTTCATTGATCTCCGGATCATCCACATCAATCCCGACATCATCGAAGTCCTCGTCGTTAAGGTCTAACTGATTGAAGAAATCGCCAAGATCAGGGTTACCGGCCGCCACGCCGCCGTCGCTCGCGGCGCAGTGAGCGTCCGAGGGAGACGACATCCCGTCTAAGGAAGGGAGAGCGGTCCGTGGAGACGCCCCGAAACCTAGCCGGCCGACGACGTGAAGAGCGAACTCCGGGGAGATCGCGATCGCCTAGGAGGAGGTAAACCCTAGCCGCGTGCGTAGGGGAATGATCCTTCTCTTCCCACATTCTACCCAAGCTGGAATTACAACACAAGCATAAGAAACAAATCAAGACAACATCACACAGGAGTACAGTTCTCCCCACCAAAAAGAGCAAATATGTACCATTCAAGGAAAAATTACAAGACTGCACTGAATGCCCTAGCACCTCATGCATGGAAGTAGAAGCAGCATTCGAGCATTTGTCAATATGGAGAAATAAAACTGAACACAAATTTTCAAGTGCATAAACACTTACAGAAGAGAACTTAGTTCTCCGGTCGAAACAGAGTGACATGATTTTTGAGAAACACACTCTACCTTCGAGGCTTCAGGAAGAAAATGTAGCTTCCATATTGAAAAACATAGTTGGACTGAACAACAGCGGACAAAGCCGCCTGAACCAATCAATTGATGAATCATAAAGAGGAGCGCATGGGTGTGGAACAACATCCGCCGAACATACCGAAATCTAACACTTACTTGGCCTGGATTAGGAAATTATGAAAACTCCTGCATTGACATTATCAACATTGTTGCAGTAAAGTGTCACTTCACAATGCTAATTTGTTTCGTGTATTGTGGGGGGAGGGAGTCTGATTGCCCGATGGAACAAAAACTGAAGCACAAATGCAAGTACAACCCAGGCAAACTTTCAAGGGTCATCTGTCACAATTAATCAAGGCCTGATTAACCTCGATGCTCGATGCAACAATTAAAGACACTATATGCCGACTTAAGCCGGAGATGAGTAGAGCAAAGCGCTGCCTGTGACTATAATTCTCTGAGTAGCAAAGAGATGGAGTTGACCTGAAAAGAGGGATAGCAGAGAGATGGAGAAAAGGAGGAGTTAAATTTAGATTGCTCTGTGCTGCATCACACAAAATCTACAAACTAAGCGCCATGTGGAAAATTCAGCCTCAAAATCACTGTCACTTGGGGCAATACCAGGTTGGACTCGGGCCTGTGGGTTATTGTTTCAGTTTCGGCAGCTGAGTAGTGCAAGGTAGACAGCATAGGGTTAAGGATACATTACCTCCGTCTCAAATTACTTGTCTTGGATTTGTCTAGATACAGATGTACCTAACACTAAAACGTGTCTAGATACATCCGTATCTAGACAAATCCAAGACAAGTAATTCGGGACTGAGGGAGTATTAGATAACTTGTATAGTCCAGGGGCATAATGTATGCCTGTTCCCGTTTTTTAAAGTGATTGGTATTTGGTCAAGCTCTAAAATCCTAGGCAGAAAGTGAAGAATCAACACTCGTCGCTTCATGGCCCTATTTACGGGATAAAATTACAATAAACATTTCCTACTCATAGATTCCAACATCATACTGTTTTTTCTTGAAACAAGAAGCCGGGCAACAATACACACACTTTGATGGCTCAAAATCAAAATTCTTATTTGAAACTGAAACTCAAATATTACGGTTTATTTATCAGAACAGAAACTTCAGCACCCTTATGTTAGTCAAGAGCTTGACCAATACTAACACACTCATGGTAGGCCCGGGAAACATCAAAAACCTTATGCTACAAGCATGTTGAGTTTAGATAATATAGCAAGTAGAACATTAACTTGAACCAGTGCCAAGTATTGCAGACAAGTAAAATATATAGAAGCAATGATTTTTTACTGAGGAGAATATTAACAGAAGCAATTGAAAGCCTACACTTAGGATAAAGCACCCAAGATGAAATACATAGGTAGGGACTAGAGAGTGTATATATTGCAAACTGATCTCTGAGTGTTAACTTAAATTGTTACATATGTCCGCCCAGATGCAATTCGGGTGGATGGATTTGAAAAGGTATATGATGGTCACAGAAAGATACATTTTTGCAAACAACTCCTACCTCACATCGCTCCAAGCCTGAACAATCAACTACTCAAATGAGTTGGCATTGACATACTAGTTTGCACTAGATATCCCCCATGGATGGAAGGACAAAAGCTTAAATAAGATGAACGCCTTAAATTCAAACTGAGTACATAAAAACACAGCATTTACTCTTTTCACGTGTGAATTGAACAAGGTTTAAATCTCCAGATGATTATTAACACTAAGCTGAAGAAAAATATTGTTTGCAGTAAGGATTGACATATATCAAGAAAGAACAGAACCTACAGTTTGTACTCCTTTTCTTTTGTGTTTGTGGTAGCCTGGAGTACAATCCTGAAGGTCCGTGTGGACATAATTTTGCATATACTATCTCACAAACGCTGTTCAGAAAGCGTCTTGAATTTCATCTTGTTAGCAAGGCAGCCTCTTTTCTAATTTGGGTTTGGAAAGCTAACCTAGAAAGTGGGATGACTGTGTATTCAATTTTAACAGCAACAATATGCATTCAAATAATCAATTAATTTTGTTCAGCGTGCAGAAAATTTCGATATATTTTCCAGTCAAATCAGATAAAATTCTGCATGCCCATGGATAGTGACACACTAAACTTCATCAGAAGATGTCAGCATAGTGGAGGCTCTTGAACCCCAAAGTGAAGGATTGAGGGGGCAGTTTTAGTAAAACTAGCATATTCAATTGGCAACATACCCATCCATGTTCAGTGATTTTCATGATACTTTGAATGATTCTCAATGTTCTATAGTGCCTACGCACTCCCTTGTATAATGATTCAGGGCAGGGGTACATGTTGAATTCAATATACCAGTGTATGATATCTTCTGTTCCTATTAAGCACATACTTACTGCCCATTAGTCAGATCAGTATCCATCATTAACTCATTAGCACCGACTCCTCCGGAACAACATTTTTTTTCTTGAAACAGTAAACAGAGAAAACTATTGAACACAACAACAGATACAGCAGTATAATTGCTTTCGTTCATAATCGTCATCATCTCGAACAACTCTCACATCTGAAAATCTAGATGTTGAGCACTGAGCAGGAGAGTGAGGAAGAGCACAGGAGACATGACAAGTAAACAAACATCAACTTACTTGGCATCTCCTCGCCCCCTCTTCAGTCTCCTCTCTAATGTACATATGCTGCATCCGCCCCCAAGAGCGCATTATTTTACAGGCAAACAGAGGGATCCTATTCGTCTCTGACGAACTCGAACTCGTCCTCCCGGAGGTGAGCGAGGAACCGGACCGGCTTGTCCTGTCCGTCGAGCTTCAGCTCGAACTCCACCCGGAAAGGGCGATTGGCCGTGATGCGCTTGCCCTTCCAGACACCGACATACTGCTTGACCACACCTTCCCTGCCGCGGAGGTCCAGGTCCGGCGCCTTGGGGACGTGGTAGACGCGGACCGGCGCCGTGACGCGCACGCGCTTGCCGAGCTTGGGCGCGGCCGCGGCCTCCTCGTCCGCCACGTCGGGGGACGGGGACGGGGACACGCTGCCGACGGCGACCTGGCGCGCGGTGCGGAGGCGCGCGCGGCACCGCGGTGGCGCGAGGCAGCGCGCGGCCGTGGAATTCGGAGGGATGGGTCGGCGGAGGAGGAGCGACGAGGAGGTGGAAGGGGCGGCCGCGGCGGTGGCGGTGGCGGTTGCCATCGGGGAGGTTGGTGTGCTCGCGGGCGTGTGGGGAATTGCGTCGAGCAGGCGGTGTGCACGTGAGGGTGGGATATGCGGCGCCGAAGGAGGAAGTGACGGCGATTGGGGAGAAGCGTGGAAACTCTCGCGAGGTGTGGTTGGTTTGTGAAATGAAAAAGGGAAAGCGATGCGAAGTGACCCCCTACGCACTCCAAGGGCCATCTGATCATCACACAGCTCAGGACCAGGCGGGAGCCTATGTGCCGCTCAGTACGTTCTGGAGCATCCGGACGCACATAGGGCGACCCAACTGGGCCTCCCACTGGCGGACAGCAAGCAGCGCGTGGTACCGTAACGAAGAAATCACTACGACCTTCGTCTAGATGAATAAGTCATTCACGTAGTCCTAGATCATCGATTTGAAGAATTAAATATGTGTTATACGTCATGAAAAGCATATCAATAGATTTCTACACGGATGTAGTTTCTAAATATATATTTTTTGTCACATATAATACATATTTAGATAGTTAAATCGTCGATCTAGAACTATGTGAATGACTTATTCACCTAGACGGAGATAGTAAGAGCAACTCCAACGGGCGGACCCAAACGGAGGGCGCATTTGTCGCTTTTTGTTCGTTTGGGTCGGCCGCCCGTAAGGGTCCGCCCAGTTTTTCATTTGGGTCGGCAGCGCGCCAACGCGTCGACCCATTTTATATCCGCACTCAACTTTTTTTTTAAAAAGGTCCACGGCCGATCATGCCAGCGGCCATGTCTCATGCCGGCACAATGCCAGCGCCGGCATACAATGCCGGCTTCAGAAAAGATCACCATAGTCATGCTGACGCACTCACCAGCACAAAAAAAATGGGTTGGGACTTGAGTTCGACCACGCCATCGCGGCTCCCGTGGTCATGCCAGCACACCTGCCGGCATACAAAAAAGATGGTGCTCGCCACCATAGATCACTCGTCGTCGAACTTGAGCATGTCGGCCTGCATCTTCTCAAACCACGATCTCTTCCTTGGCGACACGGTGTTGAGATCCACCTTCATGATCTCCACCCCGGTCATCATGCTCGCGAGAGCCACTTATTTTGCCTTGGTCTTCGCGTTGGCGGCCTCGATCTCTAGCATCTTGGCTTGATTCTCCGCCTCCAACTCGAACATCTTGGTTTGTTTCTCCGCGTCCATCTCAAGCCTCCTCCTTTGGATCTCCATGAAAGCGTCCATTTGCTTCGCCTTGAACTTCCGGCGCTCCTCCTCCCTTGAGTCCTTCTTGTTCATCATGCCCTCCACGCTAGCGATCAAGGCATTGGATGCCGCATCCCGCTTGTCCTCCTTGGAGTTGGTCTTCCACCGCCGTCGTGCCGGCTCGCCCTCCCCAACATCCTCCACGCCTTGCTTCCCCCCACGCGACTTGAGTGGGGCATATTGCGCCTTGAACTTCTCCTCGTTCTTGATGACCCGAAAGCAATGGGAGAGGCTGAAGCACTTGCCATTGTGTTGAACCTTGAATGCCTCCAAAGCTTGAAATGCCTACAAAATGTTTCCATGCAAGCATATGGGCAAATGATATGCAAATGAACACGCAAGCACGAACTTGATGACACAAAAGAGGGCGGCTTGCTAGCATACCATGTCTTGCATGCCGATGCCGCTCACGGGGCGGGCCTTGACGCTCTCAAGAGTGGCGCAAAACTTGTTGCACTCTTGTTGGATCACCCTCCATCGTTTGGAAATGGACACACACCCGCGCGTGCTCACAAATTGGTAAGGCGGAAACTTCTTGTGCTCGTGAAACTCTCGGCGAACACGAATCCAAAAGGTTGAATGCTTTTGCCCGATGCCTGTCTTGGGGTCTTGTCCAATGTCTCGCCAACACTCGCAAAGAAGCTTGTCCTCGGCCACCGTGTATGCCTTCGTGCGCTTGCTCACGCGCTTCGGCTTAGGACCGGCGGCTTGGTTGGCGAGCTCGTCCTCGAACAAGGGCTCCGCTTCAATGTTGCACTCGTCATCTTCCTCTAGCCCGTAGTCGTCCAGGAACTCGTGGTCGAGTGGGAAGACGTCCAAGTCGATGCCGACCTGATCACGCATGAAGGCCGCCTAATCGGGACCATAGGCGCCGGCCGGCGTGAACGCCCTGCGGCCGTCCTGGCTTTGTGTCTCGTCAGGATCGTAGCCAGCGGCCGACCCACCACCCTGGAAGATGAGGTTCTGCATGTAATCCTCGTCGCCGGCGGACGGCATTCCCTTGAACAGGTTGTGGGCGTCCTGGAGCACGCCGGGCGGTGTCTCCCGCGCGTGTTTCCTGGCGCCGCCGGATGACGAGCCACCTGCCACTGGGGTGGCGTTGAGGTCGATGGGCGCGGGTGCGGGCATGGAAGGCGCGACCACGCTCACGTCGGGCGAGCACTCACCGAAGAGGCGGGAGGTCTGCGGGTAGACGAGGAAGCCTGGCACCGGGTTGCAAGCCGACGCGCGGGGCGAGTGGGGCAGGACCATTCGAGGAAACGCCGACGAGCCGGTGCTGGCCGCGGCGACGACGACTTGGACAAGGCCATGCTGGCTAGGGTTTAACCCTAGCATGTAGAGCGCCTCCCTCGTTGCCTATGCGACGCGTGCGTTGGTGACCTCCTGCTGCGTGGCTAAGGATGGCAATGGGTCGGGTTTGGATCGGGTTGAACAATATCAAATCCATATCCATATCCATGAAGAAAGTCTTTGCCCGCCCATGAAAAATTCCATGGGTGAAAAATTGTGTCCATGTCCAAATCCGATGGATATCCATACCCACTGGATATCCATTGGGTCCTCTCTAGACATATAAATAAGACATAACACAATGTTAACATAAGCTCTTCCATTCTTCACTTCGTGGCAGGCTAGGCTTCACTTATGGTAAATCAACGTCCACTAACAACATAAGATCATTTAGTATTTTTCTAACAGATGAGAATGACGAGTCATTTAACAAGGAGATAAAAATAAGGGAAGGGCATTGGTGTATGTTACATATGGGATTGAATGTGAACTAATAAAAGTTATGACGGGGATTGTGTAATTTATTTTGCATGTTTTGGATAACAAAGTGTAAAATTGCAGTGGGACATGTGACTGCGGGGTAGGGATAGCAGATTTTTGCCCAATAAGTCATACTATCGGGTCGGGTTTGGATATACCCACGGGTACAAGAATATATCCATGCCCTACCCACGAGTAATCGGGGCGGGTTTGGGCGCTGCCCATGGACACAAAAGCATATCCAAACCCTATCCATTCGGGTCGGATATCCATGGATATCCATGTCCATGAATAAAATTGCCATCCTTATGCGTGGCTGCCTCACCCCTCGCATCTGCGGCGTGCCTCCGACCCCTTCCTCTTGGCCGACTCCCTTGCTCGCTGGTCGGGCGTCAGCGTCTTCTTTGGCTTGGTCACGGCGGCGTTCTTGCGTAGGGCACAAGGCTTGCCTTTCCCGGAGGGGGCGGCGGCCCCGGACGAGGCAAGGGAGGTGAGGCCGGCGGCGACGTCGAGGTCGATGGAGTCGTCCATGGCGGGTGTGGGGCGGGAGCGCGCGGCGGGAGGGTTTTTGGTGGAAATGGAGGGAAATGGTGGTGGCTGCCACCGACTGGCGGGCCCGATGAGAGGAGTAGGCACGCGCGCCCGCGTCCGTCTCGTGTCCGCGCCGACGCAAATCCGGCTCAAAATTGGGCCGGGAATGGGTCGGCGTGCGGACGCCAAGCGGACGCGCGTCCGTTTGGGTCAGTGCGTTGGGCCGCCTTTTGTGTCCGCGCCGACCCAAACGGAAGGTGGCGGACGAAATGGGTCGCCCGGCGACCCAAACGGACTGCGTTTTTGTCCGCTTTTTATCCGTTTGGGTCGGTCGCCCGCTTGGTGTCCATCCTCTTTTTTTGCGAGAGAAATTTCCAATCTATTCATCAATCATGGCAGTACAGAGAACACAAGAGGTAATAAAAATTACAATCAGGTCTATGGACCACCTATCGACGACTACAAGCACTGGAGCGAGCCGAAGGCACGCCGCCGTCATCGCCCCTCCATCATCGAAGCCGGGCAAACCTTGCTGTAATAGACAGTCGGGAATTCGTCGTGTGATACGTCCAAAACGTATCTATAATTTCTGCTTGCTCCATGCCTCTTTTGGGTGATATTGCTATGATATTCATACACTTCCATACACTTTTGATCATATTTGGACTAACCTATTAACTCAGTGCACCCCAGTGCCAGTTTCTGTTTTCGGCTGTTTTTGTATTTCAGGTTTTCACGTTACAAGAACTGCCAGGAAAAATCCAGAAAAATTATATAAAAAATCAGCGTTCCAGAACCTACCGTGCGCCCGAAGGACAGCCGGGGGGCCACCAGGGCTCTAGGCGCCCTGGCGGCGCGCCCCCCCTGGGCCGCGCCGGGGGGCGCCTGGGCCCCCCGAGCCCCGTCTGGTGCCCCCCTTCGGCATATATTTAGAGCGTCCTTCGAAACCCTTGAGAGGGGAACTCTTTTTCACGATCTCATCTATGTTCCGCCGCCGCCGCCGCTTCCAAGATCGGGAGCACCAGGAGAACTCTTCCCGGCACCCTGCCGGAGGGGAGGATCACCATCGGGAGCCTCTCCACCACCATAGACGCCTCCCGGATGAGTTGTGAGTAGTCTCCCTTGGACCATGAGTCCATGACCAGTAGCTATGTGATGTTCTCCTCCCATTCTTGTGCTTCACTAATTAGTCCTCGTGAGCTGCCCTACATGATCGAGGCACATATGTAATCCTTATGCTGTTGCTATGATTAGTTTGCTGGGATCCGATGGATTATGAGATTATGTTCAGATTGTGATTGAGTAATATATTTGATCTACCTCTTTTATATTTATGTTCGTAAGTAATTCTTGCATGTTCTCCGTTGTTATTTATTGCTTTGGCCAAGTAATAGGTAGTGACTCCAAGAGGGAACGTTATGCTCGATTGTGGGTTCATGCCCCTCGATGACTAGTTTGAGTGACAAAAACATGAGTCTAGGGGATGTGTTGTTGCCACAAGGGGGAACAACGGTGCTTGTGCCCGCGGGTGCAAGGATTGTTTACTTTACGCAAAGTTCTTTTAATGCAGTTGTCTGTTGCTTTGAGTTTACACTATGGGTGGGACTCGCAACTTAATACCAGCGAGATGTTCTGGATAGATATCTCAAGGTGGAAGATTAGCAGTAGATATTGATGGATTTCGGTCTACTTACTTTGGCGTACCGCCCATGCTTTGAACCTCAACCTTTCTTGCAATGTAGTTAGCATTGGTTTGCGTTCGTGGTCCTGTCAATTGCCCAGCTGTAATTCGTTTACCTCACATAGCTGTTTTATCATCTTTTGGGAGAGAGACATCACTAGTGAACATCATGAGACTCCGGTCCATATTACCATCATTGATCACATCCGCTATTTACTTTTCGCTTTTACTTACTATTGCAAACATTATCTATCACTACTATCATTTGCGTTTAATCCTTTGTGAACTACAAGGCCGGAGGGATTGACAACCTCTCTATACTCGTTGGGAGCAAAGTTATTTGTATCTGTGTGTAGGTCCACGTTGATTGCTAATATCTGGCGCCGTTAGCAGTTGACACCTACTTGTTGAACCTAGGAGTCTCTAGGGATTTGATCCTTGGCATCTTTGCTAAGGGAAAAACTTCCACAACACTGCATCTCACACCTTCCACTTGGGGTAACCAACGAGGGGTTAGAGGCCCATCAAGGAGTTTTTCTGGCGCCGTTGCCGGGGACTCCACTCTTCAGGATAGGGGAGTTGCACGCTATCTTTTACCTTTGCTTTTTAGTCTTGTTAGTTTACCTTTTAGTTTTTGCTTTAGTACCCTTTTATCGAAAAACACAAAAATAGTTATCTTGCTTGCTTGCTACTATGGGTTCCACCGAGAACACCAAGTTGTGTGACTTTACTAGTCACAACAACGATGACTTTATCAGCACACCTATCACTACACCTGCCACTTCAGCACCTTCATATGAAATTAAATCTGCTTTACTGAACTTAGTCATGAAAGATCAATTCTCCGGTGCTGGAGATGATGCTGCTTTACACTTGAACAACTTTGTTGAACTTTGTGATATGCAAAAGTACCAAGAAATAGATGGTAATATTGTTAAGCTTAAGCTTTTTCCTTTCTCCTTGAGAGGAGGAGCTAAAATTTGGTTTCAGTCTTTGCCTAGAAATAGCATAGATTCATGGGACAAGTGCAAAGATGCTTTTATTGGAAAATACTATCCACCTGCTAAAATTATCCAACTTAGAAGTAACATAATGAATTTTAAACAATTGGATAATGAACATGTTGCCCAAGCTTGGGAACGTATGAAATCTCTTATCAAGAACTTCCCTACTCACGGTTTGACTACTTGGATGGTTATCCAAACTTTTTATGCAGGCTTGAACTTTACCTCGCGGAACTTGTTAGATTCGGCCGCGGGAGGAACTTTTATGTCAACTACACTTGGTGCTGCCACAAAGCTTCTTGATGAGATGATTACCAACTATTCCCAATGGCACACCGAACACGCTTCAACAGGTAGGAAGGTAAACTCTGTCGAGGAGATTTCCTCCCTTAATGAAAAAGTTGACTTGATCATGTCTCTACTTTCGAAGCAATCCTCTGTTGATCCTCGTGATGTTCCTTTAAATTCTTTGATTGCTCAAGAACAAGTAGATGTGAACATTATCTCTAGAAACAATTTTAATAACAATGCTTATAGGAGTAACTTTGGTAACAATACTAGACCGTTCCCCTCTAATTCCTATGGGAACAACAATGCTTATCCTAGCACCAAGAACTCCATCCAAAAAGATAGAGATTTGCCTGGCTATGAGAAACTGCTAGAAATAGAGAAGGCCACTAAGAATTACATGCACACCCAATATGAACAAAACAAAACCTTCTCGAGTCAATTAAATGAGCATACTGCTATCTTGCAAGACATTAATAGACGATTAGAGAACATAAATATTAAGATTTCTAACCTCCAGACTAGACTCACTATCACCGAGACCCAAGTTTCCAATATGTCCCATACACAAGCCACTTTGATAAACCAAATGGCAGCTAAACCCAAAGTGGTTGCATCCCTAAGGGAGGAAGAAGATAGAATTAAGAGCCTTCCTACCCACCACGCTGTTGCTACTATCCAAGTTGTTGAGGATGTTCAAACTCTTAGCACCCAATGTACTCCTGGTCCCATTGGACCTATTAATGGTGATGCTATGACTATAGAAACTACCAAACAAGTGAACCTAAAGGACACCACTACCACTTTACTTGATGCTAATGACCTTGATTTTGATAATTGCACTCTTACCGAAGTTATTGATTTCCTTCACAAGATGTCTAGAGACCCCCGCACTAGCACGCTTAATCTTGCCTTCACAGAGCATATCACTAATGCTCTCATCAAAGCTAGGGAGGAGAAACTTAGAGTAGAAGCCTCCATACCTAGAAAGCTAGAAGATGGTTGGGATCCTATGATAAAAATTAAATTGAATGACTTCTCTTGTTATGCATTATGTGATGTTGGTGCTAGTACCTCTGTTATGCCCAAAAGACTATATGATATGCTTAAATTGAAACCTTATGATTCTTGTTCTTTTGGTGTTCGTCTCGTTGATTCTTCCATAAAGAAACCTTTGGGGAGGATCGACGATGTTCTTATCGTTGTTAATGATAATTATGTTCCCGTTGATTTTACTATTATGGATATTGAATGTGATCCTTCATGTCCAATTATTTTGGGACGTCCCTTTTTACGCACCGTTGGTGCTATCATTGACATGAAAGAGGGTAATATAAAATTTCAGTTTCCTCTCAAGAAAGGTATGCAACACTTCCCTCGAAAGAAGATCAAGTTACCTTTTGAGTCCGTTGTACGGGCTAGCTATTCTTTTACTCTTGATAAAACTTGATCTATATGCATTATGCCTAGCTTAAAGGCATAAAAGAAAGCGCTTTTGGGAGGCAGCCCACATGAATAAATTTTTATATTTTGCTTTTGTTGTGTCTTGATGTTTTTTACTACTGTAGCATCATCATTGTATCTTTGCTTTTCATATTTGTGCCAAGTATAGCCTCTGATTGCTAGGAAGTTCAAAAGTTGTGAGGTGCTGTCCAGGAAACAGATTCTGTCCTTGGATAGAAAAATTCGTATAAAATCACCAGAGCATCTTTTTGGTCTGAATTTTTTCGACAGCGTTCTCTATATAATTGTCTTTCGTGCGTCTGTTCTGAGTTTTTTGATTTGAGTTGCATAAATGCCCCGAACAAATCAATTACTACCTGCTGTTCTGTTTTTCACAGATTCTGTCCTGTTTTGCCTTTCTTTCATTTTGCAAACCAAGAGCTTGCTTTTTCTTTGCAAAAACCTTTTGGCAATCTTGAGAAACAGTAGAACTTCAAGAATATCTTTGTTTCCAGCAAGGTATAATTATTTTATTAAGGGTACTAACCTCGCTAATCAGATTATGTTGAGTTATGTATGAAGGGAGTTTTCAAGTGTGCGAGGGAAGATGATAAAAAGATTCAGGAGTGTCAAGCGCTCAAGCTTGGGGATGCCCCCGTGCACCCCCAAGAAATATTCAAGGAGACTCAAGCGTCTAAGCTTGGGGATGCCCCCGTGCATCCCCTTCTCCATCAACATTATCAGTTCGTCTTTCGTTCCGCTATATTTTTATCACTTCATGTGTTATGTGCTATGCTTGGAGCGTCTTGCTTTTAGTTTTCTTTTTAGTTTTTCATAACGAGTCGGAACTCAGCGTTCTTTATGTGGGAGAGAAACACGCTCCACTTCTACCTAGAACATAACATAGAATTTTCAGGTCTATCTTTGTTGTGTGTGTTCTTTGTCTTTTAATAGCTACTATCATGCTCTGCTCTTAGTATTCATGCTTATCCTTTCAAAGAGCTTTTGTTTAGTTGGTTGCTCGAACTCTCTTTAATTACCATGCTCACCTTATTAAGAGAGTTTGCTTCCGTTGCATTGGTTGATATGTCTATGATAAAGATGCTACGTGCATAATGGCGCTTAGTAGTTCAGGTTTTCTTATGGTTAGTCTCAAATAGCTGGGGGATTCCCAATGTGTTATTGGAATACCAACTTGATTTGTTTGCCTATGATGTGGTATGGTTTAGTAATATCTTCCTTCGAGAATTTATTTTGATTGACTTGGCGTATGCTCAAGCATATCTAAGACTGTAAAGAAAGTCTGTCAAGCCTTGATGATCTTTTATTTCTGAGTAGCGATATAACTACCATGCCTGATTCAATGTTGCTTTGTCGCTCTGCATGATTATGACCGTCATTGCTCTCTTAGTTGGTCGCTCCCAGTCTTTTGCTAACCTCCACCTGTACTAAGCAGACTAACTTTGCAATACATAGCTCATGGGAAAGTAGCTTAAAAACTATTGTGGTAAAGAATATGTTGCCTATGTATCTTATTTCTTATAAGTTGCTTGTTGAGCGGTAACCATGTTTCTGGGGACGCCATCAACTGCCACACTTTTGTTGAATATCATGTGAGTTGCTATGCATGTTCGTCTTGTCTGAAGTAAGGGTGATTTGCCATGGGTTGAATGAGTATGCATATTGTTAGAGAAGAACATTGGGCCGCCAACCAAAGCCATGTATTATGGTGGAAGTTTTAGCTTGGACATTAATGCTCAATCTCTTATGAGAATATGCTTATGCATTAAAGAGGAGTCCATCATCTATTTTCTATGTTGTCCCGGTATGGATGTCCTCAAGTTGAGATCTATCAAAAACGAGAAATCAAATGCGATTTATCTCCTTGGACCTTTGTACAGGTGGCATAGAGGTACCCCTTTGTGACACTTGGTTGAAACATATGTAATGCAATGATAACCCATGGAAATCCGAGTTAATTAGGACAAGGTGCGAGCACTATTGGTATTCGATGCATGAGGCTTGCAACTTATAGGATGTCTTATGCATGACACATATGAAGTACTACTACCGTTGACAAAATTGCTTCTATGTTTTCAAAATAAAAAAAGCTCTAGCACATAACCATTCTTTTACTTTTATGTTGAGTCTCCACCTTCTTTCTTCAAGCACCAACTACTGAGAGCATGATTGTCATTCTAAGTGTAATGTGCATTGTCCCAAAGTAGCGTTATCTTTTGCATGATTGTGATATCGTTTATTTTGAAATCATTGTATCTAGTCATCACTTAAACCTTGAAGGTGCCCCTGCATTTATGTTTTGCTTCACTAAATGGGGCAAGCTAGATATCACTTTATCATATTTGCACATCGTGTTCATTGCAAATCTTTTTGATGTTTCAGTTTCATATTGTAAAACTTTCAGTCCTTTGTGATTTTCTCATGAGGGAACTCAATTACTTTAGATTCATTATCTCAGTAAGCTTTTGTCATATGACTATGAATAAGTCCTATATGGTTAATAGCATGTCACCACAAAAATTATTCTTGTTATCATTTACCTACTCGAGGACGAGCAGGAATTAAGCTTGGGGATGTTGATACGTCCAAAACGTATCTATAATTTCTGCTTGCTCCATGCCTCTTTTGGGTGATATTGCTATGATATTCATACACTTCCATACACTTTTGATCATATTTGGACTAACCTATTAACTCAGTGCACCCCAGTGCCAGTTTCTGTTTTTGGCTGTTTTTGTATTTCAGGTTTTCACGTTGCGAGAACTACCAGGAAAAATCCAGAAAAATTATATAAAAAATCAGCGTTCCAGAACCTACCGTGCGCCCGAAGGACAGCCGGGGGGGGGGGGCACCAGGGCTCCAGGCGCCCTGGCGGCGCGCTCCCCTGGGCCGCGCCGGGGGGGGCGCCTGGGCCCCCTGAGCCCCGTCTGGTGCCCCCCTTCGGCATATATTTAGAGCGTCCTTCGAAACCCTCGAGAGGGGAACTCTTTTTCGCGATCTCATCTCTGTTCCGCCGCCGCCGCTGCTTCCAAGATCGGGAGCACCAGGAGAACTCTTCCCGGCACCCTGCCGGAGGGGAGGATCACCATCGGGAGCCTCTCCACCACCATGGACGCCTCCCGGATGAGTTGTGAGTAGTCTCCCTTGGACCATGAGTCCATGACCAGTAGCTATGTTATGTTCTCCTCCCGTTCTTGTGCTTCACTAATTAGTCCTCGTGAGCTGCCCTACATGATCGAGGCACATATGTAATCCTTATGCTGTTGCTATGATGAGTTTGCTGGGATCCGATGAATTATGAGATTATGTTCAGATTGTGATTGAGTAATATATTTGATCTACCTCTTTTATATTTATGTTCGTAAGTAATTCTTGCATGTTCTCCGTTGTTATTTATTGCTTTGGCCAAGTAATAGGTAGTGACTCCAAGAGGGAACGTTATGCTTGATTGTGGGTTCATGCCCCTCAATGACTAGTTTGAGTGACAGAAACATGAGTCTAGGGGATGTGCTGTTGCCACAAGGGGGAAAACAATGGTGCTTGTGCCCGCGGGTGCAAGGATTGTTTACTTTACGCAAAGTTCTTTTAATGCAGTTGTCTGTTGCTTTGACTTTACACTATGGGTGGGACTCGCAACTTAATACCGGCGAGATGTTCTGGATAGATATCTCAAGGTGGATGATTAGTAGTAGATATTGATGGATTTCAGTCTACTTACTTTGGCATACCGCCCATGCTTTGAACCTCAACCTTTCTTGCAATGTAGTCAGCATTGGTTTGCGTTCGTGGTCCTGTCAATTGCCCAGCTGTAATTCGTTTACCTCACATAGCTGTTTTATCGTCTTTTGGGAGAGAGACATCACTAGTGAACATCATGAGACTCCGGTCCATATTACCATCATTGATCACATCCGCTATTTACTTTTCGCTTTTACTTACTATTGCAAACATTATCTATCACTACTATCATTTGCGTTTAATCCTTTGTGAACTACAAGGCCGGAGGGATTGACAACCTCTCTGTACTCGTTGGGAGCAAAGTTATTTGTATCTGTGTGCAGGTCCACGTTGATTTCTAATATCTTGCGCCGTTAGCAGTTGACACCTACTTGTTGAACCTAGGAGTCTCTGGGGATTCGATCCTTGGCATCTTTGCTAAGGGAAAAACTTCCACAACACTGCATCTCACACCTTCCACTTGGGGTAACCAACGAGGGGTTAGAGGCCCATCATCGTGCTAAGGCCCCAAAGGACCAGCACACTAGAGCAGCAACCATCGCCGATGAAGAGAGTTGTAGATCGGAAAGATCAAACCTGGAACCACACAAACGAAGACGAACAAAAAATTGGATCCAAATAGATCCACCGAAGACCAGCATCGACTGAATCCCATGAGATCTGACGGAGACACACCTCCACACATCCTCCGATGACGCTATTCACGCCATCGGGACTGGGATATGACATGGGAGACATTATTGCTACCGAGGGACATCGCCGTTGCCACACAACTCCAACCAAGACGTTCAACCTAGCAAAAATGAGAACGGGGTCCCTCCTGCCGACGAGGGGCCGAGATCCTCCGCTGCTCCACAGGCCAAAGGCCATCGGAGGCGGGGCGGATCCGCGACGGCGCCAACGGGGGGAGGAAGGAGAGTTTTCTTGAAGAGGAGGAAAGACTTTGTTATCAGACCTCTCCAGGTGTCCGTCCTCTTTTAGATTTGGGTCGGCAGTGCGTTCAACGCGCCGATCCAAAAAAGGCCCACGATCATATATCATGCTAGCAGCCATGTCGTCGCCCTGGTTTTTTCACTCCAGCGCGCGGGAAAGGATCGCGCACAGGGGTAAAATCGGCCTAGAGCACGCTGGTTTTGGCACGCCATGTCCGGCGCGCGTTATTAAGAAGGCGCTCTCTCCACACTTGCCTCGCCACCGCGCCACCATGTCGATGTGTCGCCTGGGCGCTTCAGATTTTTGCAAAGTCCGCGAGCGCCGCTCTGGTGCCTTCCCCTCCGAGATCTGGTTTGGCGAGAAACGCCTGAGTCTCGGCACCTTCGACACCGCAGAGGAGGCGTCCCGCATGTACGACACGGTAGGGTGGCGCCTCTGGCGGCCTCGCCGGGAGATGAATTTTCCCGACATGTCGATGAGCCAGCGGGCGCAAGATCTCATGCCTCTCCCGCGGCTTTTCACCGACGAGGATCGTCGTGACAACCGGAGGCGACAACATTGCCTCGCCATCACCGAGATGAACGAGGAAGCCATGGCGGTGTGGCGCGAATGCTTCCCGCAGGACATCATCAATGAGTGTCAGTTCTACAAGTAAAGGAGGATGGGAGGGAGGCGAGGAGGATGGAGTGAGCCGCCTATCGAGAGGACAAGCGTGCGCGGAAGTAGGCCGCTCAAGTGAACATCAAGCTAGGAGAAGCGTCATCCTGGGACTCCGAGGACGAGTGGCAAGATCCTGGGACTCCGCTCAAGTTGTTTTTTTTCATCTGTCTATGCTATGAACTATCTATGTATCATTTTTCTATCTATGTTGAACTATCTATGTATGTGGGGAGCGTGGCAGCGAGGATCTTGCCGTAGCGGCGAGGCTGCTTTTTTGGTTGCGGTCGTTGAGACTGTGGCAAGACGGCCGGTGGCGGGGCGACGTGGGAGTTGGCGGCGCCGGTAGCAGAGTCATCGGAAAAAATGGCCGGCGACGGAGGCGGGGCGAGGGTATGCTGTTGGACGAGGAGTGGCCAATGTGGCACCGACAAGTGGGCTCGGGGAGGGGAGAGGGAGAATGCGCGCGCGTCTGTCTCGTGTCCGCACCGACGCAAATCTGGCAAAAAAATGGGCCGGTAATGGGTCGGCAGGCGGACAAAAAGCGGGCGCGTCCGTTTGGGTCGGCGCATTGGGCCGACTTTTCTGTCCGCGCCGACCCAAATGGCCGCTAGCGGACGAAATGGGTCGCCCCGTTGGAGTTGCTCTAAGAGCATCTCCGTTCGGCCCCTAAGAGCGTTTTTCGGGGGAAAATATCGCCTCTTGAGACGCCGCCGGCGGAATTTTTGGCGTGGGGGTATCGATTCCCAGCCGTGAACGCAAAGGCAGAAGGTCAGAAAAATTAAAACGCCCAAACTCGACGAAATTCAGTCAATTTGAACGAATATAGCGATTTCCTTGATATTTTGCCGAACTGAAATAAAACATGTAAAAACATTAAAAACTACGCCTAGTTCATGCCGAGGAGGTTGAAGAAGATAGTATAGTTGTCGTCGTCACCGTCTCTCCGCGGCCCGTCCTTCGGGGCGGCGTGGCTGCAGCCCTGCCCTGAATCACTGTTGCATAATGACTTGCTCGGCGCAGTGACATCCTCGTCGCTGTCGGGGAGCACGATGACGCCGCCCTCGTCGCGGCCGCGGCGTTGCTCTGCGATTTCTTCTAGAGCACGGCGCTGGCGCTCCATCTCCCGCGTCACGTAATCTGCGCGCGACCAGGTGAGGCCGCTCTTGAGGTCGGCGGACATGTCCTCGTGCTCTTGCTTCACCACTTTCGTCGGCTCCTTCTTCGGCTTCACCAGGCGAATGTGGCCACGGAGAGGGGAAAGGATGCGGCAACCCTCATTTATGACGAGGGTGCCGCCGCGACTGCATCGACGGAGCGACGTCTCCTGCGGCTCGAGCTTGATGGGGACGAGTGGCGGCACCGATGCTGACCCGGAGGAGTGGAAGCCAGAGGGCGATAGTTCCAGGCACCTCGGCAACCTGGAGCTTTCGCGGTAGCAAGAGAAGGACAACGTTGGGTACTCCAGCCGTGGCTCGTTGCCTCCCTCGATGTGCGCAAGGATGGCGGGGAGAGTTTGCCCGGGCGCGCCCCCATTACCGGCGGCCCTCTGAGTTGTGGCGCACCCTCGTCGTCGGGCTGCCATTGGTAGATGCCAGGTGCTCAGCGTGGCGTTGCTGGAAGTACGTGGTCCACAACGCGTGGTTGTCCGTTGAATACCGTGGTTCTTCACGCGCGTACTCTGACATGGCGGTCGAAATCGCCTCGATCTTGGCGGGGCATTCCACGTCGGAGGGCAGCGGAGGCACGGCGACGCGCCTCCATGCACCCGGTACGCGCATATCGGGCGGCGTCAGGTAGTTCACCTCATGTAGCTTCCCATTCATGTAGCCAGCGGCGGCCGAAGCCGTTGGCCGCCACCCTGTCTCCAGGAAACCTCTCCGCCATGGCGCTTTCCTCGAAATTTTTGGCAAGAAAGGTGAGGAGAAGAGATGGTCGGTGTCGATGTCAAAACCGATAGATCTCGTGTAGGGTGTCCCAAACTGTGTATCTGAGGGTAACAGGGGGAAACAAGGACATGATGTTTACCCAGGTTCATGTCCTCTTAATGGAGGTAATACCCTACTTCCTTCTAGATTGATCTTGATGAATATGAGGATTAAAAGAGTTGATCTACCTCGAGATCGTAATGGCTAAACCCTAGATGTCTAGCCTATGGTAGTTATGATTGTCTCTATGGACTAAACCCTCCGGTTTGTATATGCACCGGAGGGACCTAGGGTTGTACATAATCATCTTGCAGAGGAAGGAATCATTACACCCAGAATTAAACTTGCCATTCTATACATATAGGAGTCATATCCGGACACGAGGGACAATCTTCTGTGTTGATCTTCACGGCCCACCAGTCCGGCCCATAACGAGTAAACCGGACACCCGATGACCCCTAGTCCAGGACTCCCTCAGTAGCCCTTGAACCAGTCTTCGACGATGATGAGTCCGACATGCATACTCTCTTCGGCATTGCAAGGCGGGTTCCTCCTTCCGAACATATGAAGTTTGTTTCCTGGGTAAGGGAACTATGTCCGGCTCTGCATGATTAGTACAACACGAAGGCATAAACATCGAAATAGGTACACTGTCTTTACTGGCAACTTTTTCTCGGCGAAACGTCACATTTGACCCTTCCATATTTTGAACGATTTTCTTGGCTCTGGTTTCGCGTTTCGAGGCATAGAGTCCATTGGCACCTCTTGTCGAAGCAGAGATCATGCCCTCTTATCGTGGGATTCTCATCAATATGATTTGGGTAACCCAACCGTACCTTACGCACGATCTCGTTGGGAACAGGCGAGTTTTACGGCTTGAGTGGGGGACGTTTGGTATTTACCGCCTATAAAAGGACACATATCCTCCCTTTTACCTCACGCTCTCCTCTAGCCTTTGCTTCCCAATCTCCTAGCTCCAGCGCCCACAGCTCCAGCGCCCACAGCTCCAGCGCCCGCAGCTCCAATCCCTTCCACCACCGCCTCCTTCTCCAGCAATGGCTAGATCTGGCTCTAAGGGCAAGTGGAAGGCCTCCACCGTCACGGAAAACGACATGAAGAGTCTCCGGAGCGTAGGCTATCTCGCCGCCAACATATCGCACCGGATTCCTGACAAGGATCAGGTGACCCTCATCCCGGGGCCTCGTGAGAGGGTTGTGTTCATCCCTCACTTTATTCGGGGCTCGGATTTCCCCTCCACCCCTTTGTCCGGGGTCTCTTGTTCTTATATGGGCTATAATTCCATGATCTAGCCCCAAATTCTATTCTTCACATATCAGCTTTCATAGTCGTGTGTGAAGCCTTCCTCCGTGTCCCCCCACACTTCGGCCTATGGCTCAAGACCTTCAATCTGAAGCCGAAGGTGGTCGATGGGCAGCACACAGACTGTGTGTGAGCTATGGTAAGCAAGCTCCCGAACGCAACCTAGACCAAAGGGGCTTTTGTGGAAACCAACAACATATGGCAACAGGAGTGGTTCTATATCACCGAACCCCGTGAGGCTAAATGGGCGGCCATGCCCGAATTCAGATCCAGACCCCCAGAGAGGCTCACCTCATGGACCACCAAGGGCCTTGATTGGGGGACTCAATCGGAGGTGAAGATGCTCCAGAAACACATCTCCGACATGATAGTAGAGGGCACCCACCTCACTAACGTGATTCAGGTGATGCTCTTTCGCCACACCCTCCCCTGCCAGCTCCGGGCCTCCCACTTGTGGGAGTTCAATTTGGAGGGCCCCCAGACCCTGAAGCGCTTCTTCGGCAGTATGCACGAAGATATATGGAAGGAGATTTTCAAGGCCCAGAAGAAGTGGCCCAAGGAAAACGAAGACATCAGATTCGACAGCGAGACTCCGGCCACGGAGGTAAGCACGATTTTGCCGAAGACATATCATGTGTATATTTAAATTATAACAGGAGTTAGAACATTTGCATTATATACATGCCTGGACAACGAAAGCGGAGCGGATCGACTGTCCGGCTCCGCTGCCCGAGACCCCAGCCACGCCTCAGCTAACGGCGATGCTGGTGTCGGCGCCGTACCAGGCGCTGGAGAAGAAGGCCAAGAAGAAGGGCAAGGAGGCGAAGAACGGCCCCATGGTGTCTACTACACAACTTGTTCTAGTAGACTCGTGTTGGTCCTCCAAGCGCAGAGTTTTGTAGGACAGTAGCAAATTTCCCTCAAGTGGATGACCTAAGGTTTGTCAATCCGTGGGAGGTGTAGGATGAAGATGGTCCCTCTCAAACAACCCTGCAGCCAAATAATAAAAAGTCTTTTGTGTCCCCAGCACACCAAATACAATGGGAAATTGTATAGGTGCACTAGTTCGGCGAAGAGATGGTGATACAAGTGTAATATGAATAGTAGATATTGATTTTTGTAATAGTAACAATAAAAGACAACAAGGTAGCAAATGATAAAATGGAGCACAAACGGTATTGCAGAGCTTGGAAATGAGGCCTAGGGTCCGTACTTTCGCTAGTGCAATCTCTCGACAATGCTAATATAATTGGATCACATAACCTTCCCTCAACATGCGATGAAGAATCACTCCAAAGTTCCTATCTAGCGGAGAACATAAGAAGGAATTGTTTGTTGTTATTCTTTCCTATCGATCTATCCAGGAGTTCGTACTAAAATAACACAAGGTATTCTTTCCGATCGATCTATCAAGAGTTCGTACTAAAATAGTCACCAAAACAAATTCAGATTCGTAATACTCAATCCAACACAAAGAACCTCAAAGAGTGCCCCAAGATTTCTACCAGAGAAACAAAGAGAAGAACGTGCATAAACCCCTATGCATAGATTATCCCAATGTCACCGCGGGAATCCGCAAGTTGAGTGCCAAAATACATATCAAGTTAATCAATATGATACCCCAATGTCACCACGAGTATACATAGCAAGACATGCATCAAGTGTTCTCAAATCCATAAAAGTATTCAATCCAAAGAAATCTCAAAGGGAAAACTCAATTCATCACAACAAGAGAGGGGAAGCACCATATGATCTGACTATATTAACAAAACCCGCGATACATCAAGATTGTGCATCTCAATAACATGAGAGAGAGAGAGAGATTAAACACATATCTACTGGTACGAACCCTCGGCCCCGAGGGTAGACTACTCCCTCCTCACCATGGTGGCCGCCGGGATAATGAAGATGGCCACCGGTGATGGTTTCCCCCTCCGGTGGAGTGCCTGAAAGGGCTCTAGATTAGATATCATGGACTACAGAGCCTTGCGGCGACAGAACTTGTGTCTAGGTTCACCCCAAAGGGTTTTGGAATATTTAGGAATTTATAGGGCGAAGAAGGGATGCGGAAGGTAACCGAGGTGGGCACAACCCACATGGGTGCGCCTGGGCCCCCCAGGCGCGCCCTGGTGGGTTGTGCCCCCTCGGGGCACCCCCAGGTGCTGCTCTGGCCCATCGGGAGTCTTCTGGTCCTTAAAAAATCCACAAAAAGTTTCGCGGTGTTTGGACTCCGTTTGATATTGATTTCCTGCAATGTAAAAAACATGCAAAAACAGCAACTGGCACTTGGCACTATGTCAATAGGTTAGTCCCAAAAAATGATATAAAGTTGCTATAAAATGATTGTAAAACATCCAAAATTATAATAAAACAACATGAATACTTCATAAATTATAGATACGTTGCAGACGTATCAGCATCCTCAAGCTTAATTCCTACTCGTCCTCGAGTAGGTAAATGATAAAAAATTATTTATGAAGTGTGAATGCTAGCAAAGTGCACAAGTTTGATCAATGACAATTTCAATCACTTTTCCTAGCATCATAATAACAATTTTTTCCTATAAACTTATCATGTTAGAGTAGCAACCAATTCACTTATTAAGGTTCAAACAATGAATTCTCTTGAAACTCAACAGCCTATGTTCTCAGTCACCAAGCAATTGTAATTCAACTTATTCAACAGAGTTTAAGTAGGAGCTCCATATACTCAACCATCATATAGTCTTCTATGATTGCTAACACTCACCGCATACACATGAGCAAAACGTTTCAACTGGACACATAGAAAGATAGGGGCTTGTAATTTCGCCTCCCATCGTATTCACCTTTGGGTGATGTCAACAATAATAACTCATTCTACCCATATTTAGCTGGAGATATGTGCCTAGATGTTTCCTCACCAAATGATGCTTGCCAAAAGAGAAAAATAAAAAGGAATAGAGAGAAAAACTTTGACTCTTTGCATAAAAGTAAATACTGAAAAGTAAAAGATAGGCCCTTCGCAGAGGGAAGCAGAGGTTGCCATGCGCTTATTTGTTTGTATGCTCAATCCCTTAGTGCAAAAGAACGTCACATTATATTGCTCTTATGATAGCAACCTTTATTATGCAGTCTGTCGCTTTTATTCTTTGCCATCACAAGTTTGTACAATGCTCAATTTTCTCTTACACTAAATGATCTAACACTTTTAGAAGCAATTTTTATTGCCTTTTTGCATCGATGACAACTTACTTGAAGGATCTTGCTCAATCCTTAGGCAGGTATGGTGGACTCTTGAAGGTAAGATTTGGGTTTAAGGGTTTTTGGAGGCACAAGTAGTATCTCTACTTGGTGCGGAAGTTTTGGCTAGCAAAGATGGGGGGCAAGCACCACATGTTGAAGGATCTATGACAATATAACTTCTATGTGAATATGAAAAAACATAAACCATTAAGTTGTCTTCCTTGTCCAACGTCAACAATTTTGGCATATAATATTTTGATGGGGGCTCACAATCACAAAAGATTTCCAAGATAGTGTATTTGCATGTGAAAGTTCTCTTCCTTATACTAATTATTCGTGAATCGCTTGTATGACCAATATTGTGATTGTCAAGCCTCAAAAGATTTCACTTTCTAAACCCAATGTGAAGCTACCACTAGGCATGATATGATTTCAACTTCATGACATTCAATTTATTCAAGAATTTACTCATAGGATATAAGTGAAGCACAAGAATAAATGACAAGCTACTCCAAAAAGATATAAATGAAGATCATGAGCATACTATTTATTTCCCTCAAATTAATTGAAGTGAAGCAAGAGAGAATTTCTTCAAAAAATACTAAAGCACACCGTGCTTAAAAAGATATAAGTGAAGCACTAGAGCAACGGCGCCAGAAGAGAGCTTCGTTGACGGGATGTGAATGCCGCTTACCTAGCCTCCATGGCAACTATTTGGGGCTCTATTTTATTTAAAAACTTTAAGATCTAAGTATTTTATTAAAACAATAAGCAAACAAAATAAAATGACATTTCAAGAATAGCACATCTCGTGTGAAGAAGCAAAAACTTAGGATCAACCGATACTAACCGATAATTGTTGATGAAGAAAGGTGGGATGCCTATCGGGGCATCCCCAAGCTTAGATGCTTGAGACTTCTTGAAATATTATCGTGGGGTGCCTTGGGCATCCCCAAGCTTGAGCTTTTGTGTTTCCTGAATTCTTCTCATATCACAGTTTTCCTAAATCTCAAAAGCTTCATCCACACAAAACTCAACAAGAACTCGTGAGATAAGTTAGTATAAACCAATGTAAAAACCTTATCATTCTCTACTGTAGCAAATCACTAAAATTATTATTTAACATTGCATACTAAATGCCTCAGCATATTTAATACTCCCATCCTCAAATAGAATCATTAAACACACAAACATATGCAAACAATGCAAACATAACAGCAATCTGTCAAAATAGTACAGTCTGTAAAGAATGCAAGAGGATGCATACTTCCCTAACTCAAACTTTTTTGAAAATTTAACACGTTGTAGGAAATTTATCATAGCTCGCTGTGCAAAAATTTCAAGCTTTTATCACATTCTGACTTTTCTCGGGAATGTTTACAACAGCGACAAACTTTCTGTTTTCAAACAGCAACATGTAAACTTGCAAAATAAGCATGGCAAAGGCTACCCTTGACACTTTTATTGAGAGAAAATATACAAAACATCATTCTAAATACCAGCAAGCACATCCTAACAAAATAAAATGACGCTCCAAGAAAAACTCATATCATGCGACGAATAAAAATATAGCTTCACGTGAGGTTACCGATAATGCTGGAGACGAAAGAGGGGATGCCCCGGAGGGCATCCTCAAGCTTAGTTGCTTGGATCCTCCTCGAATATTACCTCAGGGTGCCTTGGGCATCCCCAAGCTTAGGGTCTTGTCGCTCATTATTCTCCTCATATCAATATCTCATCCAAAACTTGAAAATCACACAAAACTTAATGAAACTTCGTGAGATGGGTTAGTATGATAAAACAAATCATTCACTTTGGTACTGTCAAAGACAAGATTCATAATTGTTCTCACACAATGCCTACTGTAGCGTATCATCTCTACAATTTATATTGATCAATATAAGCCATAGAAACTAGAAAACAAGCAAACTATGCATTGAAAATAGAAACTGTCAAAAACAGAACAGTCTGTAATGATCTGAACATTCACCATACTTCTGCAACTCTAAAAATTCTGAAAAATAGGACAACGTAGGCAATTTGTATACCAATCTTCTGCAAAAATAATCAACTCAAAAAACTCTCTTCGGTAAAAAATGAGATTTTTTTTCGTGAGCGCAAAAGTTTCTGTTTTTCAGCAAGATCAAATCTACTATCACCCAACATGATCCTAAGGCTTTGCTTGGCACTTTACTGAAACAAAAGCTATAAAACATGATTACTACGGTAGCATAATCATGTGAACATAGAAAAACAGTAGGTACAAGTGTTGGGTTGTCTCCCAACAAGCGCTTTTCTTTAATGCCTTTTAGCTAGGCACGATGATTTCAATGATGCTCACATAAAAGAATAGGATTGAAATATGCAAGAGAGCATCATGAATCACATGGCAAGCACATTTAAGCCTAACCCGCTTCCTATGCATAGGGATTTTGTGGGCAAACAACCTTTGGGAGCAAGAATCAACTAGCATAGGAAGGCGAAACAAGTAATACTTCAAAACTTTCAAGACATAGAGAGGAAACTTGATATTATTGCAATACCTACAAGCATATGTTCCTCTCTCGTGTAATTTTCAGTAGCATCATGAATGAATTCAACAATATATCCATCACATAAATCATTCTTTTCATGATGCAAAAGCATAGAAATTTTGCTACTCTCCACATAAGCAAATTTATTCTCATGAATAGTGGTGGGAGCAAACTCAACAAAATAATTATCATGAGATTAAAAATTAAAGTCATCATGACAAGTTTCATGGTTATAATTATTCAATATAGCATACATGTCATCACCATAATCATCATAGATAGCAACTTTGTTATCATAGTCAATTGAAACATCCTCCAAAGTAGTGGATTCATCACTAAATAAAGTCATGACCTTTCCAAATCCAATTTTATCGATATAATCATCATAAATAGGAGGCATGCTACCATTATAACAAATTTCCACATCAAATCATGGGGGGCTAAAAATATCATCTTCAGCAAACATAACATCCCCAAGCTTATGGCTTTGCATATCATTAGCATCATGGATATTTATAGAATTCATACTAGCAACATTGCAATCATGCTCATCATTCAAATATTTTATGCCAAAGATTTTATTGAATTCTTCTTATATCAATTGAGCACAATTTTCCTTTCCATCATTTCCATGAAAGACATTATAAAGATGGATAATATGATTCAACCTCAATTCCATTTTTCAATTTTCTTTTATAAACCAAACTAGTGATAAAACAAGAAACTAAAAGATTCGATTGCAAGATCTAAAGATATACCTTCAAGCACTCACCTCCCCGGCAACGGTGCCAGAAAAGAGCTTGATGTCTACTACACAACTTGTTCTTGTAGACTCGTGTTGGGCCTCCAAGCGCAGAGTTTTGTAGGACAGTAGCAAATTTCCCTCAAGTGGATTACCTAAGGTTTATCAATCTATGGAAGGTGTAGGATGAAGATGGTCCCTCTCAAACAACTCTGTAACCAAATAATAAAAAGTCTCTTGTGTCCCCAACACACCAAATACAATGGGAAATTGTATAGGTGCACTAGTTCGGCAAAGAGATGGTGATACAAGTGTAATATGGATAGTAGATATTGATTTTTGTAATAGTAACAATAAAAAACAGCAAGGTAGCAAGTGATAAAATGGAGCACAAACGGTATTGCAAAGCTTGGAAATGAGGCCTAGGGTCCGTACTTTCGCTAGTGCAATCTCTCAACAATGCTAATATAATTGGATCACATAACCTTCCCTCAACGTGCGATGAAGAATCACTCCAAAGTTCCTATCTAGCAGAGAACATAAGAATGAATTGTTTGTTGCTATTCTTTCCTATCAATCTATCCAAGAGTTCGTACTAAAATAACACAAGGTATTCTTTTCAGTCGATCTATCAAGAGTTCATACTAAAATAATCACCAAAACAAATTCAGATTCATAATACTCAATCCAACATAAAAAACCTCAAAGAGTGCCCCAAGATTTCTACCGGAGAAACAAAGACAAGAACATGCATCAACCCCTATGCATAGATTACCCCAATGTCACCATGGGAATCCGCAAGTTGAGTGCCAAAACACATATCAAGTGAATCAATATGATACCCCATTGTCCCCACGAGTATTCATAGAAAGACATGTATCAAGTGTTCTCAAATCTATAAAACATGTACATCTCAAGAACACGAGAGAGAGAGAGAGAGAGAGAGAGAGAGAGAGAGATTAAACATATAGCTACTGGTACAAACCCTCAGCCCCGAGGGTGGACTACTCCCTCCTCACCATGCTGGCTGCCAGGATGATGAAAATGGCCACCGGTGATGGTTTCCCCCTCTGGCGGAGTGCTGGAAAGGGCTCTAGATTGGATCTCGTGGACTACAATCTAGGTTCACCCCGAAGGGTTTCAGAATATTTGGGAATTTATAGGGCGAAGAAGGGGTGCGGGAGGCCACCTAGGTGGGCACAACCCACCTGGGCGCGCCTGGGCCCCCAGGCGCGCCCTGGTGGGTTGTTCCCCCCTCGGGGCACCCCCGAGGTGCTGCTCTGGCCCATCGGGAGTCTTCTGGTCCATAAAAAATCCACAAAATGTTTCGCGGTGTTTGGACTCTGTTTGATATTGATTTCCTGCATTGTAAAAAACATGCAAAAAACAGCAACTGGCACTTGGCACTATGTCAATAGGTTAGTCCCTAAAAATGATATAAAGTTGCTATAAAATGATTGTAAAACATCCAAGAATGATAATAAAACAGCATGAATACTTCATAAATTTTAGATACGTTGGAGACGTATCACCCCTGCCCTAAGGGTCCTTCTCAAGCTAAGTCCGGAGAGACCGACGCCCCCTCTTCCCATGACGAAGAGGGAGAGGAGGAGGAGGTGGAAAGTGACTCCCCCATCAAGGGGAAGAGGAAGAAGAGGGAGGCCCCCGAAGACATGGGAAAGGGTCGCCCAGGAGGAAGCTGAACCTCCCGGACAGCTCGGACTCATTGTTCGAAACTGATTTCCTAAAACAGCCGAGGGTCAGCCCCTGGCCGAATCGTAAGTATTCGGAATTTACTGTTGTTTTCGGTCAGTCAACTATCATTGTATAAGCAATTCTATTTGTTGTTTTGCAGTCCTCCCCGCATATTCCCCAGCGCACCACTATCGTCAGGGAGCTCTCTGCCGCCCGACACTGCGGAGAGTGACACACCATCGCGGGCTCAATCGCCTATCATCCTAGGGGACACCGAGGTGTCTTCCCTACGGGCGTCCCCTACGCGAGGAGGGTGGAGCGGGGCGGACGAGAGGGTGCCCGAGGTCAAAATCTCAACCACTGTCAGCCAAGGGGAAACAGTCCCCATGGCCACCGACGGCGGGGAGCCCAAGCAATTCGGTCTACCGCCCAACACCATTACGGAGGCCAGTACGGCTCCGGAATCATACAGGCAGTCCCATACCATAAGGGGACGAGCATCAGCTCCATCGGTGACCTCCATGAATTCGGAGGCACCGAACACGCTTGAGGCAGCACTGCAAGGTGCTTCCATCATGGCAGGACACCGCATCCTGATGGGTGCAGTTATGGGGAAGATCTAGTCTACCAAAAGCAAACTAAATGAAGCCTTCAACAGCCTACTAACAGGCTTTGAGGTATGCGATGTATTATTCTACGAGAACTTTATGTTTTATTTGTATAGGATAATAAACCTATGTACGAACGCTAGCCCCTGATGCTCTGTTCGATTATGAAAGGAATCGAACAAAGGATCCGGATAGTATCTGCTAAACAACATATTGTGCCATTTATTTGAGCAGACTTCCTATTAGCGGCATCCGTCCAGGCCGCAGAGGTTTCCGAGCTCAATCAGAAGCTTCGAGAGGCTGACGAAGAGCTCAATCGCATTAACAAGCGGTTTGATGAAACACATGGTATGTGGACTTTGAAAATTATTGTGTCAAAAGACGATATGTCTTCTTTAAGAGTTTTAACTCATTGTGTGGTGTGATTATGGTCACAGCTGCCGCGACCGAGGTCGAGACCCTCAAAGACACCCTTGCTTAGGCCAAGAAGGAGGCCGTGATGAACAAGGCAGCCGCTGACAAAGCGGCTGCCGAGCTGGAGGCCGAACATGCCTCCCTCCCACTGTCAAACTGAGTCTCGGGTGGCCGAAGTCGAACAAGAGATGCGAGATGCCATTCGCAAATGCGAGGAGTTGGAGCAGAAGACTTCGGACCAAACATCCGAGCTCAACAAAGCTCTCAATGTTGCCAAGGAGGCATGGAGCGAGTCCCAGAGTGCTCGTGAGGAGATCCATCAGGCGCGGCAAATAGCGGCTGGTAAGGCATTTCTTCTGCAGAGTATCTTTGGAGGTCATAAGTATGTGTCGCCGAGTGTGGAGTTCTCCAGGCGCATTTGCGGATCTCCCGAAGAGTATCACCGCCGCCGCCCAGTTCTTCAGAGCCCAGGAGGGGAATGCAACAGAGAAGCTGTTCTGGTCGCAATTCCTTGCACCAGAACATCCAACACCTCTGAACGACCAGCTGAAGCAGCTGGTCGAGCTGCATAAGATGGCGGGTGCGGCCATGAAGGATTTAATAGTCCAACTCTGTCTAGCCGAGCCAATCCCTAGTAGGTACTTTGGATTGGTAAAGCGGCTCATTGATGCAAGGCCATGGGTCGATGCTGTGAAGCGTTCGGCTTGTATAGAAGGTGCCCGGATGTCCATTTCCCGTGTCAAGACGCACTGGGAGAAGATGAAGGCCACCGAAGTGGCGATCGTAGGCCCGCCCGAAGGCAAGGATCATCGAAAGCTGGAGAGGTACTTTGATGATGTCCTTGAGGGAGCCCGCATTGTAGAGGGCCAGTGCTCAAAGGACGTGGCTTTTCATTAAGTGTGTTCGGGTTGTAAAGACTATGCTTATAAACCGATATCTATGAACATATTTTTGCGCCTTATATTTCAAGCGACTTTTCCTCATATGTGGCCGTTTATTTTTATATCTGAAAGTTTCCAGTCGTCGGCTTCAGCCCCCATGTAGATGCTACAGGGGTGTTTGGTATGACGTGTGATCACTCTTTACCCAACGTCTTGGTCCGTAAAGGAGCTGTCCGCGAAGTGAACCATGCAATCAGACTATGCGGTTTTATTTCTTTCACTTAGCCATAGGAGTTTGACTGTGGGGCTAAATACTAGCCCCTTGTGTGTGTGCGGCTATCCGGATTACGGTGCCTACTCTACGCGGCTGGGTGAAGACCAGCCCCTCATGTAACACGGAGTAGATCGCTAACGATTTGTAGTATAATACTAAGTTGCTGAATCGCCGACCAGCTCACGCTTATCATGATAGCCAGTTTTCGGCTTTATCTACTGAGGTACTTGACTGGATGAACCAGAAATACAATCGCAGTAGTTCTCCCTTTACTACCTTAGCCGAAGAATGTGTAACATAAGGTGGTAAGCACAGAAGTCGGGCAACCCAACTATAGACCCATGACATGATTCGGAGCCGATGCATATAACGCAATATCCGGGACGCCGAACAGTTCCTATAGGTGTTCGGACTTTGAAATGTGCTAGGCCGCATACATCCCCCGGTGTTAAGTCCGGATTGAAGCACATGTGGCAATCTGAAGTAGGGAGAGAACACAGATGGTAATGTAAAATAAACTCAAAACAAAATGGAACCAAACTGCTTCTTTTATACCCTGATTAATACGGTGAGCCGTGTGGTTACAGATAATGCCCATAACATCCTGGACAGTTTACATGCCAAAAAATAAAATAATAAAGGGAAAGGTTTACACAGAGCCTAAGATTACTGATAAAGAAAAATCCCAATGAAGCTCTGTTGCACGTCTGCGCCGTTTCTCCTTTGTGACACATCCTTAAAGAAGAGAGGTTTGATGGCCTCCTGTGAAAAAGGAAGAGGAACTCTGGAAAAGAATTCCCTGCACAACCATAGATAAGGTGGGTTCTTTAAATGAACCTACAATGAAAATATATTTAGAGTCCGAATAGGGTCGAGCCGTATGGACGGTTTTTCCACAGTGTGCCCCCGGCGCTGCCCAAGGTATTTTAAGGGCATAGCTGTGTACACAAGGTACATATGCCACAACCTTGTAAGACAGTTGGCGGAGGCGTAACTGCTAATCAAGCTCAGATTCTTCTGAGCTACCGCATTGTAATGCGGGATGAACACGTTTAGCAGTGTCTTTAGTCCTGACGACCGGTGAGTTATTCGGCTTGAATAGGACGCCTTGAACTTCAGTTGCCAGAGCCGCAGTATCATTTATCAAGCATCCAACTTCTCATCATATTCAATGCACTTAGTGTGAAAGTTTTTACTACATTGATATTGGATGTCTATCATGTGAAGACTAGTTTTATAGCCTAAACACATTACCATGTTGTTTTAATAGACTCTCAAATGGATATAAGTGAAGCACGAGAGTTCAACAATTTCTTCAAAATATAATCACCACCGTGCTCTAAAAGATATAAGTGAAGCACTAGAGCAAAAACTATTCAACTCAAAAGATATAAGTGAAGCACATAGAGTGTTCTAACAATTCCTAGGCCATATTTAACTCTCTCAAATAGGTGTGTCCAGCAAGGATAATTGTGGCAAACTAACAAGCAAAGACTCAGATTATACAAGACGCTCCAAGCAAAACACATATCATGTGGTGAATAAAAATATAGCTCCGAGTATAGTTTTTTTTTTGAGGAAATGACAGTAGGAGAGGCTCCTACTGTATATGTATATAAATATACAGGGGTGTTACAATTGTGTTACATATGGTATTGCAACTTCATGTGCACTTCATTCCCTGATCCCCTTACCTCAAGAAGAGAGGGGAGGGGGGGGGGGGTGAGGTGCCAGGCAAGTTGAATGAGATGTTTGCTTAAAGGTCAGTCAAGTAGGTGTGTAGAGAGCTAGGATAGGGAGTTACAATAGGCGATTACAGAGGCCTTTTGAGAGTCGTTTACTCTGTGCTGGAGTAGGCTAAAGTCCTCCTTAAAACGTGTCAACCAGGACGTAGTACTGGGGTTGATTCTTCTGAAGTGTTTGTTGTTGCGTTCTTTCCATAGGCTCCACGCTGCTATTAGGAAGATTTCCATGAAGAGGGGTCTAGAGTCTCCCCTATTGGTCTGATCAACTAAGTTAAGTCTGGAGTCTGACGTGGGCCAACGAATATCAACTTTTTCCCAGCACGCCCTGCTGAATGGGCACGTGAAGATCATGTGGTTAACCGTTTCTTCGGTGTGCTGTCCGCAAAGGAGGCGATCAAGGACATCTCCAATGTCATAGTGTCTTCTCTTGAGCATGTTTCTTGTATTAAGCCGATCGATTAACAAGAGCCAGCCGAATACCTTGATTCTCATTGTGCATTTGGATCGCCATAGGAGTTGGAAAGTTGGATGCCTTGGGGTGTGTCTGAAGCAGAATTTATAATAATCAGCAGCTTTAAAGTCAACTGCTCCCCAGGTGTAATACCAAACATCCGTGGATGAAGTGGAGGGGCTCAGGTGGGTGGACAGGTGCTTCAGGTGTTGGAATTCCTCGAGAGCTTCTGGTGATAGAGGCAAGTGGAACGTATCATGCAGTGTCGTGCTCTCCAAGAATCTGTTGATGGATATGTCTTCATCTCTGGCAAAGGAGAAGGCTCGAGGGTGTGATGTTTCTAGTATGTCTGGTAGCCATAGATCTTTCCACAAGAGAGCAGATGCTCCATCAACCACTTGAACGCAGGAGATCCCACGATAGAGAGGTGTAAGTTTAAGTATATCACGCCACCAGAAGGACCCCATTAGGTCAAGGGCATGAGGGACTTTGCCTTGATAGTAGGCGTCCCAAATGAGGTGTACCCATGGTACATCAAGCTTGTTATAGAACTTATGCAGGAACTTCATGAGTAATGCTTCGTTTTGTAGTTTGATATTGAGGACCCCCAAGCCACCGTGTTTCTTTGGCTTGCAAACTAAGTCCCATGCGGCCAAGGAGTTGCATTTCTCACCATGTTCTGTCATCTTGTTCCAAAGACATTTGCGTCTGATTTTATCCAGCATTTCCAGAATTTGGGAGTTGATTTTGATTGTGCACATGGCATATATGAGGACCGAGGTGACAGTTGCATTTAACCAAGAGAGCCTTCCACCGTATGACATCATGGAGATAGTGGCAGTGAATCTTCGCTCCGTTTTACATACTAGGGGCATTAGGTCTTGTACCGTGGGCTTCGTCGTGCCCATGGGTAGTCCAAGGTACGTGAAAGGCATGGTGCCAATCGAACAGCCAAAGATATCCGCAAGTTCCACAGTGGAGTTGCCGTCAAGATTAATAGGGAATCTGACTGCCATGCCAGACTGATTTGCATCAATTGCTCCGCACCTGATCATAAGGCAATTTTTTGCCCCAAAACTGGTAAGTCCCCCAAATTTAATGATGCGGTTTTGGAACATATCTCCCCCAC
>LR738710.1:705953265-706004363 GCA_902687465.1 Secale cereale | reverse complement strand
AGCCCACCCCCCCTCACGCTCCACCTTCCGCCTCGATTCTCCAACCACCGCACTCCTGCCCAGTCCCATCGCCACCACCGCCGCACCTCTGCCCTGTCCCATCGACATTACCACGCTCTGACCAGAACCCACCACACTGCATCTTCTCCCTCGCGACCATGGCCAACTACCCCCTCAACCCCGTCCCGTTCCTCCCCCCGGGCTTTGCCGTTGAGCCGGGGCCGGCGGACCGTGTGGTTCGTAGCGGCATGATAGTGGGGCCTATACCACCGCTCAACCACGACTTCTTGGCAATCGCTGAGGCGAGCGAATATGTTCCTCTTCATCGCCGGGCTTCCATCCGCACTGCCATTGTAGGTTAGCTTAACGCCTCTCAACTCTATACCACTGAAGTCAGCGACCATCCTCTTGGTATTGGGATTTTCGGTTTCGTGGATTCTTTTATGCGAGACACTGCTATCAACACCCCCATTGAACTTGAGGATGAAGATCTGCTCATCACTTTCGTTCCTCATAATGAAGCACTCAATCGGCGCACGACGTCCTTTGGGCCTGAGGTTTGGTTGATGTTTTTTGGTTTCCCCTATGACTATCAGACCGATTATTACATCACCAAAGCTTTAGGTGGCTATGGATCCCTTGTTCATTGGTACAACCCCCGCCAGGACAGACGATTTATGATGATCAAAGCTAGAGTGCTCCACATGCGCCTAATCCCTAAAAGCTTTGTGGTTTGGCAATTGGGCGGAGCCAGAGACTGTTGGACAGTGCAGGTTACGATTCTCCGCAGCAATGACTGGAACAGACTCCTGCCTGAGGTGCTGCCTGCTGGTGAAGAGCCGCCGCCACCGGATGGTAATCCCCATCCCTAGTTTGGCCCAGAACTCACCGCCGAGCAGCTCTATCAACAACAAGTCCATAACTAGTTGGTTCAGAACTCTGCCCCTGTTGGCCCTAACGCTGACGCCAACCCTGGTGGCAACAACAATGCCAATGCTGGCTGGGGAGTCTGGCCGGAGCCGCCAGCTCCGCCACTACCTCCGCTCCCTCCGCACCTGGTCAACTATCAGGCATGGCTTGCTTCCCAGGGCCTGACTTTCCAAGATGGAATTGTACCTGACAACAATCTCATGGACAGCCCCACGCAGGCCTGGAATGACTCCTTCTCTGTTTCTGATGATAACACCAGCTCTGACAGTTCCGCAATAATCATTGTGCCCCAGCTTCACCCTCCACCTTCAGAACACCCAATGCCAAATGAAGCACTTACTATCTCAGTTGTTCTGCATGATCGCGGGATACAGTTTGGACTGTCTTCTCAGGGCACGGATCTGCTTGCTTTACTGATTGATAACCCAGTTCCAAGGCAGCAACTGAACACTATCATTTTTGATGCTCTCTGTCCAGCACTTGCATCTATTGGCCCTTGGAGATCTGCTTTTGGCATCAGGCCAGCCAACTTTGAAGTTTCTGTGATTGTGGCTCACTCCGCTGATAGCAACCTCATCAGTTTCGACAGCACGCCTTCTTCTTATGTGGTCCTCCAAGAACTGCTAGTGGAGGAGGATAATCGCTCCCCTCAGCTTGAGGAAGATGCCCTCCCCAACCTGATGCATGACTCCCTGGAGGTGAGTGATATTCAGCAAGGTTTGTCCCACCCTGATACCCCCCAGATGGACTCGACACCTCTTTCTTCAGACCTTACTGTTGCTGCTCAGATGGAAAACTACAACGCCACTTCTGAATCCCAGCCTCCAATGGTAACCCGTGGCCGTCGCGCAAAAACCCCTATGGTGCCCATCTCCACTACTGAGGTTCGTCGCAGCACCCGCTCCACTAAGTATAAGGGTTTTAAAGTTCATATGCCATCTGACAGCCACAAGCCTATGTCTAAAGTGAAGCCCAGAATCATACCTGCCATTGGTTCCTCTTCATCATCTCAGCCCAAGCATGACGCTGTTGACATCCCGCCGCCAACACCAATTTCAACACTGCAAGACATCGGAATCTACCAATGTGCTATCCCAGCAGAAGAGTTGACTGAAGAAGCACTACTTGCAGCTCCCACACCGGCTAAATCTACACCCGCCATGCAGCAGGCTGAAGTCTCTGATGCCGTCATCGATGAAGCACCCAACTCTGCTTAAGCTATAAGAAGTTGTTTCATGTCTCTTTTGCGATCGTGGAATGTCCTCTCTTGGAACATTCGTGGGCTTAATGCCGAACCCAAGCACCTAGCGCTTCATAATGCGATCCTTTCTAGCGGATGCGCAGTCGTCTGCTTGCAAGAAACCAAAAAGACATCGTTTAACCTGGCGTTTATCAAGTCTTGCTGTCCACGACAGTTTGATCGTTTTGCTTTTGTACCTTCGCGTGGTGCTTCGGGTGGCATCATTACCATCTGGAAGAGCTCGATGTTCACGGGCTCTGTTCTCTTTTCGGAACCTTTTGCGCTAGTTATCAATTTTGTTAGCACGCAATCCCAACAAGCCTGGACATTAGCAAATATCTATGGGCCGTGCTCGGGAGAGGATCGTACTACTTACACTAATTGGCTCTATGATCTGGATATACCAGTAGCACAAGACTGGCTTTTGGTTGGCGATTTCAATTATATTCGTGCACCGGACAATCGTAACAAACCGGGAGGTAATGCTCAGGATATGTTCATATTTAACGATATCATTCGCACGCAAAACCTTTTGGAGCTCCCAGTAAAAGGCCGCACTTACACCTGGAGTAACATGCAAGTCGACCCGCTTCTAGTACAGTTAGACTGGTTCTTCACGTCACTCCACTGGACCCAGTCTTATCCCAACACAATGGTAAAACCCCTCGGTAAATCTACCTCTGATCATATCCCTTGCGTCGTTACTATCGAAACCAATATACCCCGCAGCAAAATCTTCAGGTTTGAATCGTTCTGGATTTTACATCCTGGCTTCTTGGATGTGGTACGAACCTCTTGGAACAAACCAGTTCATTTGACAAATGCAGCTTCCATTCTGTGTCTTAAACTCAGAAGGCTCAGGCACGCTCTCAAATCTTGGAGTAAAAACATTTCACGACTGAAGATTGCAATTGACAATTGCAACATTTTTTTAGCTCATTTGGATGAACTTGAGAACATGAGACCACTCTCTAACCCTGAATTCAACTTCCGGACCATACTCAAAAAACACACTCTGCGCCTACTTCAGTACCAGAAGCTTTATTGGAAAAAAAGATGCACCATCAGTTGGGTAAAATTTGGCGATGAAAACACGAAATTTTTTCAGGCCGTGGCAACAGAGCGGTACCGGCATAATAACATTGCCTGTTTAACTGATGCGGATGGCAATCAAGTAGATGACCATGTCAGCAAAGAGGCTCTACTCTTCAATGCTTATAAAAATCGTCTTGGCACTATCTCCCCTGCTGAAATGAAATTCGATCTACCCACACTTATACAGCGCTCCAACAACCTGGACCATCTCACGGAACCCTTTTCACACAAAGAAATTGATGATGTGATTAAAGCAATGCCGGCCGATATGGCTCCTGGACCTGATGGATTCAGTGGGGCATTCCTCAAAAGTTGCTGGCCCGTGATCAAGCATGACTTCTATGCCCTTTGTTCCCAATTCCACGCAGGAAATCTTGATCTCACAAGCATTAATGATGGCCTTATTACCTTGATCCCTAAAGTTCAATCACCTACATCAGTCAATGATTTCAGACCGATAACTCTCCTCAACTGCTGCCTGAAACTGATTACCAAACTTTTGGCTGATCGACTACAAAAGGTAATTCTCACACTTGTCCATCGTAACCAATATGGTTTTCTCAAAGGAAGAACCATCCAAGACTGCCTGGCTTGGGCCTTTCAGTATATTCATCAATGCCAAGCCTCCAAGGAAAAAATCATCCTTCTGAAGCTAGATTTTGCTAAAGCGTTCGACACAATTGGGCACGACCCGATGATCAACATCATGCGCCATATGGGCTTCAACAAGCAATGGCTTAACTGGATCCAATGCATTCTCTCAACTGGGCGATCCTCGGTCCTGCTTAACGGTGTGCAAGGCAGACAGTTTCACTGTAGGAGTGGGGTACGCCAAGGTGATCCACTCTCCCCCCTTCTTTTCGTCATCGCGGCCGACCTCCTACAAGCTGCCATTAATCAAGCCTTCAGGCAAGGACGCATTCACCTTCCCTTTCCTTGCCCTGGCCAAACAGACTACCTAGTTATTCAATATGCAGATGACACAATCCTCGCCCTCCCCGCATGCCCCACACAAGCAACAACGATCAAAAACATCCTATCTGACTATGCAACTTCCATTGGTCTCAAGATCAATTTTAACAAGCTCCGAGTATAGTTACCGATGGATGAAGACGAAAGAGGGGATGCCTTCCCGGGTCATCCCCAAGCTTAGGCTTTTGGTTGTCCTTGAATTTTACTTGGGGTGCCATGGGCATCCCCAAGCTTGGGCCCTTGCTACTCTTTGTTCCATAGTCCATCAAAGCAATACTCAAAACTTGAAAACTTCACAACACAAAAACTTAGACAAAAATCTCGTGAGCTCCGTTAGTATAAGATAGCAAACCACTACTCAAAGGTACTGCAATGAATTCATTATTTGTTTATATGGGTGTTAAACCTACTGTATTCCAACTTCTCTATGGTTCATACTTCCCAATATTACTCATAGTTGCATTGAAATAAGCAAACAACACAGGAAAAACAGAATTTATCAAAAACAGAACAGTCTGTAGTAATCTGCAGGTTTCGCATACCTCTGTAACTCCAAAAAATTCAAACTAAATTGTTAAACGTGGGGAATTTGTCTATTAATCAGCTGCAAAAAGAATCAACTAAATAGCACACTCCAGTAAAATCTGATGACCATTCTAGCTAGCGCTAACGATTCTGTTTTTTAGAGCAAGATCACATAAACTTCACACAAGTCTTCCCAAAGGTTCTACTTGGCACAAACTCTAAACAAAACACAAAACCACATCTAAACATAAGCTAGATGCAAAATTTATTCCCTAACAGCAGCAACAACAACAAAAATAAAATTGGGTTGCCTCCTAACAAGCGCTATCGTTTTACGCCCCTAGCTAGGCGCGATACATGGATAGATCTAGGTATTGCCATCTTTGGAAGGCAATCCATAAGTGGCTCTCATAATAGATTCATATGGTAATTTGATTTTCTTTCTAGGAAAGTGGTCCATGCCTTTCCTTAACGGAAATTGGAAGCTAATATTTCCTTCCTTCATATCAATAATTGCACCAATCGTTCTAAGGAAAGGTCTACCAAGAATAATAGGACATGAAGGATTGCAATCTATATCAAGAACAATGAAATCTACGGGCACATAATTCCTATTGGCAACAATAAGAACATCATTAATCCTTTCCACAAGTTTCTTAATAGTGGAATCCACAAGATGCAAATTTAAAGAACAATCATCAAGCTCATGGAAGCCTAGTAAATCACACAAAGTTTTTGGGATAGTGGAGACACTTGCACCCAAATCACACAAAGCATAGCATTCATGATCTTTAATTTTTATTTTGATTGTAGTTTCCCACTCATCATAAAGCTTTCTAGGGATAGAAACTTCTAACTCAAGTTTTTCTTCATAAGATTGCATCAAAGCATCAACTATGTGCTTAGTAAAAGCTTTATTTTGACTATAAGCATGCAGAGAATTTAGTACGGATTGCAACAAGGAAATACAATCAATCAAAGAGCAATTATAATAATTGAATCCCTTGAAATCCAAAGTGGTGGGTTCATCACTATGCAAAGTTTTAATCTCTTCACTTCCACTTTTAACAATTTTAGCATCAAGATCTAAAAACTCCGAATCATTGGGACACCTTAAAGTAGAATCATCTCCAATCCTATCTTCATCAAAATTTATACTAGAAAACAAGGATATAATAAGAGACACATCAATAACTTTCAAATCTTCATTTTTATTTTCATGATAACTAGAAGAACTCGCTTTAATACAATCCTCTCTTTTAGCACGCATCCTAGCAGTTCTTTCTTTGCATTCATAAATGGAAATTCTCATGGCTTTGAGAGACTCATTGATATCATGCTTAGGTGGGATAGATCTAAGTTTCAAAGAATCAACATCAAGAGTAATTGTATACACACTTCTAGCCAATTCATCAATCTTAAGCAATTTTTCTTCAAGCAAAGCATTAAAATTCTTTTGCGAAATCATAAACTCCTTAACACTAGTTTCAAATTCAGAAGGCATCTTTCCATAAGAGTTGTTGTAGGAATTACCATAATTATTAGAGGAATTACTAGGAAAAGGCCCAGGATTGAAGTTCCCTCTATAAGCATTGTTACCAAAATTATTCCTACCAACAAAATTCACATCCAAAGATTCATTGTTATTTTCAATCAAAGTGGAAAAAGGCATATCATTGGGATTAGAAGAAGCAATCTTAGCAGCAAATAATTTCATAAGTTCATCCATCTTTCCACTCAAAACACTAATTTCTTCAATAGCATGCATTTTTTTACTAATAGATCTTTCGGTGTGCCATTGAGAATAATTAACCATAATATTATCTAGGAGTTTGGTAGCTTCTCCTAAGGTAGTTTCCATGAAAGTGCCTCCTGCGGCCGAATCTCAAAGATTTCTAGAAGCAAAATTCAAGCCAGCATAAAAGTTCTGAATAATCACCCATAGATTCAAACCATGTGTAGGGCAATTACGTATCATTAATTTCATTCTCTTGTGCAACATGCTCATGATCGAGTTGCTTAAAATTCATAATATCGTTTCTAAGAGAGATGATCTTAGCAGAAGGGAAATACTTAGAGATAAAAGCATCTTTGCACTTATTCCACGAATCAATACTATTTCTAGGCAAAGAGGAAAACCAAGTTTTAGCACGATCTCTAAGTGAAAATGGAAATAACTTCAATTTAACAATATCGTTATCTGTATCCCTTCTCTTTTGCATATCACACAAATCAACAAAGTTGTTTAGATGGGTAGCGGCATCTTCACTAGGAAGGCCGGAAAATTGATCTTTCATGACAAGATTCAACAAAGCAGCATTGATCTCACAAGATTCAGCATCGGTAATAGGAGCAATCGGAGTGCTAATAAAATCATTATTGTTGGTATTGGAGAAGTCACACAATTTGGTATTGTTCTGAGCCATAGTGACAAGCAAGCAATCCAACACACACAAGCAAACAAGGGGCAAGTGAACGATAAACACACGGCAGAAGAAGGGCGAATAAAACGGCAAGGGTGAAGTGGGGGAGAGGAAAACGAGAGGCAAAAAATGTAATGCGAAGGATAAGGGTTTGTGATAGGTACTTGGTATATGACTTTTGCGTAAGCCTCCCCGGCAACGGCGCCAGAATTTTTTCTTGCTACTTCTTGAGCTTGTGTTGTATTCCCTCGAAGAGGAAAGGGAGATGCAACACAGTAGCGTAAGTATTTCCCTCAGTTTTTGACAACCAAGGTATCAATCCAGTAGGAGACCACGCGCGAGTCCCTCACACCCGCACAAACAAATAAGAACTTCGCAGCCAACGCGATAAGGGGTTGTCAATCCCTTTACGGTCACTTATGAAAGTGATGTCTGATAGAGATGGTAGTTTATATTTTTGGTATTTTTGGATATAAGAACAGAAAGTAAAAGCAGAAAAAGTAAAGTAGATGTAGATTGATATGTCGAGAATAGATCCGGGGGCCATAGTGTTCTCTAGTGGCTTCTCTCATGATAGTGATATTCTATGGCGGGTAAACAAATTACTGTCAAGCAATTGATAGAAAAGCGAATAATTATGAGACTATCTAGGCATGATCATTATATATAGGCATCACGTCCGAGACAAGTAGACCGAAACGATTCTGCATCTACTACTATTACTCCACACATCGATCGCTATCCAGCATGCATCTAGTGTATTGAGTTCACAAGAACAGAGTAACGCCTTAAGCAAGATGACATGATGTAGAGGGATAAACTCAAGCAATATGATATAAACCCCATATTTTTATCCTCGATGGCAACAATACAATACGTGCCTTGCTGCCCCTACTGTCACTGGGAAAGGACACCGCAAGATTGAACCCAAAGCCAAGCACTTCTCCCATTGCAAGAACTATAGATCTAGTAGGCCAAACCAAACCAATAATTCGAAGAGACTTGCAAGGATATTATAATCATACATAAAGAGTTCAGAGAAGAACCAAATATTTCTCATAGATAATCTTGATCATAAATCCACAATTCATCGGATCTCGACAAACACACCGCAAAAAGAGATTACATCGAATAGATATCCTCGAAGACCGAGGAGAACTTTGTATTGAGATCCAAAGAGAGAGAAGAAGCCATCTAGATACTAGCTATGGACCCGAAGGTCTGTGGTAAACTACTCACAACTCATGGTGAGGCGATGATGATGATGTAGAAGCACTCCGTGGAAGATCCCCCCTCCGGCGGAGCTCCGGAATAGGCCCCAAGATGGGATCTCACGGGAACAGAAGGTTACAACAGTGGAACTAGGGTTTTCTTTGTTGCTTTGATGGTTTCGGGGTACGTATGCTTATATAGGAGGAAGGAGGGCATCGGGGGCCTTACGTGGGACCCACGAGGCAGGGGAGCGCGCCCTAGGGGGGCGCCCCCCACCCTCGTGAGCACCACATGGCCCCTACCCCGTGGTTCTCAAGTCTCCCGTGCGTGATTTCTCCAAAAATATCTCTCCCGAAGGTTTCATTCCGTTTGGACTCTGTTTGATATCCCTTTTTCGTAAAACCCTGAAACAGGCAAAAGACAGCAATCTGGACTGGGCCTTTCGGTTAGTAGGTTGGTCCCGAAAATAATATAAAAGTGCATAACAAAGCCCATTAAACATCCAGAACATCATAAATAATAGCATGGAACAATAAAAAATTATAGATACGTTGGAGACGTATCAGGGAGCGATGTCGAAGATTAACTCCTTACTTCGAAAATTGTCTGGAGAACCGAATACCACCTCCAGTGTTAATGAGCCCGTGCAGCGGGCCTCTATGCTGGGTATCACTCCTTTAAAGGTAGTGCTGCTAGGCTTGATTCTTGACGGGTCTATCCCCATTTTGCAGACAGTATCTTGGTATATCAAGTTGAGACTACTGCCGGCGTCCATAAGAACTCGAGTAAGATGACATCCATCAATGATAGGATCTAGTACTAGGGCCGCCAAACCTCCGTGACGGATACTGGTTCGGTGATACCTGTGATCGAAGGTGATCGAACATGCCGACCATGGGTTGAACTTGGGTGCGACGGGCCCTACATCATAAACGTCCCTTAGTGCACGCTTGCGCTCCCTCTTGGGGATATGGGTGGCGTAAATCATGTTCACCGTTTTCACCTTAGGGGGAAATTGTTTTTGTCCCCCGTATTCGGTGGGCGAGGCTCATCTTCGTCCTCGCTTTGAGGTCCTTTCCTCTTGTGTTCGGCATTTAACTTGCCGGCCTGCTTGAAGAGCCAACAATTTCTACTTGTGTGGTTTGCAGGTTTGTCAGGGGTGCCATGAATATGGCAAGGTCTCTCTAATATTTTGTCCAGATTGGATGGACCGTCCCTGTTGCATTTGAACAGCTTCTTCCGCTGACCGGATTTGGAGCCACCGAATCCGGCATTCACTACCGTGTCATCTATTTCTCCGTTATTGTTCCGACGCTTGTTCTTGTTGCATCGTGGCCTCCCATTACCGTCCCTGGCTTCGGAAGTGCCAGGGTCGCTAGAACTGTTGCTTCTACGAGCTAACCAGTTGTCCTCGCCCGCGCAAAAGCGGGTCATAAGTGCGGTAAGAGCTACCATGGTCTTCGGTTTCTCCTGGCCGAGGTGTCGCGCGAGCCATTCGTCGCGAACGCTATGTTTAAATGCCGCTAGGGCTTCGGCGTCCGGACAGTCGATGATTTGGTTCTTTTTAGTTAAGAAGTGATTCCAAAGCTTGCGGGATGACTCCCTGATGGCTTATCGCCCCTCGTTGGTTACCCCAAGTGGAAGGTTTGAGATGTAGCGTAGCGGCAAATTTCCCTTGGCAAAGATACCAAGGATCTAATCCCGTGAGACTCCGAGGGTCGACAAGAAGGTGTCAAGCGCCAGAAACTTTTGCTTGACAGGACCTGCACACAGATACAAATAACTTTGACCCCAACGAGTACAGAGAGGTTGTCAATCCCTCTGGCCTTGTCGTTTACAAAGGATCAAACGCAAGAGATAATAGTGATAGGTATGACTGCAACTAGGAAATAAGAATAGGAAGTAAATAGCGGGTGTGATCAGTGATGGTAATATGGACCGGGGTCCCATGATGTTCACTAGTGATGTCTCTCTCCCAAAAGACGATAAAACAGCTAAGCGAGGTAAACAAATTACAGCTGGGCAATTGACAGGATTATGTGCGCAAACCAATGCTAACTATGCTGTAAAGAAAGGTAGAGGCTCAAAAGCATGGGCGGTACGCCAAGGCAAGTAGACCGAAATCCATCTGCATCTACTACTAATCATCCACCTTGAGATATCTATCCAGAACATCTCGCTGGTATTAAGTTGCGAGTCCCACCCAAAGTGTAAACTCAAAGCAATAGACAACTGCATTAAAAGAATTTTGCGTAAAGTAAACAATCCTTGCACCCGCAAGTACAAGCACCGTTGTTTTCCCCCTTGTGGCAACAGCACATCCCCTAGACTCATGTTTCTGTCACTCAAGCTAGTCATCGAGGGGCATGAACCCACAATCAAGCATAACGTTCCCTCTTGGAGTTACTACCTACTACTCGGCCAAAGCAATAAATAGCAACGGAGAACATGCAAGCATTACTCAAGAACATAAATATAAAAGAGGTGAATCAAATATATTACTCACACACAATCTGAACATAATCTCATAATCCATCGGATCCCAGCAAACTCAACATAGCAACAGCATAAAGATTACATATGTGCCTCGATCATGTAGGGCAGCTCACGAGGTCTAATCGATCAAGAACAAAGAGGGGAGGAGAACATTACATAGCTACTGATCATGGACCCATGGTCCAAGGGAGACTACTCACAACTCATCCGGGAAGCGTCCATGGTGGTGGAGAAGCTCCCGGTGGTGATTCTCCCCTCCGGCAGGGTGCCGGGAAGAGTTCTCCTGGTGCTCCCGATCTTGGAAGCGCGGCGGCGGCGGAACAGAGATGAGATCGCGAAAAAGGGTTCCGTCCTCGAGGGTTTCGGGACGCGAGGTAAATATATGCCAAAGGGGGTCACCAGAGGCGGAGGTGGGGCCCCAGGCGCCCCCCTGGCGCGGCCAGGGGTGGGGCCGCGCCGGGTGGCCGCCTGGGCCACCCCAGGCTCCCCTCTGGCCCTGCCTTGGTTTTTCTGGAAGCTCCCGATACGCTGATTTTTCCTGTATTTTTCCCGGAATTTTTAGGGCACTTTTAATATGGGGGAAACCTAAAATAGAAAAACAGCAGAAAACAGGAACTGGCACTGGGGTGCACTGAGTTAATAGGTTAGTCCAAATATGATCAAAAGTGTATGGAAGTGTATAAATATCATAGCAATATCACACAAAAGAGGCATGGAGCAAGCAGAAATTATAGATACGTTTTGGATGTATCAACATCCCCAAGCTTAATTCCTGCTCGTCCTCGAGTAGGTAAATGATAACAAGCATAATTTCTGTGGTGACATGCTATCAACCATATAAGAACTTTTAAGTAAAGTAATCAAGGCATGTAATTCAATTCAAGTCATAACAAGCAAGAGTCTATATTAGCATTGTAACAAGTAACATAAGAACATAAAGGTGCAAGAGCTCTCGCTGTCCGTGACTCGAATGTCTCCAAATGGTGTTTGCGTGCTAGAAAGGGGATAGGGATATATGAGAGAGTAAAACATAGTTTTTGTATTGTTGAGAACTTAATCTACTAAAGTTTCACACTTGGTCTTCTTTGGAATCTTATCTTGACTCATCCCCAGACCGTCAGCCAGGTACAAGTCAAAATGATCCACTCCCTTTCGATATTTTGAGCACTCATGCAATGTATGAGCGTAAGCAAGAAAGTAGACACTTAGGATGGAAAAGAGAGAAAAATGATAGAGGGGGAAGACAAAAAGGTGTGAAAGGCTCACATCAATGAGGACAATCATCGGCGAGAGAAAGCCAAATGATAGATATGATGTGAGGAGTAGGGATTGCCATGCAACGGGTGCACATATGAGCTAAGATAAGCTCTCCAATGGAACTAGTGGGGGTGCATCCAACTTGCTTGCTCAAGAAGACCTAGAGCTCTTTTGAGGAGGCTCATCATTGGAATATACAAGCCAAGTTCTATAGTGTAAAGGTCCCCACATAGCTATATGCATGAATGATAATCTCTATGGAGTACAAGGTATAAGATGGAGTACGAGTGTGGATCTCTCAAAAGGAAATAGTAGTGTGCCCCCTTCTCTCTTTTTATTTCTTTTTCTCTTTTTGCTATTTTTTTATTTTTTTCATGGCCTCAATGGCTCTTTCTATTTATCTCTCATTTGTCCTCTTTGGGATCTTTTGATTTTGTCCTCTTTGGGATCTTTTCCTCACTTTAGGGGCAACACTCTATCTATTACAAGAAGTATAGAAGATCTTTGACACTTTACAAAAGTACTCAACATAAAGAAAATGAAACTATCATGATGTATGCAAATGTATGCCTCTGCCGGTGTAGCAGGATATGCAATGATACTAGCGCGTCATGTAGCAATGATTAGGGCAAGGCCCAACTAGCATGCGGCTCATCGATCAAGCAAAAAGCATGTATGACATGAAGATCAAGTCATGAGAAGATGGATGTTGCATGGCAATGTATCTCGGAAAGGCTATGGAAATGCCTTAATAGGTAGGTATGGTGGCTGTTTTGAGGAAGGATATAATGAGGCTTATGATGACAGAGCGTATCGTGCCAAGGATTTGGATGCACCGGCGAAGTATGCGCCAACTCTCGAGGTGAGAAAGGGCAATGCACGGTACCGAAGAGGCTAGAAAAGTATGGATAGGTGGAAGTGTCAACCTTCGAATACTCACATTAGTCCGAAGAACTCATGCACTTATTATCGATAACTCTCAATCTAATTAGGAGGTTCACAAAGAGACAAGTACCCCGAGGAGGAGTGTATGGGGGTTTGGTTACCCTTGCGCATCCTCGACCCATGGTACGTGAGTGTACTCTAATATTCGATCCCTCCAAAGATTAGTGATCCATTTAGTAGCTAAAGTTCTCAACTATTTTGTAGGTTTTTCGAAAATAAACACGGATTGCCCAAAATACGACATCTATCACTAATAGGCTAAAGCTCTTGACACCAAAAGTTCAGACATTACTCATGGCAACACCTCAAAACTATTGCAAGTTACTACTAAAATAAAATAGCAACCTCAATTACCTACTTTAAGTTAAGACACACAACTCAGTGCAACAGACAAACTCTCTTAACAAGATAAACATGAAAACTCAAGAGAGTTCAACAACCAACTAAACAAAAGCTCTTTAAAAAGAAAATCATGAAAACTAAGAGATAAACATGACAGTAGTTATGGAAAGACAAAGAACACACACGGCAAAGATAAGCATGAAAATCCTATGTTGTGTTCTAGGTTGAAGTGGAGCGTGTTTCTCTCCCACACAAAGAAAGCTGGGTTCTAACTCGTTATGAACAGCAAGCAAAGCTAAAGAAAACTAAAAAGGAAACTAAAAGCAAGACGCTCCAAGCATAGCACATAACGCATGAAGTGATTAAAATATAATGGAACGAAAGACGAACTGATAATTGTTGATGGAGAAGGGGATGCACGGGGGCATCCCCAAGCTTAGACGCTTGAGTCTTCTTGAATATTTCTTGGGGGTGCACGGGGGCATCCCCAAGCTTGAGCGTTTGACCCTCCTGAATCTTTTTATCATCTTCCCTCGCACACTTGAAAACTCCCTTCATACACAACTCATCATAATCTGATTAGCGAGGTTAGTACCCATAATAAAATAATTTTTCCTTGCTGGAAATAAGGATAATCTTGAAGAGCTACTGTTTCTCAAGATTGCCAAAAGGTTTTTGCAAAGAAAAAGCGAGCTCAAGGTTTGCAAGACGAAGAAAAGGTAAAACATGACAGAATCTGTGAAAAACAGACCAGCAGGTAGTAAATAATTTTTTCGGGGTACTTCTGCAACTCAAATCAAAAAACTCATAATAGACGCATGAAAGCCAATTGTATAGAGCACGTTGTCAAAACAATTCAGATAAAAAAGATGATCTGGTGATTTTATACGAATTTTTCTGTCCAAGGACAGAATCTGTTTTCTGGACTGCACGTCACAACTTTTGAACTTTCTTGCAATCGGAGGCTAAACTTGGCACAAAGCTGAAAAGAAAAGATACAATGATGATGCTACTGTAGTAACAAACATCAAGACACAACAAAAGCAAAATAAAACTTTATTCGTTGTGGGCTGCCTCCCAAAAGCGCTTTCTTTTATGCCTTTAAGCTAGGCATGATGCAAAGAGATCAAGTTGTATCAATTGAACCATCATCAAGATCATCAAAAAGCTCTTCAATAGTACAACTAGTTTTAAGAGGACTTTCAAATAAAGGCCTAATAGAGATACTTCTAGGGAGAAGACCAAAAGGTAAAAAGTCAATGGAAGATTCATTTATAAATTTATCAAAGAGAGGTGTTTCTTCCAAAGTCTTCACAGTTTCAACCACTTTGGCAATAGATGGATTACTTTTGGAGCGAGGAGCCTTTGGAACGTAAACGAACTTAGGCTCCTTTTTTGCCGGAGTTTCTACCTTTTTGGTTTTGATTGAGGAGAAAGTAGTTCCTAAAGTGTCAAAGATTTCCTCAATCTTGTCTATCCTAGAAGAATCCAAGTCATGGGATTTGATGGTCTCCAAAATTTTGAGAATTTTATGCATGGAGCTATCAAGCCTATTCAAATTCCCTTGGATCTTACGGTCCAACTCATTTATCTTATTAATGCTTGGCATCTCTAGCTCTATCTTTTCAAGTTTTTTCATAATGTGAGCTAGGGTAATGTCCTCTTGAATGCTAACAACAGGGGGATTTCCAACAAGATTTTCCATAATACTAAGAGATTCCCAAACTGGGGCTTCTAGGAAATTTTCATTGATAGCAGAATCTAGAATAAACCTATTCCAAGAAGTAATTCCAACATAAAATTTTCTAAGCAGGATAGTAGTAGATTGCTTCTTGGTGGCTCTTTTATGAGAATCATTAATTCTATACCAAGCATCTTTTAGACTTTCGCCACCTCTTTGGTTAAAGGTGAGCACTTCTGCCTCAAAGGCAAAAGGACTAGACATAATGCCAACTAAAAGCGAGATAACCATTTTTGTGATTTTTGGTAAGGGACACTAAAGCAAAAACTGAAAGGTAAACTAACAAGACTAAAAAGCAAAGATAAAAGATAGCGTGCAACTCCCCTATCTTGAAGAGTGGAGTCCCCGGCAACGGCGCCAGAAACTTGCTTGATGGCTTCTCGCCCCTCGTTGGTTACCCCAAGTGGAAGGTTTGAGATGTAGCGTAGCGGCAAATTACCCTTGGCAAAGATACCAAGGATCGAATCCCGTGAGACTCAGAGGGTCGACAAGAAGGTGTCAAGCGCCAGAAACTTTTGCTTGACAGGACCTGCACACAGATACAAATAACTTTGCCCCCAACGAGTACAGAGAGGTTGTCAATCCCTCCGGCCTTGTCGTTTACAAAGGATCAAACGCAAGAGATAATAGTGATAGGTATGACTGCAACTAGGAAATAAGAATAGGAAGTAAATAGCGGGTGTGATCAGTGATGGTAATATGGACCGGGGTCCCATGATGTTCACTAGTGATGTCTCTCTCCCAAAAGACGATAAAACAGCTAAGCGAGGTAAACAAATTACAGCTGGGCAATTGACAGGATTATGTGCGCAAACCAATGCTAACTATGTTGTAAAGAAAGGTAGAGGCTCAAAAGCATGGGCGGTACGCCAAGGCAAGTAGACCGAAATCCATCTGCATCTACTACTAATCATCCACCTTGAGATATCTATCCAAAACATCTCGCTGGTATTAAGTTGCGAGTCCCACCCAAAGTGTAAACTCAAAGCAACAGACAACTGCATTAAAATAACTTTGCGTAAAATAAACAATCCTTGCACCCGCAAGTACAAGCACCGTTGTTTTCCCCCTTGTGGCAACAGCACATCCCCTAGACTCATGTTTCTGTCACTCAAGCTAGTCATCGAGGGGCATGAACCCACAATCAAGCATAACGTTCCCTCTTGGAGTTACTACCTACTACTCGGCCAAAGCAATAAATAGCAACGGAGAACATGCAAGAATTACTCAAGAACATAAATATAAAAGAGGTGAATCAAATATATTACTCACACACAATCTGAACATAATCTCATAATCCATCGGATCCCAGCAAACTCAACATAGCAACAGCATAAAGATTACATATGTGCCTCGATCATGTAGGGCAGCTCACGAGGTCTAATCGATCAAGAACAAAGAGGGGAGGAGAACATCACATAGCTACTGATCATGGACCCATGGTCCAAGGGAGACTACTCACAACTCATCCGGGAAGCGTCCATGGTGGTGGAGAAGCTCCCGGTGGTGATTCTCCCCTCCGGCAGGGTGCCGGGAAGAGTTCTCCTGGTGCTCCCGATCTTGGAAGCGCGGCGGCGGCGGAACAGAGATGAGATCGCGAAAAAGGGTTCCGTCCTCGAGGGTTTCGGGACGCGAGGTAAATATATGCCAAAGGGGGTCACCAGAGGCGGAGGTGGGGCCCCAGGCGCCCCCCTGGCGCGGCCAGGGGTGGGGCCGCGCCAGGTGGCCGCCTGGGCCACCCCAGGCTCCCCTCTGGCCCTGCCTTGGTTTTTCTGGAAGCTCCCGATACGCTGATTTTTCCTGTATTTTTCCCGGAATTTTTAGGGCACTTTTAATATGGGGGAAACCTGAAATAGAAAAACAGCAGAAAACAGGAACTGGCACTGGGGTGCACTGAGTTAATAGGTTAGTCCAAATATGATCAAAAGTGTATGGAAGTGCATAAATATCATAGCAATATCACACAAAAGAGGCATGGAGCAAGCAGAAATTATAGATACGTTTTGGACGTATCACTCCCCGGTTGGATGGATTATGTGACTTAAATCATCAGCATCCGGTGGCCGGACATAAGTCTTCCCTGAAAGTTAGCCCGGAAAGCTTCCTCTAAATCTTCCCAGCTTCCAATGGAGTTCTCTGGGAGGTTGTTCAACCAGTGCCGAGCTGGCCCTTTCAGCTTTAGAGGGAGGTATTTGATGGCATGGAGGTCAACTCCACGAGCCATGTGGATGTGGGGAATAAAATATTCAATCCATACAGCAGGATCCGTCGTTCCATCGTACACCTCGATGTTTAAGGGTTTAAACCCTTCCGGAAATTGGTGATCCATCACCTCATCGGTAAAGCACATAGGGTGCGCAGCGCCCCTGTATCGTGCGACATCGCGACGTAGTTCAGACGACATCTATGTTCGGTGTTGATTCCGAACTTGATTATATCTGGTGTGCTTGGCTTCATAGCCACCATCCTGTGCGGGAGCACGTTTTCTTGACCTGTAGATCGATCTGGCCTGACCAGCCTTATTGTTCAGGTCCAGACGTAGATCATACTTATTGTTCAGTCTCCTTGCTGTGGCAATAAGCCGTCGCTGAAAGCGTTCTTGTTCGAGGGGTTCCTCTGGGACGTGAATTCCTCGTCTCCCAGTCTTACATCCTCTTCGGAGACAGGTTGATAGTTACTGTCATCGGAATCATTGTGATCGCTGAGTTGTTTGGGATTGCATTGACCATCCTACCGCTCGTCCTGCTCTAACGCTAGCTCTACGGGGTCTTCGGCATCTTCCGGAGCCTCATTGCATCCGGTGCCAGTATTACTTTCCCTTTCTCAACGCGATCATGAGCGGCGCCACTGACGCCGACGCTTAGGAGGTTCATTGTCAGGATTATCCTCTTCTAGATCTTTATCGCCATCGTTGTCCTTCTCCTCGTGTCCGTCCACCATGTATACGTCATAGGTAGAAGTGGCCGTCCATCGCCCGGTGACAGGCTGGTTTTGACCTAGATCAGTTTCGACATCGTGGTCCATGCCATCGAGGTCTTCGGAAGCGTAGTCTAGTATGTCGGTTAAGTCTTCGACCGTGGCTACCAAGTGGGTGGTGGATGGGAATAAAAATTCCCTGATCTTAGCCCCCAGCTCTAACTGGGCATAGTTCAGCGGTAAATCCTTCATGACGGCGAGAGATTGTAGCAAGTCCAACACCTCGTTTAAGAGTGAGAGTTGGACAGGAGTCTGGGGGTCTGCGGAACAGGCTTGGTGATGACCACTTGGTCGAGCCCAGAGAGTGCATATCCCAAGAGTTCGGAGCTCGTAATTGGAAATGAGTCCGGCTTCCCATTGGCGGGGAGAGTCCCATTCGATTCTGGGTATGTGAGCGGCACGACCGCCATTGAGCCTCTAGCTAAAAGTTCTATGGAGGGGGAGAGTCTGGCGGGGTTTATCCTCCCATCTTCAGACGAAGTGATCTGCTCCAGATCTAGGGCTAGAGCGTACACGGGTGTTGACCCCTGGACGGGATCTGATGATAGATCTGAGATGTCTTTATCGTGTAGGAAGGGAGCAACAGTCGAGGGCACAAATCCTTCGAAGATCAGATCCCCTCGGATATCGGCGACATAATTTAGACTTCCAAACCTGATCTGATGACCAGGGGCGTAGCTGTCAACCTGCTCAAGGTGGCCATCCGAGTTGGCGCGTAGCACGAAGCCGCCAAACACAAAAAGCTGACCGGGAAGGAAGATCTCCCCGGGGGTGGCACCGTCGCTGATGGCGAAGCGAGCCATCAATCATTCTGTCAACAACACAACAAAACTCTCAATGAAAGCACCAATGTCGGTGTCAAAACCGGCAGATCTCGGGTAGGGGGTCCTGAACTGTGTATCTGAGGATTGGTGGTAACAGGGGGAAACAAGGGCACGATGTTTACCCACGTTCAGGCCCTCTTAATGGAGGTAATACCCTACTTCTTGTTAGATTGATCTTGATGAATATGAGGATTAGAAGAGTTGATCTACCTCGAGATCGTAATGGCTAAACCCTAGATGTCTAGCCTATGGTAGTTGTGATTGTCTCTATGGACTAAACCCTCTGGTTTATATATGCACCGGAGGGACCTAGGGTTGTACATAGTCATCTTGCAAAGGAAGGAATCATTACATCCGGACTTAAACTAGCCATTCTATACATAAAGGATTCCTATCCGGACACGAGGGACAATCTTCTGTGTTGATCTTCACGGCCCACCAGTCTGTCCCATAACGAGTAATCCGGACACCAGAGGACCCCCTAGTCCAGGACTCCCTCAGTCGGCGCTGGAGCGATGTCGCAAAGAGATGACGAGTGTGCGGCGAGCAGCGGCGAAGGTCGGCTTATAGCGGCGAGAGGGCGGGAGCGGTGTAGGCGTGTGGCTGGAAAGGGCGGCGACGCGCGGCGGGAAATGGCTGGGACACGGGGCGGTGGCTCGCCATCACCGCGCCGCCAGTCCTTCATCGATGGAAGGCTGTCCGGCGATATCATTGAATCGCACGGGAGCTGAGGCGAGGCGATGAGGACGGTGAAGTACAGTCGTTGACTCGGTGGGCCCACAAGGGAGGAATCTGGCGTGGTTTGTTTTCGCGCCATTTTTCTTTGCCCCGGCGCCCCCGGACGCCCCCAGCGCACTGGGTTCGCCCTGGGTCCGCCGGCGCAATTTTGGCCCAAACCGAAAAAATTAGGTTCCTGAGGACGTGCGTGGGCGATTTTTTTGCGCCGGATGTAAAAAAGGCGCTTGGGGGGCTGTTGGGGGAGGGGAAGATGCTCTAAAGAGCACTCTTTACAATGAAAAGGTCATTCCCAAGTGGCACACCGTAAATCCGTGCCTTCACGAGAAGTAAATATGTGACTCTCAAAAAAAATGTTTATCTTTCAAGAGGCATGGAAGGATTTATTTATTTTTGAGAGGCACGACTGTGCCTCTTGTGGAAGCAATCTGTGACTTCATGGGAAGTAAATTTATGCCTCTCGCGAAAGAAAAAAACATACGTATTTTGTTTTTGTTTTCGGAAGGCATAATTGTGCCTCTAGCGGAAGCAAATTCGTGCCTTCGCGAGAATTAATATGTGCATCTCGCAGAATGAAAAAACACATTATTTATTAATTTCCGAGAGGCAAATCCGTGTTTCCATGAAAAGTAAATCCGTGTCTCTCGTGAAAGAAAAATAACATATTTTTTTCGTTTCTAAGAGGCACGACTGTGCCTCCCGCGGAAACAAATCCGTACGTCCACAAGAAGTAAATATGTACCTCTCGTGGAAGAAAAAATAATAAAAAACATTTTTTGGCTCAAATTTTTTGGGTCCAATATCTAAGAAAAACCAAAGGCAAACCGAAAGGCCGGAGAACCCGAAAAAATCATCTAAAACCTAAAAATTTATGCAGAAAAATTTAAAACAAAATCGAGAGAGTGCCCAGAACGCGGCATGCGGCGGCGGCTGAAAACGCGCGGGCTCCGGAGGGAGTACACGTTCGTTAGTTGCTCCCCTGTAACTACACATGATATACTGTTCTTTTTCTTCTCACGCGTACTGTAACATGGCAAATCCTAATTAACGCTCGTTAGCATAAAAGAGAAAGGTTGTGCCTTCACCGAGGCGACCTGCACTTGGGCCAGCCAACGTACAGAATTCGCACTGCTCTTGGTTTCGCTGCGGCTTCCCTCACTGTTTGTTGCGTTTTCTTTTTCGTTTTCCTTTCATGGATTTTTCCTTACGGGTTTTCATTGTTTTGTGCGGTTTTCAGTGGTTTTGTTCTGTTTCTTTTTCCTTATGTTTTTTTATTTCTTTCTTTATGTTTTTCTTCTCTTTTTTGTGTGTTATATAAAAAGTTCTGCGTGTATTAAAAAATATTTATCATATTTAATGGAAATGTTCACGGTATATTGTTAAAAAGTTCAATGTGTGTTATAAAAATGTTCAGCGTATATCACAAAATGTTCAATGTGTATTTAAAATTTGTTCAACATATATCACAAAAATGCTTAATGTGTATTTATAAATTGTTCAACGTATATCACAACATGTACAATTGTCAAAAATTTCAATTTTTTCGATCTGCCGCTGCGTTTAGTTCTTAAATATCGCGTGGCCGACAAATCAATAACATTCGGTCGCTCAAGGTGTAAAGAACCCATACCCATATCATTGGGGTGGATGTTCGGCAACAACTTTTTGGGAATTAATACCTGCTCGCCACCGAATGGGCCCACCAATTCAGATCGCGAGCCCTGCGCGAAATCTCAGCTATTTATCCCTAATGAGCATCAGCTAAGAGCTCTCAAATTTCTCAACAAAGCAACAATTTTTGGGGATTTTAATTTTTTAATAGCTGCTCGCACCGAATGGGCCGGCACATTTAGTCACGCGCCCCTGCACGAAAGCTCGTCTGTTCGACGCTAACAAGCGTCAGCTAGGATCTCTCTTGTAAAATCACGTACGTCAACATGTTTTTTTCACACATAATGTAGCAATACGTATCGTGGCAGCTTTTTTAAAACCATGGCCGCTTTTGAATATTTTGGAACAATTTTTTGAAGAACATTATTAAAACACGTTTTTTTTCAAAAAGATTGCACATTTTTTGAAAAAATGAACAATTTTTGGAATTTATGTTTTTTTATTTCAAACATATTTTATAATTATTTTTAATAATTTCATACAGTTTCTGAAGAATGTGAACATGTTTTGATTTTTTTTACAAATTTAGAAGAACATGGATATTTTGTAAATGTGAACAAAATGAATAATTCCAAAAAAAAGTGTGAAAAACTCAGGCATTTTTTGAAAACTCCCCGAATAATTTTAAAAAATCAAGCATTTTTTATGTGCGAAAAAATAATTGAAAATGGTAATATTTTTTAAGTTCTAAACAAATTTGAAAAATAGAACATGTTTCTTAAATTTCCAAACATTGTTTGAAAACATGAAGGTTTTTAAATTTTTTATAACATTATAAAAACAGGAACACTTTTTAAATTCTGGTTTTTTAAATACGATTTTTTTTGAAATTATGATTTTTTAAATAGGATATATTTTGAAAAGTAATAAACTTGAGAAAGAATAAAGGAAAGGAACATGAAAAGCAGAAAAAAAAACAAATAAATCTTCGCGGAGGGTTGGCCGTTTGAAGTTTCCTTTGAGCACTAGTTTTATCTCACTATTTCACACGAGTTTCACGTTGTACGTTTTCTATTTTGACTGTCGTAGGTGAATAGTTGTATGTTTTCTATTTCGACGGTCGTAGGCGAATAGAACAATGTCTCCCGACTCACTATATAAAACGCGGCACACATAGGCGCTAGTCACCTGGAAAACGATTCACGCCAGTCATTTTCATAGCGTTGGATGAGCATCCGAGGGATGCCACACCTTTTTCCACCTTAAGTTGGCCTTCCTCTTCTTCCTTAAGCACCCATTTTCACGTGACGTAAGTTCACATGAATAAGTGGTGATATTAATCATCTGTTTGTATGTAACCGAACAACACGAGTTGCATATGAGGAGAAAAAATACGAGGAGAAAATGCTTGTTAACAAAGTATCATGCGTGCATTTCTTCTCAGCTGGACTGGGAAGAATGCATGCAACATACTATGTGCAAAACATGGTTCTTAGCTTGTATTCACTCGGTGAGGCCAACTCAGTCACATATGCAAAAGAAGCAAAAAAGGTGGAGACTACCAAACATGCTCTAAATGAATACAAACAATAAATCATGTTATGTCGAGATCACTAGTTAAGGGTATGAGTATCCCTTACAAAAGCCACTTCCACATCATCTGGTGGTGATAAGGAAAATGGCCTAAACATGCAAGGATATCATCTCAAGCAAGGAAATAGGAAGTTTGTTAGAAGAGGCAAGTTAATTGAAGGCGCACGAGGCTCATCAAAGCACAAGACGGTGCAAGGTACAAGAGTGCCCGCTGGCAACACTGCTCATACCACCTGGCGGCGACACCATATGGTCCACTTGACCAACTTCTATAAAGGGATCAATACCAGAATACCAACATGTAGAGCGTCATTCACGAAACGAAGGACCAGAACCAATCTTCCAACCTAGTTGCCTCTAGTTCCCTTCCCATCTCCATTGCAGCTACCACAATCATCACCGCAATCATTCTTTCCAAGTTAGTCATACTTGTAATCTATGTATCGCATACAAGAGCTACCGTAAGACATATTATTAATCAATCACTCATCTTTACGCCATCTTCAATGAGTTCATCTTGCGATCCGATCACCACATGTGAGTAATTCTGTAAGGTAATGGGTTGAGGCAAGGCCTTGCAACTTGATGTATTGTGCAAGTGATCATTGGAATGACTATGTGTATTTGACGTTATTCGTGTGTGTTTGATTACAAAGGAGCTTCCTCTTGTCTGCTTCTCGTTCTAAGGTCCTATAGGTACCGATGATCTCGTAGATCGATTGAGAAGAAGGTAAAGAGCGAGGAGGACGTGGAACGTTATCCCAAACAACAGTGAGGGAAGGGGTTTGTACGATAGCGGAAAGCTATTCCTTGGGTAGGAATGACGTGTAGTCATTAAACGCCCAATGCTTTTGTCTGAATATTTATTCTTAATAACCAAGGTAATCTCGCGCGACGGTAAGGGCCTTAGGTTTGACAACAGACTCTTGATGCAGGTCGTGCACCGGTAAAAATGTACTTTGGACACATCCCTCACATCCTCGGGTCGAAAGCACATCATAGCGATTGTCTTCCAAAGCTATGTTTATTGCCAAGATGAGATCCCATGCACAAATATAAGTTTGTGAGAATAAAACCTCATGCCCAAAAGGTTGTTAAAGTTTGATTGTAAAACTGGAATATAATTCAATAGCAACAAACTTGTGAGAGCCTTTGCCATCATGCACATTTCTCATGGGTTCGACAACTCAGCGTCACTCCTTGTGTAAAAGGCACGTCAACCTTTTGCCATCCAAAACAGACCTCAAAGGGCATCAGTGCACCCGCACAGATTTTGCCGAGGGTCCATGACAGGCTGACCACATGCGCGGCCCGGGGCCACCGTCATGGAGTGCTTTCGGTTGCTCTAGACGTAAGATCATCCTGGAGTAGTGCCACCGGCCCAATCGCGCATCATCAATTACCAAGTGTCGATGTTCTAGAGGTTTCACTATCGGTAGAAAGAGAGTGTGCAGCTACGCTCAGAGGAAGTTAACATCTTGGGGAAGCAAACTCTGCAATCAAATGTGGTACTCACCAAAACCAATTTTTTTTGAGGAATTCATAACGAAGCAAGTTGAGCCTAACTAGCGCGCGAGGATGCACGATGGGTAAAAAATGAACTGTAGGGCCCGTGGTCCGAAAACGATAATGGGACGATATACACCACATGCCTAAAATGACCAGGCGCAACACGTCCGTTAATGGGCCAAAAGCGACCAAGATCCAACATAGTTTGTTAATGGACCAAAAGGCTCGATGGGCCAAAAATGTAAGTCACAACATGGCCCGTTAATGGGCCAACTAACGTGATGACATGAAAAGGGCCCAAAGGCAACACGGTCCATTAATGGACCAAAAAAGATCTACGGGCCGAAAATGACCCAGGCATAACACACGACAGTAATGTACCAAAAGACACCACATGCCATAAATGGCTCGAAGCCATGACGGATTGTAAATGGATCGAAATGCATCATGAGCCACAAATAGCCTCAACATTCAACCGATTGTAAATGGTATGGAATATACAAAAGGCCGCAAATGACCTAGAGGCACCACGTGTCGTAATTGGGTCGAAATGTATCATGGGCTGTAATGGTTTGTGATGCAGTTTAAGCCGTAACTGGGACCAAAGTAAATATGGGCCAAAACTAAACGAGAGACATCACGAGCCACACATGGGCCAAAAGCATCAACATGCAGGAACCATATTGGGATGTCTCACGTGTTGGGAAACGTAGCATGCAATTTCAAAAAAAAAATCCTACGCTCATGCAAGATATATCTAGGAGATGCATAGCAACGAGAGGGGAAGAGTGTGTCCACGTACCCTCGTAGACTGAAAGCGGAAGCATTTTGATAACGCGATTGATGTAGTCGAACTTCTTCTCATTCCGACCGATCAAGCACCGAACGCACGACACCTCCGAGTTCTGCACACGTTCAGTTCGATGACGTCCCTCGAACTCTTGATCCAGCAAAGTGTCGAGGTAGAGTTCTGTCAGCACGCCGGCGTGGTGATGGTGATGGTGAATTGATCCGCGCAAGGCTTCACCTAAGCACCACGTGAATATGAACGTGTGAGTAAACGGATGAGGGGGGCGCCTCACACGGCTAACAACTATGTTCGTATGTTCCAGGCGCCCCTCCCCACATATATATAGGTTGGAGAGGGGATGATGCAGCCAAGGGGGAGCCCAAGTAGGCCGAATCCTACTTCGGTTGCCGCCCCAATACGACCCCCTTCCTTATTTTGTGGAGAGGGAAGGAAAGAGAGAGGGGGGGGGGGCAGAAGGAAAGGGGGAGGCCAAATCCTCCTTCTTCCTTTTTCCTTCCCCTCCTTCCTTCTCCTCCTATTCGGCCTATATGGGGCCGCACCAGCCCACTAGGGGCTGGTCTGTCCCTCGCTTGGCCCATAAGGCCCATACCTTTGTCGGGGGTGCCCGGAACTCCTTTCCGGTGACCCAATATGTACCTGGTACCCTCGGAACACTTCTGGTGTCCGAATATCATCATCCTATATATGAATATTTACCTATCGATCATTTCGAGACTCCTCGTCATGTGCGTGGTCTCATCCGGGACTCCAAACAACATTCGGTCACCGTATCACATAACTCATATAATACAAATTCGTCATCGAACGTTAAGCGTGCCGACCCTACGGGTTCGATAACTATGTAGACATGACCGAGACACCTCTCCGGTCAATAAACAATAGAGGAACCTGGATGCTCATATTGGTTCCCAATTATTCTACGAAGATCTTTATCGGTCGTACCGTAATGTCAACATACGTTATTCCCTTTGTCATCGGTATGTTACTTGCCCAAGATTCGATCGTCGGTATCTTCATACCTAGTTCAATCTTATTACCGGCAAGTCTCTTTACTCGTTTTGTAATGCATCATCCCGCAACTAACTCATTAGTCACATTGCTTGCAAGGCTTCTTATGATGTGCATTACCGAGAGGGCCCAGAGATACCTCTCTGATACTCGGAGTGACAACTGCTAATATTGATCTATGCCAACCCAACAAACACCTTTGGAGATACCTGTAGAGCATATTCATAATCACCCAGTTACATTGTGACATTTGATAGCACACAAGGCATTCCTCTAGTATCCGGGAGTTGCATAATCTCATAGTTGGAGGAACATGTATTTGACATGAAGAAAGCAATATCAATAAAACTGAATGATCAATATGCTAAGCTAATGGATGGGTCTTGTCCATCACATCATGCTCCTAATGATGTGACCCCGTTCATCAAATGACAACACATGTCTATGGTCAGGAAACTTAACCATCTTTGATTAACGAGCTAGTCTAGTAGATGCTTACTAGGGACATGGTATTTTGTCTATGTATTCACACATGTATCAAGTTTCTGATTAATACAATTCTAGCATGAATAATAAACATTTACCATGAAATAAGGAAATATAAAATAACAACTTTATTATTGCCTCTAGGGTATATTTCCTTCAGTCTCCCACTTGCACTAGAGTCAATAATCTAGATTACATAGTAATGATTCTAACACCCATAGAGTCTTGGTGCTGATCATGTTTTGCTCGTGGAAGAGGTTTAGTCAACGGGTCTGCTACATTCAGATCCATATGTATTTTCGCAAATCTCCATGTCTCCCTCCTTTACTAGATCGCAGATGGAGTTGAAGTGTCTCCTGATGTGTCTGGTTCTCTTGTGAAACCTGGATTCCTTCGCCAAGGCAATTAGTGTCGTCACAAAAGATTTTCATTGGACCCGATGCACAAGGTATTACACCTAGATTGGATATGAACTCCTTTATCCAGACTCCTTCATTTGGTGCTTCCGAAGCAGCTATGTACTCCGGTTCACACGTAGGTCCCGCCACGACGCTTTGCTTGGAACTGCCCCAACTGACAGCTCCATCATTCAATAAAAATATGTATCTGGTTTGTGACTTAGAGTCATCCGGATCAGTGTCAAAGCTAGCATCAATGTAACCATTTACGACGAGCTCTTTGTCACCTCCATAAACGAGAAACCTTTCCTTGGTCCTTTTTAGGTACTTCAGGATGTTCTTGACCACTGTCTAGTGATCCATTCCTGGATTACTTTGGTACCTCCCTACTAGACTTATAGCAAGGCACACATTAGGTCTGGTACACAACATTGCATACATGATAGAACCTATGGCTGAGGCATAGGGAATGGCTTTCATTTTCTCTCTATCTTCTGCAGTGATCGGGCATTGAGTCTGACTCAACTTCACACCCTGTAACACAGGCAAGAACCCTTTCTTTGATTGACCCATCTTGAACTTTTTCTAAACTTTATCAAGGTATGTTCTTTGTGAAAGTCCTATCAAGCATCTTGATGTATCTCTATAGATCTTGATGCCTAATATATAAGCAGCTTCACCGAGGTCTTTCATTGAAAAATTCTTATTCAAGTATCCTTTTATGCTATCCAGAAATTCTACATCGTTTCCAATCAACAATCTGTCATCCACATATAATATCAGAAATGCTACAGAGCTCCCACTCACTTTCTTATAAATACAGGCTTCTCCAAAAGTCTGTATAAAACCATATGCTTTGATCACCTCATCAAAGCATATATTCCAATTTCAAGATGCTGGCACCAGTTCATAGATGGATCGCTGGAGCTTGCACACTTTGTTAGCACCTTTAGGATCGACAAAACCTTCTGGTTACATCATATACAACTCTTCTTTAAGAAATCCATTGAGGAATAAAGTTTTAACGTCCATTTACCAGATCTCATAATCATAAAATGCGACAATTGCTAACATGATTCAGACAGACTTAAGCATCGCTATGGGTGAGAAAGTCTCATCGTAGTCAACTCCTTGAACTTGTCAAAAACCTTTCGCGACAAGTCGAGCTTTGTAGACAGTAATATTTCCATCAGTGCCAGTCTTCTTCTTGAAGATCCATTTATTCTCTATGGCTCGCCGATCATTGAGCAAGTCCACCAAAGTCCACACTTTGTTCTCATACATGGATCCTATCTCAGATTTCATGGCATCAAGCCATCTATCAGAATCTGGGTTCATCATAGCTTCTTCATAGTTTGTAGGTTCGTCATGGTCTAGTAACATGACTTCCAGAACATGATTACCGTACCACTCTAGTGAGGATCGTGCTCTGGTTGACCTACGGGGTTCTGTAGTAACTTGATCTGAAGTTTCATGATCATCATCATTAGCTTCCTCTCTAGTTGGTGTAGGCATCACGAGAACGGTTTTCTATGATGAGCTACTTTCCAATTCGAGAGAAGGTACGATTACCTCATCAAGTTCTACTTTCCTCCCACTCACTTCTTTCGAGAGAAACTCCTTCTCTAGAAAGGATCCATTCTTAGCAACAAAGATCTTGCCTTCGGATTTGTGGTAGAAGGTGTACCCATCAGTTTCTTTTGGGTATCCTATGAAGACGCACTTCTTCGATTTGGGTTTGCGCTTATCAGGCTGAAGTTTTTTCACATAAGCATTCACTGGTACACGTCGGTGCTATACAAACGATTTTTAACCCCTTTCCGCGACGGCATTTGGAACCATCGCCTAGTGAGTGTGGGCGATAGGGGGGGGGGTCCTTCCCACACGACCCAGAAACCGTCGGGGATAGGGAGCCTTGATGCATACAGTTGTCCCTATATAAGTATTTCCGATATCTCGAATATCCCAAATGCTTCATCCTTGCTACTCGTTTGTACTCGCATTGCCATCGCAGTCGGAGTTTTGTGGTTTTACCTAAATCTAGGCAGATTCCAGGCACGACAGTTTTCCAGGAAGATTCCAGGCATGGGAGTTTTACGATGCCTGGCACATCACAAACAGTTCATGATTCTAACCGTGTACAATAGGTAGACAATCGCACACATTTATTTTCCCCCCGCCGTATGCGATAGTGTTTGACATCACACACGCTTTGCATACATCAACTGTGTGCATTGTTACACACGTTTCCTCTCCGTGAACCGTGTCGGATTATGATGTACATCGCACACACTGTGCTTTATTAACCGTGTGTGCCATAATGACCTACGCACCCTAATTTCGCCCTAATTTAATTGCTGCTATTTAAAATTGCACCTAATTTAAACTTGAAAGTAGGCTTTAGCTTTATTCATATCCATCAGGTTCAAACAACCAATGCATTATTCGATTCACAGGTACATATGATTAAGAATTACATAAGCACCAAATAAAGAATAATGAACCAGGGTTCTATACTTGTAGTATTACAGATGGTAAAGAAAGAGGCGACAGACATTCCGGTTGCTGAACAAGGTGAAGCGGAATGGCCCTATTATGCTCTCCTAGATGCAGAAGGTATGCAGGACTCTAGTCCCAACCCCTTGTGATGGCTGGCCGGCATTCGTGTAGTTTGAGAGGTGATCTTGAGTAAACTGCTTCAGGATCCACTGCAAAGGAAAAAAGATTCAGACATTGTCATCTAACACAACTCATTACGGGCAGTAAAAAGAAGGCTACATGGTTCTTACTTACCATCCTGTAGTTCACTGTTGTCTTGCATAAAGTGTAAACAAATAGTTCGATTGACGTCTTTGGACCGATTTTAATGACAATCTTTCTCAGTTTCCTCACTCGATGCTGGTTCATGAATATCTCATTGCCCCAGAAAGGGTCGAAGTGTAGAACTTTAGCAATGATATATGTACCTAAAAGCACCAAGTTAATATTGGAAGCTAAACAACAATTGAAAAATGATGTAGCACAACACCCCGTCCATCCCATTATATAAGATTTTATTACATGTATATCTAGACATCATCAGAACATTAAGGTAACACTCTTCCTTGTTGCTATGTAGCCTGGGATTGCATATTCAGTCATTCAGTACAATGTATGTTGCTATGTAGCCTCGGATTTATTAAATATGGCCCTAGTTAACCTACTGATAAATGGGTTACAGATATATTCAGTGGAATGTCTGATTCGATGATTAATCCCACATCAGCCCCAGGCTATATGGTACCAGCTACCGATATCCTGAACAATGAGTACATATAAGCAATGCGATGAAAATAACCTCGATGGAAAACAACACTGTTCTCAATATTGTCATGCATGAGTACATATAAAGGCATGTTAAGCACACCAGACTAAACATCAACCAAATATATCCATGGTAGACAACATAATCTACAAATGATAGCTTCAGTGTGCAGGCTTAAGCACGCTAAGCAAAACAAGAAGTGGAAAGGTGTGCTAACTGCATCAGGCATAACATTTAAAAACAAGCAAATAGTCATTCAAACTGGTATTGTGCAGGTCTAAAGTACACTAGTTATTGTTAAAAAACGGAAAGACTTGTTAACTGCAATATCCTTAACAGCAACCAAATATCGTAATTCTGAGTGGTATTGTTGAAACTGTTAATGATGAAATTGAAATGCACGGCAAATAGTTGCACATATAGAGTATCACATTGTGAAGAACTGAAATAAACAAGTCATAAGAGCAATTTTTGGCCTTTTCTAGTCGATCCCCTGAACTTAACGTTGTAAGCTTCAATTTGATCAAGTTCAAAGCAGGTTCAACCAAAAGTAGCATGCATTCAAACATAAACATAGATAGTTTTGCATAACCGAATATAAAACATAAATTTAAACTAAGCTAAACTACTTTCGGTCGAAGTAGAGGTCGACCCAATCCTTCCTCGTCATGTATGGTGTGCCGTGAGCCGGGTATGGGCCGGTGCCGTCGTTGGGGAAGGCACTCCTCCACTCGTCAACGTCGATCTCCTCGTCCTCGGGGCCCGCCTCGACAGCCTCCGCACCGCCGTCGTTGCCGCCATCGACCTGGTCATCGGAGGAGAGCCCAATAACCTCGCTGCCCTCCGCACCGCTGTCCTCGCCGCCTTCGACCTCATCATCGGAGGAGAGCGCAATAACCTCACCGCCCTCCGCGGCGACAAAGATCGCCCGCTCCGCCTCCACGAGCTCCGGATGCTGCCGGCGGAGCTCTTGCATGTAGGCCTCGCCGGCGCCCTCGGCCTCAAGGCGCTCCCACCCCTCGCGGTCCTCCCGCGCTATAGCCGAGCTCACCACCCTGGCTCCGGTGGAACGAGGTCGACCGGACGTGTGCCGAAGGGGAAATTGAGCCTAGCCGCCGCACCGTGATAGCGGACGTGCCAGCGATCGAACTCCATGGCCACGAGCTGGGCTGTGTGGAAGCTACCGAGCCACCGGCAGGTGTCGGTCTCCCGATGTGTAATCTCGGCGACCCATGTCCCCCACCGCCGCTGCTGGACCCCGAGGTAGGATCTCGTTGGTTGCCGCGTCCGAGGGAGGACGGGGAAGTCCTCGAACCGGCGTAGGGGCGCGGCGGCGGGCGGATCAGGGGACCGACGACGGTGGATCAAACCCGCGGAGGACGACGGGGACACCTCGGCAGCCACCTTGCTGGCATCGGGCTAAAAGGCCGTGATAAAACTCTTTTTGGCCATTGGCTCCTCGAGCTCCCCGGCACACAGACAGAGGTTGAGGATGGAGGCGCCGACGATGGCGGTGACCTACCAGTTGTTTCGAGGGTTGTGTGTATCTGTGTGAACGGAGGTTTTGGGGAGTGTGTGATGTGTATGGAGGGGGGGTTGGGGGGGGAAGGTGGTGTTTGAGGAAATACTGCGGCAACTAAAATTTTTACTAGGCGGGGGTAACAAGGCGGGGCTACTAAAAATTTGGTCAAGGGTGAGCATATATTTTTGAGATTGCGAGGGATGCAGAGGTGGGAGTAAAATGCCGGGGCTATGGAAAATTTGAATCAAGGGACTGAAGCAGAGCGGGAGTAATAGACATCGCACACCCTCCGCACATACTAATCGTGTGCTATCAAACATTAAAACCTTCCAGGCGGTATATATTTTCGAGATTACGAGGCAGTAATATTTTCGAGATTGCGAGGGATGTAGAGGCGGGAGTATTTGGGGAGCGAGCTAGTGTGCTTGAGACGCCGGCTGTGGACAGTAGCCGACACACCTTCTCGTGTAAACCATAGGCCGACGGTGCTCCAGGATATTTTGTGCTGCATCTCACACGGTTGGTGATCATAAACTATGTGCGATCAACTTGATTTTTCATCTTGATTTGAATTACATAATGGTGTCACAACGGAAATGGATGTTGTTTGAATTGCTAGACCTTTTATCTGCAGTGAACATGCAACTATATGTGTGTCGTAAAGGAATTGGAATTATTCAGGGTTCGTTTGAACAGTTTATACATTAAACTGGTTCTCTAGCCATTTCAGGTGCACGATTCAAAATTAAACAACATGTACATGCTCTGGTGCATATAAATTGGTTAAAATCAAATATGTGTCCTTGGGTGCATGCTTAGGTCACATGCAAGAAATGGGAATGAAATTCAAACACCAGGGCACTGTTGATTGCCCGCAAAATGTAGAGATACCTGGTTTTTAAATTCTAGTAAATCCAAAACTCGTCTGAAATTCATGAAACTTGGCATGCTATCATGGAGCGGCATCAACATGTCGTGGTAATTTTTTTGTCCCATTTGGGGCAGGTTTGGGTATAAGCTTCTCATAAACTAGAGCTTCCCACAACAAGCGTGATGGTTTCGGTAGGGAACGTGCCACCTTTGGGGAAGGAACGGTATCCGTTGCCCCTTATTGCTTTCAAAAAAATTCTAGTGTCAACATGGAACAACATGAGTGTTGTGTTTACTTTTGGAATTTTTCGTGGTTCGTTTGGCCGTTTTTATACGTTAAATGGGTTTTCTAGGCAATTTATGTGCATAATTCAAATTTGAACTACAAGCACATGCTCCAGTGCACCAAAGTTGGTTGAAAAATCACATGTGTGTCCTCGGGTGAATTTCTAGATCCCATGCAAGAAATGGGAATGAAATTCAAACACCAGCGCACTGTTGATTGCCGGCAAAATGTTGAGATGCCTGGTTTTTAGATTCTAGTAAATCCAAAACTCGTCTGAAATTCATGAAACTTGGCATGCTATCATGGCGCGGCATCAATATGTCGTGGTAAATTTTTTGTCCCATTTGGGGGCAGGTTTAGATATAACCTTCTCACAAACGAGAGCTTCTCACAACAAGTGTGATGGTTTCGGAAGGGAACATGCCACCTTTGGGGACGAAACGATATCCGTTGCCTCTCATTGCTTTCAATTTTTTTCTATTGTCAACATAGAACAACATGAGTGTTGTGTTTAATTCTGGAATTTTTCGTGGTTTGTTTGGCCCTTTTATACGTTAATTGGGTTTTCTAGGCATTTTATGTGCATAATTCAAATTTGAACTACAAGCACATGCTCCAGTGCTCCAAAGTTGGTTGAAAAAACACATATGTGTCCTTGGGTGAATTTCTAGGTCCCATGCAAGAAATGGGAATGAAATTCAAACAACAGGGCACTATCGATTGCCGTCAAAATGTTGAGATGTCTGGTTTTTAAATTCAATTAAATCCAAAACTCATCTGAAATTCATGAAACTTGGCATGCTATCATGGAGCGGCATCAACATTCCGTGGTATTTTTTTGTCCCATTTGAGGCAGGTTTGGGTATAAGCTTCTCACAAACCAGAGCTTCCCACAACAAGCGTGATGGTTTCGGTAGGGAACGTGCCACCTTTGGGGACGAAACGATATCCGCTGCCTCTTATTGCTTTCAAAAAATTTCTAGTGTCAACATAGAACAACATGAGTGTTGTGTCTAATTTTGGAAATTTTTGGGGTTCGTTTGGACATTTTTATACATTAAGTGAGTTTTCTAGGCACTTTATGTGCATAATTCAAATTTGAACTACATGCACATGCTCTAGTGCATATAAACGGGTTGACAAATCAAATATGTGTCCTTCGGTGCATGCTTAGGTCCCATGCAAGAAATGGGAATGAATTTCAAACACCCTACCACCATCACTCGGCCGGAAACACTGAGATACCTGGTTTTTAAATTTTAGTAAATCCAAAACTCGTCTGAAATTCATGAAACTTGGCATGCTATCATGGAGCGGCAACAACATGCCGTGGTAATTTTTTTATCCCATTTGGGGCAGGTTTGGGTATAAGCTTCTCACAAACCAGAGCTTCTCACAACAAGCGTGATTGTTTCAGTCGGGAAAGTGCCACCTTTGGGGACGAAACGATATCTGTTGCCTCTTATTGCTTTCAATTTTTTTCTAGTGTCAACATAGAACAACAGGAGTGTTGTGTCTAATTTTGGTAATTTTTGGGGTTCGTTTGGACATTTTTATACATTAAGTGGGTTTTCTAGGCATTTTTTGTGCATAATTCAAATTTGAACTACATGCACATGCTCCAGTGCATATAAACGGGTCGAAAAATCAAATATGTGTCCTTTGGTGCATGCTTAGGTCCCATGCAAGAAATGGGAATGAATTTCAAACACCCTGCCACTGTCACTCGGCCGGAAACACCGTGATACCTGTTTATTAAATTCTAGTAAATCCAAAACTTGTCTGAAATTCATGAAACTTGGCATGCTATCATGGAGCGGCATCAACAATGTCGTGGTAATTTTTTTGTCCCATTTGGTGCAGGTTTGGGTGTAAGCTTCTCACAAACCAGAGCTTTTCACAACAAGCGTGATGGTTTCGGTAGGGAACGTGCCACCTTTGGGGACGAAACGATATCCGTTGCCTCTTATTGTTTTCAAAAAATTTCTAGTGTCAACATAGAACAACATGAGTGTTGTGTCTAATTTTGGAATTTTTTTGGGGTTCGTTTGGACAATTTTATACATTAAGTGAGTTTTCTAGGCACTTTATGTGCATAATTCAAATTTGAACTACATGCACATGCTCCAGTGCATATAAACGGGTTGACAAATCAAATATGTGTACTTTGGTGCATGCTTAGGTCCCATGCAAGAAATGGGAATGAATTTCAAACACCCTACCACCATCACTCGGCCGGAAACACTGAGATACCTGGTTTTTAAATTCTATTAAATCCAAAACTCGTCTGAAATTCATGAAACTTGGCATGCTATCATGGAGCGGCAACAACATGCCGTGGTATTTTTTTATCCCATTTGGGGCAGGTTTGGGTATAAGCTTCTCACAAACCAGAGCTTCTCACAACAAGTGTGATGGTTTCAGTAGGGAAAGTGCCGCCTTTGGGGACGAAACGATATCCGTTGCCTCTTATTGCTTTCAAAAAAAATTCTAGTGTCAACATAGAACAACAGGAGTGTTGCGTCTAATTTTGGAATTTTTCGGGGTTCGTTTGGTCATTTTTATACATTAAGTGGGTTTTCTAGGCATTTTATGTGCATAATTCAAAATTGAACTACATGCACATGCTCCAATGCATATAAATTGGTTGAAAAATCAAATATGTTTCCTTCGGTGCATGATTAGGTCCCATGCCAGAAATGGGAATGAATATCAAACACTAGGGCACTTTTGATTGCCGGCAAAACTTTGAGATACTTTGTTTTTAAATTATAGTAAATCCAAAACTCGTCTCTAATGCAGGATTTGTGCTGCTCTTGATCGCAAACGTTTTAGTTAGAACACCCGTATGCAAACCGACAGCTTCCTCGGGAAGCCAAGAAAAAATGTGCCTAGCAGGATTTGTGCAGCTCTTGATTGCAAACGTTTTAGTTAGAACACCCATATGCAAACCGACAGCTTCCCCAAGAAGCCAAGAGAAAATGTGTTTGCAGCTCTTGATTGCAAACGTTTTAGGTAGAACACCCATATGCAAAGTGAGAGCTAAGATCTTCCCCCTCAAGTCGAGGGAAAATTTGCAGCGCATGATTTGTGCATGCCTTCAACCCAAACGGTTGTTTTGGATGACCTGTGTGCAACCACGTACGAACAATTTGGTAAGATTTGCATCTGTCATATTGGGTATGTTGCCATTTGTCAAACTGGAAAGATTGACATTTGTTGATCTAGTAACATTGCCATTTGTCAACCTTGTAACACTGTGATCTGTCAAAATATGAAGCTAAAAATCACTAGCAGTATCTAATTTTTGCAACTAAAATTCAGTAATTAAGCATAGATGGAGGCGAGGAGGCATATTTAGCCGGGCATGCAGAGGGCAGCGCAGTTCCCGATACGGCTTTAATGCAGACAAGGGAGAGTGTAGCGATTCCCAAAATGTTGAACGACCAATGACGCATCCTCCTTCAACTCACATCGTGAATGCACGAGGGAAGTAATGGGAGGAGGACCGGGAAAATATGCAGCACGATGTGAATGCAATGCAGTTTGCACTGATATAAAGGCGCCCCTCCATTCCAATGCATCTACCACATCATACGCACCTAAGCATTTGCCTAAGCACCTACACTAAGCGCAAAAGTGCTCACTCCAGACCCATGGCGGCGATGCGCGCGAGCGGCTAGTGGCTGTGCCATGTGGTCCATGACGCCGGCCTGCGGCATGGCACCGTGGGTCGTCTCCAGACGGTGTTGGCGACCTGCTGGTGGATGGCCGCCGCTGACGCCAGCTACAACTCTCAGTTGGACCAGATGATCTTTTCCACCACCAACAAGTTCACCGTCGTCAAGAAGCTCACTGACGACATCGCCGTAATCCTCTAGCCCGCGCGCCCGGGCTCCTCATTGCCTGCCACCCTAATCGGCCTCCATGGTCGGAACCTCTTTCAAGCACTGGTGGCCCTGCGACTGCCCGACGATGCCACGAAGAATGTCCACCTGGAGATCGTGTTCGCCGCGAGGCGCCTTGCCCTACAAGAATTCATCGACCTACACATCCACGTGTACGAGCAAATCAGGTACATAGGTATCTACAAGGCCAGTGAGGATGCTACGACGTTGGCCTTCTTCAACCGGCTGGAAGCCTTGGATGCCTTTGCTGAGAAGCACCTTGACCTCGCCACAAAAGCCGCCGCTCCTTAGCCGCCGGTTGATGGCCCGACGCACTGAGTTGAGGAGGAGGAGGTCGTAGATTGATGGATGCATCTTTCTTCTTGCCTCCTGTAACCACCACTGCGATCGCATCATCGTGGCCTTAATTCTTATTGTGCTATTGCATTCTCGTTCCAATCAATACAGACATGTGCGATCTTTGCTTAATTATATGCATCACTGTAACTAGTACTCCATCCGCCAATTTATAAGTTGTGTTGCTAGTGTTTGGGGCCGGCACACGATCACGCACGTTCGTGTGCATGCAGTTGCGTCGGGCGCGACACGACGATGTAGTTACCCACTGTGCCGGCCTCTTCTCGCGTCCCTCGGCAAGCTCTGCTCGCCGTTAGGCGACGCAGCACGCTGTGCTCGCCGTTAGACGCCGCGGCGCGCTCTGCTCCTGTCCGACGGCACGCTCGGCTTGTGGATAACTCTTCCTTGCGTGTTCAACTGCTATATGCATATATATATATATGGTTGCTCACCGCTGAGGCGACCGCGGAGCGCTCTGCTCGCGTCCCTCCGCGCACGCTCTGCCAGCGGTTGGGCCTGCACATGATCACGTCGGGGCCCCATATGCATGCGGTTGCGCCGCGCGCGTTGCCACGTGATGCAGTTACGTGCGGCACGATGGAGTTATGCGCTGCAAATTAGAACTGCCATCAGGTCCTGCTGATATTCCTGGCCGTCCGGCTTCCCCTTTAATTCCCTCGGCCATTATAACCTTAGTCTCTTCAACCTTTCGATCGCGCCCACAACACAACAAGCACACCCATGACGACACATAGAGAGGGGATGTCTAGCGGCGCTCCAATGGAGTTCGGCGAGCATAAAGTGGAGACCCACGTGAGGGAGACGGATCTCTCGGTGGTGTACACCATCGACCTGGCCATGGTGGACGACTGCATCAACATCGTTGAGTAGTTGCTTGCTTGAGACAAGTACAAGGTGGTCGGCATCGACCTCCAGTACACCGCCGGTCGTCCCGGCATAGATCAGAAGGTTGTCGTCACCCAGTTGTGCGTGCGCCATCATGTCTTCATCTACCACTATTGCATGGCCACAAAGCCTTGCGACTGTTTCAACAGGTTTTTCAACAGTATCCACTACAAGTTCGCCACGGTGGAAACCACCGACGATGTAAAAGCGCTCAGGGTTACGGGCTTGGCCTGCCAGAACCTTGTCGAAATTCGTGAGCACTACAGGGTCTGGGGCAGCACGAAGGACTCCCTGGTTGAACTTGCCTTGGCCATCATCGACTCCTACTACGAAAAGATGAAGCAGGATGCCAAGGGAACAAGTCCCGTATCTTGGCACAGGGCCTGGATGCGGCAACTGGATGAAACTCACCTCATGTTCGCGACCAAGAGCGTGTACACATGCTACGAGATGCACAGGCGGATCGTTGACATGAGGAAGTGCCTTGTTACCCAAATCGACGAGCCCGGATCGAGCCACAAGCAGAGCAAGCATCCCAAGAAGTAGATGATGATCAGATGATCATTTATGCTAGTTGATCATGCATGTAATATATAGTTTACTTTATTGGTGTGTGGAAATGTCATGTGTGTAGTAGCCACCTATGAAATTATGCATGTAATAGTTTACTTTGGTGTGTGCAAATGCCATGGTTGTATAGTAGCCACCTATGTAAGTGGATGTTTAATTTGGTTATGCAACCATGTCCTTATAAGTGTATATGTTGTTCTGTATGCAATCCCATCGCACAACACACACATCTTATTAGCAGAAACCGTCTGTGTTATCATCGGTCATAGCACACATTTTTGATTATAGATTTGTTTGCCGCGTATCACACACATCTTCTTATATTGAACCATTTCTGTTCTCTTGTCTGAACACAAACAGTTCATCCGAGTGAACCGCATGCCATATATCGCACACACCTTGATCGGGCTGACCGTTTCTTTTGTGTTGCCTAATCACAAATAGTTCATCCATTTGAACGGTATGTTGTATATCGCACACGCCTTCATCTGCCTGCCCATTTATTTTGTTCCTCCTCATCGCAAACAGTTGATTGAACTGAATCGTATGCCCAGCATAACACACGCAACCAAAATATGAACCGTATTTGATGCATCCTCCATTGCAAACATTTTGCATCTTTTTGACGGTTTTTATGCACCCCCATTTGCGATCATGGCATATCACACAGTTTCGTCGAAGGGTCTCTGATTGTAGTGTCGTGTTAGCAGCATCCCGCAATAGTGATTGCAACCCCAAACTTTAAGAAATGACAACTTAAGTTTGTTGCCAAACCATAGTTCATACGGTGTCATCTCAACGGATTTAGACGGTGCCCTATTCAATGTGAATGCAACCGACTCTAATGCATAACCCCAAAATGATAGTGGTAAATCGATAAGAGACATCATAAATCGCACCATATCTAATAAAGTATTGTTAAGACGTTCGGACACACCATTACGCTGTGGTGTTCCAGGTGGCGTGAGTTGCGAAACTATTCCACATTGTTTTAAATGAAGGCCAAACTCGTAACTCAAATATTCACCTCCGTCATCAGATCGTAGAAACTTTATTTTCTTGTTACGATGATTCTCTACTTCACTATGAAATTCTTTGAACTTTTCAAATGTTTCAGACTTGGGTTTCATTAAGTAGATATATCCATATCTGCTCAAATCATCTGTGAAGGTTAGAAAATAACGATACCCGCTGCGAGCCTCAACACTCATCAGATCGCATATATGGGTATGTATTATTTCCAATAAGTCATTAGCTCGCTCCATTGTTCCGGAGAACGGAGTTTTAGTCATCTTGCCCATGAGGCATGGTTCGCAAGTATCAAATGATTCATAATCAAGTGATTCCAAAAGCCCATCTGTATGGAGTTTCTTCATGCGTTTTGCACCAATATGACCTAAACGGCAGTGCCACAAATATGTTGCACTATCATTATCAACTTTGCATCTTTTGGCATCAATATTATGAATATGTGTATCACCACAATCGAGATTCAATAAAAGTAGACCACTCTTCAAGGGTGCATGACCATAAAAGATATTACTCATAAAAATAGAACAACCATTATTCTCTGATTTAAATGAATAACCGTCTCGCATCAAACAAGATCCATATATAATGTTCATGCTCAACGCTGGCACCAAATCACAATTATTCAGGTCTAAAACTAATCCCAAAGGTAGATGTAGAGGTAGCGTGTCGATGGCGATCACATCGACTTTGGAACCATTTCCCACGCGCATCGTCACATCGTCTTTAGCCAATCTTTGTTTAATTCGTAACCCGTGTTTCAAGTTACAAATATGAGCAACCGAACCAGTATCAAATACCCAGTCGCTACTACGAGCATTAGTTCCCCCGCTCCTAACCCTCATCGCCGCCACCACCTCCCCCGCCCGATCCCGGCCGGATCCGGCGAGCCCCGCCAGCGCGCAAGCCAGATCCGGGCGACCCTCCCCCCGCTCCTCCCTTGCCTCTCCTTTTTCCGCCCTCACGCCTCCTCACTGGGAGGCGGCCGGGGCGGCCAGCGCGCCTGCTCCCTTGTCCTCCACCATGCCTCGTCCCTCCCTGCCTCCGCCGGTGGGCGCCCGCGGCTCTGGCCCGGGTGGTGTCAGCGGCGGCGGGATCTTCTCTTCCCGCGCGTGCGTCCTTCCTGCCCGGGACGGGTGGCAGCAGCAGTGTTGCTCGGCTTGGTGGCGGTCCGGCGACCCGGCGGCGGTGGCCGGCGGCAGACGTGGTGGAGGTGTTGCACCTTGGCGGCGGGGCAGCTTGGTTGCGCGGGGTGGCCGGCGGCGCACCCCCGGCCCAGATGTGGGCCCTCGGGCCCCATCTGGGTCCTAGCGGGTCGGCCACTGGTGTGGCTTCATTGTCTTCTGCGTGTTGTGGACGTGGAGCAGCTTGGACGAGGGTGGCGTCACCGTCGGCGTGCTTGCTGCAGCGCGAAAGTGGGAGCTTTACGGGCCTTGGGTGGCCCGGCCGGGCCTGGTGTGTGCCTGCTATTGCGTCCGGTCGGCTACCGTCGTTGATGGTGGAGGTTGGGCCCTCCCGATTGGCTCTAGTCCCGGCTCCTCTTCTTTGATATGCAGACCTCCCTTCGTGGTGCCGTGGTGAGACGACGTGAGAAGCTTTAAGACCATGGTAGCGCAGGGTGGTGGTTTCGGTGGCAAGCTCCGGAGTGCCCGAGGTGAAGGTCGGGATTGGGAGAAATCCTTGTCGGCCTGGCCGACACCGACGTGGTGGCGCCTGAGGGTGCTGCCAGACCTTCCTGAAGGGCGTCGGGGGCAACCCTTCTTCTCTCCTCGTCGCGTACCGAGGGAAACCCTTGGCAACAGCGTCGACATCGTTGCGTCCCTTCTTGGAGGTGTTGATTGGTACCGGAGTCTAGGAGCTTGGTGGGAGATCTCCAGTGGGCGTAGTGGCCGCGAGGCTTCTTTGTGTTTTTGTCAATCTGCCGTTGTCGGCATTGTTTCTTTTGCATTTTCTCTCTTGTTTCTTTTGGGCATGTCTATGTTTTTTCCGCCCCAGCACCTATCGTTGGTTGTATCGGTTGGTTGCTTTGTAATACAAAGCGGGGGGAAACCCTTTTTCGGACTATGAGCATTACTAAAGGTACACATCAATAACATGTATATCAAATATACCTTTGTTCACTTTGCCATCCTTCTTATCTGCCAAATACTTGGGGCAGTTCTGCTTCCAGTGACCAGTTCCTTTGTTGTAGAAGCACTCAATTTAAGGCTTGGGTCCAGACTTGGGCTTCTTCCTGGGAGTAGCAACTTGCTTTCCATTCTTCTTGAAGTTCCCCTTATTTTCCTTGCCCTTTTTCTTGAAACTAGTGGTCTTGTTAACCATCAACACTTGATGCTCCTTTTTGATTTCTACCTCCACAGCTTTGAGCATTGCGAAGAGCTCGAGAATTGTCTTCTTCATCACTTGCATATTATAGTTCATCATGAAGCCTTTGTAGCTTGGTGGCAGAGATTAGAGAACTCTGTCAATGACACTATCATCTGGAAGATTAACTCCCAGCTGAGTCAAGTGATTATGATATCCAGACATTCTGAGTATGTATTCACTGACATAACTATTTTCCTCCATCTTATAGCTATAGAACTTGTTGGAGACTTCATATCTCTCAACTCGGGCATTTGCTTGAAATATTAACTTCAATTCTTGGAACATCTCATATGCTCCATGACGTTCAAAACGTCTTTGAAGTCTCGATTCTAAGCCGTAAAGCATGGCACACTGAACTATCGAGTAGTCATTAGATCGAGCTTGCCAGATGTTCAAAACATCAATATCTTCTCTTGCAGCAGGCCTTTCACCTAGCAGTGCATCAAGGACATAATTCTTCTGTGCAGCAATGAGGATAATCCTCAAGTTATGGACCCAATCCGTGTAGTTGCTACCATCATCTTTCAACTTAGCTTTCTCTAGTAATGCATTAAAATTCAAGGGAACGGTAGCACGGGCCATTGATCAACACCATAGATATGCAAAAACTATCGGGACTAAGTTCATGATAAATTAAGTTAAATTAATCATATTACTTAAGAACTCCCACTTTGAAAGACATCCCTCAAGTCATCTGAATGATACGTGATCCAAATCAACTAAACCATGTTCGGTCATCACGTGAGATGGAGTAGTTTTCAATGGTGAACATCTCTGTGTTGATCATATCTACTATATGATTCACGTTCGACCTTTCGGTCTCTAGGGTTCCAAGGCCATGTCTCTACATGTTAGGCTCATCAAGTTTAACCCGAGTATTCTGCATGTGCAAAACTGTCTTGCACCCGTTGTATGTGAACGTAGAGCTTATCACACCCGATCATCACGTGGTGTCTCAGCACGACGAACTGTCGCAACGGTGCATACTCAGGGAGAACACTTATACCTTGAAATTTTAGTAAGGGGTCATCTTATAATGTTACCGCCGTACTAAGCAAAATAAGATGCATAAAAGATAAACATCACATGCAATCAAAATATGTGATATGATATGGCCATCATCATCTTGTGCCTTTGATCTCCATCTCCAAAGCACCATTATGATCTCCATCGTCACCGGCTTGACACGTTGATCTCCATCGTAGCGTTGTGGTCGTCTCGCCAACTATTGCCTCTACAACTATCGCTAACACATAGTGATAAAGTAAAGCAATTACATGCCGTTTGCATTTCATACAATAAAGCGACAACCATAAGGCTACTGTCAGTTGCCGATAGATTTTACAAAACATGATCATCTCATACAACAACGCATATCACATCATGTCTTGACCATCTCACATCACAACATGCCCTGCAAAAACAAGTTAGACGTCCTCTACTTTATTGTTGCAAGTTTTACGTGGCTGCTACGGGCTTCTAGCAAGAACCATTCTTACCTACGGCACAAAACCACAACGGTGTTTTGTCAAGTTTGCTGTTTTAACCTTCAACAAGGACCAGCCACAGTCAAATTCGATTCAACTAAAGTAGGAGAAATAGACACCCGCCAGCCACCTTTATGCAAAACTAGTTGCATGTCTGTCGGTGGATCCGGTCTCATGAACACGGTCATGTAAGATTGGTCCGGGCCGCTTCATCCCACAATACCGCCGAATGAAAATAATACGTTGGTGGTAAGCAGTTTGACTATCACCGCCCACAACTCTTTGTGTTCTACTCGTGCATACCATATACGCATAGACCTGGCTCATGATGCCACTCTTGGGAAACGTAGAATGCAATTTCAAAAAAAATTCCTACGCTCACGCAAGATATATCTAGGAGATCCATAGCAACGAGAGGGGAAGAGTGTGTCCACATACCCCTGTAGACCGAAAGCGGAAGCATTTTGACAATGCGGTTGATGTAGTCGAACTTCTTATCGTTCCGACTGATCAAGCACCGAACGCACGGCACCTCCGAGTTCTGCACTCGTTCAGCTCGATGACGTCCCTCGAACTCTTGATCCAGCAAAGAGTCGAGGTAGAGTTCCATCAGCACGATGGCGTGGTGACAGTGATGGTGAAGTGATCTGCGCAGGGCTTCACCTAAGCACTACATGAATATGACCGTGGGAGTAAACAGAGGAGGGGGCGCCGCACACGGCTAACAATGATGTTCGTGTGTTCTAGGTGCCCCCTCCCCACATATATATAGGTTGCAGAGGGGATCAGGCAACCAAGGTGGCGCCCAAGTAGGCCGAATCCTACTTGGGTTGCCGCCCCAATTCGGCCCTCTTCCTTATTTTGTGTAGATGGAAGGAAAGAGAGAGAGGAGGGGGGGGGGGAGAAGGAAAGGGGGGAGGCCGAATCCTCCTCCTTCCTTCTTCCTTCCCCTCCTTCCTTCTCCTCCTATTCGGCTTATATGGGGGCGCACCAGCCCACTAGGGGCTGGTATGTCCCTCACTTGGTCCATAAGGCCCATATCTTTACCGGGGGTGCCCGGAACTCCTTTTCGGTGACCCGATATGTACCCGGTACCCTCGAAACACTTCCGGTGTCCGAATATAATCGTCCCATATATAAATATTTACCTCTCGATCATTTCTACACTCCTTGTCATGTCCGTGATCTCATCCGGGACTCTGAACAACATTCGGTCACCAAATCACATAACTCTTATAATACAAATTCGTCATCGAACGTTAAGCGTGCGGACCCTACGGGTTCGAGAACTATGTAGACATGACTGAGACACCTCTCCGGTCAATAACCAATAGCGGAACCTAGATGCTCATATTGGTTCCCACATATTCTACGAAGATCTTTATTGGTCATACCGTAATGTCAACATTCATTATTCCCTTTGTCATCGGTAGGTTACTTGCCCGAGATTCGATCGTATTTATCTTCGTACCTAGTTCAATCTCGTTACCGGCAAGTCTCTTTACTCGTTTCGTAATGCATCATCTCGCAACTAACTCATTAGTCACATTGCTTGCAAGGCTTCTTATGATGTGCATTACTGAGAGGGCCCAGAGATACCTCTCCGATACTCGAAGTGACAAATCCTAATCTTGATCTATGCCAACCCAACAAACACCTTCAGAGATACTGATAGAGCATCTTTATAATCACCCAGTTACGTTGTGACGTTTGACAGCACACAAGGCATTCCTCTAGTATCCGAGAGTTGCATAATCTCGTTGTCAGAGGAACATGTATTTGACATGAAGAAAGCAATGGCAATAAAACTGAACGATCAATATGCTAAGCTAACGGATGGGTCTTGTCCATCACATCATTCTCCTAATGATGTGATCCCGTTCATCAAATGACAACACATGTCTATGGTCAGGAAACTTAACCATCTTTGATTAACGAGTTAGTCTAGTAGAGGCTTACTAGGGACATGGTATTTTGTCTATGTATCCACACATGTATCAAGTTTCCGGTTAATACAATGCTAGCATGAATAATAAAAATTTATCATGAAATAAGAAAATATGAAATAACAACTTTATTATTCCCTCTAGGGTATATTTCCTTCATCACGGGCATGTAATTGCCTGAATTCAGACATGTCCCAATAGGCCATGCGTACCCGGGCCGCAAATGGCCTATATGCAAGCATGTCGTTAGCAGGCCTATCATGGCTAGCCATCTAAATTTTGACTAAGTCAATTGGGCTTAAGCATGCCTTGTACTGGGCCGGCCTAGGCCACTGTTGGGTCGTCCCAGGTATCGTCGTATCATATGTGCATATATTACATTGGATGGCCACAGTTGTCAAAAGGTAGAGCTGACGCGTGGCTCCATTGGCGACTGAGAAGCCTACATGTGGACAATCATCATTGGTTCACTCTGTTAGCGTGTATCGAATCTGGAACCTACACCCGATAGCTAAACGACGACTCGTTTTAGTGGATGTCGCGTGTCGGTTAGCCTTGACGAAGGCACTTCCCTAACACACCATGTTATCTTCATGGAAGTCATGGAAGTGTACACTTCCATGATGAAAAACTGATTGCTGTCATGGAACACATCCCTGACAACATATGTATGACTATCTTGATTTTGTCATAAAACTGTCATAGATGTACACGGGTGACCGAAAACATGACCTACTATGACAAACGCGTACCATCACGGATGTTTCTTTTTTGTAGTTCTAGTCATGTAATGTAATATGATGCTAGTGCATAGTGATATACTCGGAATGGCTATTGAAACATAGAACACAAAAGTCGTGTGGAACAACGAGATGAAACTACGAGTCAAAGAAAATTTCAAACGGCCGATTTTGACAAAATTTGTCTTAAACCTCCAAACATGAACCAAAATTGAAGATTACATTCAAAGAAAGTGTGAGCCAATGTCTGAACGTAACCATAACACTGATGTACATGTTTTTTGTGTAGAACATATTTTTAATCAAAGCACCGTTGTGTAGATTAGAAGGGGTTAGGTGAAGAAGATTAAGGGAGGTGACTAAAACACAACACATGCAAACCCATGTACACTCTCACCACCAGACCCTCCCATGTGCGCTCGCTTGGACCTGGATGAGTGGTGTAACACCCCGAGAATCATGCTACAATAATCCTAACCTAATGATGCCATGGCACCCTGTTGGTTAAGCCTAATTGCCTTTGGGTAAAAATCAAACTCAGATTCAAATTCAAAACATAAGTGAAATTCAAGATTTCACTAACATGAGAACTAAAATGTTCACATTATCCAAAGAATTCCCCTGGTCATTGTTATATTGAAACCAACCTCATTTTCTTTTCCAAACTGCCATTGGGAGTTAATTTAGTGGTCTAGCAGCAATTAAATTGGCCTTTTCAATTTCAAAAAAATTGTTAGACAACTCCTTTGGACTCCAAACTTTCTATTCCATCTCAATATATTATGAGAGAATTATGTGCCAAGTTTTGTGCAAAACAAAACTCATTTGGTACAAAGAGAAATGCCAAACAGAGGCTAGAAATAAATAAAGCAGAAAATAAACGAAAACAGGAGAAAATGCCTAAAGCTACGGTGCTACTAGGCCTTAGATGCCAAGAAGGCCCAACCCACCTATCTCCCCACTATCTCCCTCCTTTGTACAGGAGACACGGGCGTGGCGGCCATCCACGGCGCCATGGCCGTGGTGGCAGCCATCCGCCGCCCCAGACGCTCTATAAGACCCCGAGCACCCTCTCCCTCCCCGGAAACCTAGCGCCCACTCTCTCCCCCTTCCTCCTCGCGCCGCATCTCTTCCTCTCGTGCAAGGCCGAGCCGTGGTCGCCATGGTCGTCGTTGTCGCCGCGGCCACCGTCGTTGTCACTCAGAACGACGAGACGAATCCGAATACGCGGTCCGTTCATCCGCCACACGTCCCTATCATAGTGAACCTGTAACTTTCCCCCTCCGATTCATCTGACCGAAAACACGAAACGCCGGGGATACTTTCCCGAGTGTTATCCCCCTTCGCCGGTACCGTGTACCACCGCGTTAGAGCACCCTAGCACTGCTTGCTGACATGTCGTGCTTCTCTGTTGCAACTGTTTGCTTTATATTTACTGTTTCTTCCCCCTCTTCTCTCCGGTAGACCCCGAGACCGATGATGCCCCGGTGATCGACTACGGTGTTGACGACCCCTCCTTCTTGCCAGAGCAACCAGGCAAGCCAACCCCCTTTGATCATTCCGATATCGCCCATTCTCTTCTCTCTTATGCTTGCATTAGAACTGCTACTGCTTTTTGTATGATCCTATTCTGATGCATAGCCTGTTGTTGATACTGCTTTCATACCTTACATGTTTATACTAAACTGCTTAGTACAGGCTGGTTAGAGATCCACCAGTGACCCCCTACCTTGTCCCGACTGCCTCGCTGGATCATCAGAAGACACGATCAACGGGATCGAAGACCAGGACCCGGCACCGCACATCACTTTCCCCTTAGTTGCTCGACACTACTGGGTTACTATCGAGTGCCGAGGGTGAGACCTCATCAGCACTTCTGATGTTAACCTTGTAGGCTAGTTCATCGGTTGTGGTCATCGAGGGTGATTCCTCTTTCTCCACTCCCGATAACGACACTGTCATGCAACTCCTCAAGAGTGGACCTCGAGGGTGACTATTCTTTCGTTCACCTTGACGATAAACATCAGGTGGAATTCCATCGAGGGTGATTTCCTCAGGTTTTCCTTTGGTGTCAGACACACAGTTACTATGGTTACTATGACTTTACACTGAACCTGGTTACTAAAGACGGGTCGACCCAGAGGGGTACCCGCGCGAGCTTAATTGCGAGTGATGTGTAGTCGGGTTGACCTGGAAGGTGCCCGCGAGACAATATGAGGCGTGGCCGGGCACTCGCCCTTGCCGCAAGTTCTCGAGACGGGGCGATGGGGTCACATCTTTCGTGAGTCTCTGCTCGTTACCGCGCGTTCCCAAGACACTAAACGGTTTGGATATTTGATTCGACGGCCTCTGGCCTGATAGCACTAACCATCACGTGGGCATAGTATGGGCGTTCTGCGTCGTATGCATCAGCCGAAGCTTAACTGACGTCTTTGCGACTGAGCGGCGCGCGCCGGGTTGGACTGGTTAGGCTCCTACCTTTTTAAAGGAGGTTGCGAGGTCTGCTAACCGGCCGCGTACGCAACGTGCAGGAGTTCCCGGGGCGATTGGCCCATGACCCCTGGGGGCATAGGGTTTAGTCCGGCATGCATGACATCTCTATTAAGCCTAGGTCGGGTTGCGGCGTATTGTTTGGCCGAGGGCGGGCATGACCTGATGGTGTGTCCGGCCGGAGTTAAGCAAGCGTGTTGGGTAAGTTGGTGCACCCCTGCAGGGAAGAAAACATCTATCGATAGCATGTCCTACGGTAACGGACACTTGGAGTTGTATCCCGATCGCTACAACTAGAACTGGATGCTGAGGCATTGATCGGATATGTTGCTTCGGGAGTCGAGAAAGGATCCCGGAGAGTTGGAACAACAACATAAATATGACTTATGTTACACTACTCTACTTCCCCCTCATGCTACAAGACGGTGCTTTCCAGAAGATGCTAGTCTTTGATAGGACTAGCTTCTCCCCCTCTTATTCTGGCATTCTGCAGCTTAGTCCATAGATACTACCCTTTTCATTGATACCGATGCATATGTAGTGTAGATCCTGGCTTGCGAGTACTTTGGATGAGCACTCACGGTTGCTTTGCTTCCCCTTTTCCCCCTTATTTCTTCTTTCTGGTTGATGCAACCAGATGGTGGAGTCCACGAGCCAGATGCCACACTTGACGACTGCTACTACCCCGACGGAGCCTACTACTACGTGGAGACAGCTGATGACCAGGAGTAGTTAGGAAGTCCCAGGCAGGAGGCCTTGCCTTTTCGATCATTGATGTTTTGTGCTAGCCTTCTTAAGGCAAACTTGTTTAACTTATGTCTGTGATGGGCCTCTAACCCCTCGTTGGTTACCCCAAGTGGAAGGTGTGAGATGCAGTGTTGTGGAAGTTTTCCCTTAGCAAAGATGCCAAGGATCGAATCCCCAGAGACTCCTAGGTTAAACAAGTAGGTGTCAACTGCTAACGGCGCCAGATATTAGCAATCAACGTGGACCTGCACACAGATACAAATAACTTTGCTCCCAACGAGTACAGAGAGGTTGTCAATCCCTCCGGCCTTGTAGTTCACAAAGGATTAAACGCAAATGATAGTAGTGATAGATAATGTTTGCAATAGTAAGTAAAAGCGAAAAGTAAATAGCGGATGTGATCAATGATGGTAATATGGACCGGAGTCTCATGATGTTCACTAGTGATGTCTCTCTCCCAAAAGACGATAAAACAACTATGTGAGGTAAACGAATTACAGCTGGGCAATTGACAGGACCACGAATGCAAACCAATGCTGACTACATTGCAAGAAAGGTTGAGGTTCAAAGCATGGGTGGTATGCCAAAGTAAGTAGACCAAAATCCATCAATATCTACTACTAATCATCCACCTTGAGACATCTATCCAGAACATCTCGCTGGTATTAAGTTGCGAGCCCCACCCATAGTGTAAACTCAATGCAACAGACAACTGCATTAAAAGAACTTTGCGTAAAGTAAACAATCCTTGCACCCGCGGGCACAACCACCGTTGTTTTCCCCCTTGTGGCAACAGCACAGCCCCTAGACTCATGTTTCTGTCACTCAAACTAGTCATCGAGGGGCATGAACCCACAATCGAGCATAACGTTCCCTCTTGGAGTCACTACCCATTACTTGGCCAAAGCAATAAATAACAACGGAGAACATGCAAGAATTACTTATGAACATAAATATAAAAGAGGTAGATCAAATATATTACTCAATCACAATCTAAACATAATCTCATAATCCATCGGATCCCAACAAACTCATCATAGCAACAGCATAAGGATTACATATGTGCCTCGATCATGTAGGGCAGCTCACGAGGACTAATTAGTGAAGCACAAGAACGGGAGGAGAACATCACATAGCTACTGGTCATGGACTCATGGTCCAAGGGAGACTACTCACAACTCATCCGGGAGGCGTCCATGGTGGTGGAGAGGCTCCCGATGGTGATCCTCCCCTTCGGCAGGGTGCCGGGAAGAGTTCTCCTGGTGCTCCCGATCTTGGAAGCGGCGGCGGCGGTGGAACAGAGATGAGATCGCGAAAAAGAGTTCCCGTCCCGAGGGTTTCGAAGGACGCTCTAAATATATGCCGAAGGGGGGCACCAGACGGGGCTCGGGGGGCCCAGGCGCCCCCCCGGCGCGGCCCAGGGGGGGCGCGCCGCCAGGGCGCCTGGAGCCCTAGTGCCCC
>LR738710.1:705914057-705953139 GCA_902687465.1 Secale cereale | reverse complement strand
CCCGGCTGTCCTTCGGGCGCACGGTAGGTTCTGGAACGCTGATTTTTTATATAATTTTTCTGGATTTTTCCTAGCAGTTCTCGTTACGTGAAAACCTGAAATACAAAAACAGCCGAAAACAGAAACTGGCACTGGGGGTGCACTGAGTTAATAGGTTAGTCCAAATATGATCAAAAGTGTATGGAAGTGTATGAATATCATAGCAATATCACCCAAAAGAGGCATGGAGCAAGCAGAAATTATAGATACGTTTTGGACGTATCAACATCCCCAAGCTTAATTCCTGCTCGTCCTCGAGTAGGTAAATGATAACAAGAATAATTTATGTGGTGACATGCTATTAACCATATAGGACTTTTTATAGTTATATGACAAAAGCTTACTGAGATAATGAATCTGTAGTAATTAAGTTGCCTCATGAGAAAATCACAAAGGACTGAAAGTTTTACAATATGAAACTGAAACATCAAAAAGATTTGCAATGAACATGATGTGCAAATATGATAAAGTGATATCTAGCTTGCCCCCTTAAGTGAAGCAAAACATAAATGCAGGGGCACCTTCAAGGTTTAAGTGATGACTAGATACAATGATTTCAAAATAAACGATATCACAATCATGCAAAAGACAATGCTACTTTGGAACAATGCACATTACACTTAGAATGACAATCATGCTCTCAGTAGTTGGTGCTTGAAGAAAGAAGGTGGAGACTCAACATAAAATTAAAAGAATGGTTATGTGCTAGAGCTTTTTTATTTTGAAAACATAGAAGCAATTTTGTCAACGGTAGTAGTACTTCATAGGTGTCATGCATAAGACATCCTATAAGTTGCAAGCCTCATGCATCGAATACCAATAGTGCTCGCACCTTGTCCTAATTAGCTCGGATTTCCATGGGTTATCATTGCATTACATATGTTTCAACCAAGTGTCACAAAGGGGTACCTCTATGCCACCTGTACAAAGGTCCAAGGAGATAAATCACATTTGATTTCTCGTTTCTGATAGATCTCAACTTGAGGACATCCATACCGGGACAACATAGAAAATAAATGATGGACTCCTCTTTAATGCATAAGCATATTCTCATAAGAGATTGAGGATTAATGTCCAAGCTAAAACTTCCACCATGATACATGGCTTTGGTTGGCGGCCCAATGTTCTTCTCTAACAATATGCATACTCATTCAACCCATGGCAAATCACCCTTACTTCAGACAAGAAGAACATGCATAGCAACTCACATGATATTCAACAAAAGTGTGACAGTTGATGGCGTCCCCAAAAACATGGTTACCGCTCAGCAAGCAACTTATAAGAAATAAGATACATAGGCAACATATTCTTTACCACAATAGTTTTTAAGCTACTTTCCCATGAGCTACGTATTGCAAAGTTAGTCTGCTTAGTACAGGTGGAGGTTAGCAAAAGACTGGGAGCGACCAACTAAGAGAGCAATGACGGTCATAATCATGCAGAGCGACAAAGCAATATTGAATCGGGCATGGAAGTTATATCGCTACTCAGAAATAAAAGATCATCAAGGCTTTACAGACTTTCTTTACAGTCTTAGATATGCGTGAGCATACGCCAAGTCAATCAAAATAAATTCTCGAAGGAAGATATTACTAAACCATACCACATCATAGGCAAACAAATCATGTTGGTACTCCAATAACACATTGGGAATCCCCCAGCTATTTGAGACTAACCATAAGAAAACCTGAACTACTAAGCGCCATTATGCACGTAGCATCTTTATCATAGACATATCAACCAATGCAACGGAAGCAAACTCTCTTAATAAGGTAAGCATGATAATTGAAGAGAGTTCAAGCAACCAACTAAACAAAAGCTCTTTGAAAAGATAAGCATGAATACTAAGAGCAGAGCATGATAGTAGCTATTAAAAGACAAAGAACACACACATCAAAGATAGACATGAAAATTATATGTTATGTTCTAGGTAGAAGTGGAGCGTGTTTCTCTCCCACATAAAGAATGCTGAGTTCCGACTCGTTATGAAAAACTAAAAAGAAAATTAAAAGCAAGACGCTCCAAGCATAGCACATAACACATGAAGTGATAAAAATATAGCGGAACGAAAGACGAACTGATAATGTTGATGGAGAAGGGGATGCACGGGGGCATCCCCGATCTTAGACGCTTGAGTCTCCTTGAATATTTCTTGGGGGTGCACGGGGGCATCCCCAAGCTTGAGCGCTTGACACTCCTGAATCTTTTTATCATCTTCCCTCGCACACTTGAAAACTCCCTTCATACATAACTCATCATAATCTGATTAGCGAGGTTAGTACCCTTAATAAAATAATTATACCTTGCTGGAAATAAAGATATTCTTGAAGTTCTACTGTTTCTCAAGATTGCCAAAAGGTTTTTGCAAAGAAAAAGCAAGCTCTTGGTTTGCAAAATGAAGGAAAGGCAAAACAGGACAGAATCTGTGAAAAACAGAACAACAGGTAGTAATTGATTTGTTCGGGGCACTTCTGCAACTCAAATAAAAAAACTCAGAACAGATGCACGAAAGAAAATTATATAGAGAACGCTGTCGAAAACATTCAGACCAAAAAGATGATCTGGTGATTTTATACGAGTTTTTCTATCCAAGGACAGAATCTGTTTCCTGGACAGCACCTCACAACTTTTGAACTTTCTAGCAATCAGAGGCTATACTTGGCACAAATATGAAAAGCAAAGATACAATGATGATGCTACAGTAGTAAACAACATCAAGACACAACAAAAGCAAAATATATTTATTCATGTGGGATGCCTCCCAAAAGCGCTTTCTTTTATGCCTTTAAGCTAGGCATAATGCATAGAGATCAAGTTTTATCAAGAGTAAAAGAATAGCTAGCCCGTACAACAGACTCAAAAGGTAACTTGATCTTCTTTCGAGGGAAGTGTTCCATCCCTTTCTTGAGAGGAAACTGAAATTTTATATTACCCTCTTTCATGTCAATGATAGCACCAACGGTGCGCAAAAAGGGACGTCCCAAAATAATTGGACATGAAGGATCACATTCAATATCCATAATAGTGAAATCAACGGGAACATAATTATCATTGACAATGATAAGAACATCGTCGATCCTCCCCAAAGGTTTCTTTATGGAAGAATCAACGAGACGAACACCAAAAGAACAAGAATCATAAGGTTTCAATTTAAGCATATCATATAGTCTTTTGGGCATAACAGAGGTACTAGCACCAACATCACATAATGCATAACAAGAGAAGTCATTCAATTTAATTTTTATCATAGGATCCCAACCATCTTCTAGCTTTCTAGGTATGGAGGCTTCTACTCTAAGTTTCTCCTCCCTAGCTTTGATGAGAGCATTAGTGATATGCTCTGTGAAGGCAAGATTAAGCGTGCTAGTGTGGGGGTCTCTAGACATCTTGTGAAGGAAATCAATAACTTCGGTAAGAGTGCAATTATCAAAATCAAGGTCATTAGCATCAAGTAAGGTGGTAGTGGTGTCCTTTAGGTTCACTTGTTTGGTAGTTTCTATAGTCATAGCATCACCATTAATAGGTCCAATGGGACCAGGAGTACATTGGGTGCTAAGAGTTTGGATATCCTCGACAACTTGGATAGTAGCAACGGTGTGGTGGGTAGGAAGGCTCTTAATTCTATCTTCTTCCTCCCTTTCTCTAGCCCATCTCTCTTTAAGTTTAGCCATCATCCTAATGTTTTCATTAATTTGCACTTGAATAGCATTTATAGGAGTGACTTCCCTCTCCTCAAGAGGAGAAGTTTTAATTTTTAGCAATTTTACCTCATTGGCTAAATGGTCTACCTTAAAAGAAAGATCATCTAGTTTATGTAGTTTTTCTTCTACACTCTTATTAAAGGCTTTTTGGGTAGTGATGAAATCTTTAAGCATAGTCTCTAGTTCAGTAGTGGAGTTCTTGGTACTAGGATAAGCATTATTGTTCCCATAAGAATTAGAGGGGAACGGTCTAGGATTGTTACCAAAGTTACTCCTATAAGCATTGTTGTTAAAATTGTTTCTAGAGATAAAGTTCACATCTACTTGTTCTTGAGCAATCAAAGAATTTAAAGGAACATCGCGAGGATCAACAGAAGATTGCTTCGAAAGTAGAGACATGATCGAGTCAACTTTTTCATTTAAGGAGGAAATCTCCTCGACAGAGTTTACCTTCCTACCTGTTGGAGCGCGTTCGGTGTGCCATTGGGAATAGTTGGTCATCATCTCATCGAGAAGTTTTGTGGCAGCACCAAGTGTAGTTGACATAAAAGTTCCTCCCGCGGTCGAATCTAACAAGTTCCGCGAGGTAAAGTTCAAGCCTGCATAAAAAGTTTGGATAACCATCCAAGTAGTCAAACCGTGAGTAGGGCAGTTCTTGATAAGAGATTTCATACGTTCCCAAGCTTGGGCAACGTGTTCATTATCCAATTGTTTAAAATTCGTTATGTTACTTCTAAGTTGGATAATTTTAGCAGGTGGATAGTATTTTCCGATAAAAGCATCTTTGCACTTGTCCCATGAATCTATGCTATTTCTAGGCAAAGACTAAAACCAAATTTTAGCTCCTCCTCTCAAGGAGAAAGGAAAAAGCTTAAGCTTAACAATATTACCATCTATTTCTTGGTACTTTTGCATATCACAAAGTTCAACAAAGTTGTTCAAGTGCAAAGCAGCATCATCTTCAGCACCGGAGAAGTGATCTTTCATGACTAAGTTCAGTAAAGCAGGTTTAATTTCATATGAAGGTGCTGAAGTGGCAGGTGTAGTGATAGGTGTGCTGATAAAGTCATCGTTGTTGTGACTAGTGAAGTCACACAACTTGGTGTTCTCGGTGGAACCCATAGTAGCAAGCAAGCAAGATAACTATTTTTGTGATTTTCGATAAAAGGATACTAAAGCAAAAACTGAAAGGTAAACTAACAAGACTAAAAAGCAAAGGTAAAAGATAGCATGCAACTCCCCTATCCTGAAGAGTGGAGTCCCCGGCAACGGCGCCAGAAAAACTCCTTGATGGGCCTCTAACCCCTCGTTGGTTACCCCAAGTGGAAGGTGTGAGATGCAGTGTTGTGGAAGTTTTTCCCTTAGCAAAGATGCCAAGGATCGAATCCCCAGAGACTCCTAGGTTCAACAAGTAGGTGTCAACTGCTAACGGCGCCAGATATTAGCAATCAACGTGGACCTGCACACAGATACAAATAACTTTGCTCCCAACGAGTACAGAGAGGTTGTCAATCCCTCCGGCCTTGTAGTTCACAAAGGATTAAACGCAAATGATAGTAGTGATAGATAATGTTTGCAATAGTAAGTAAAAGAGAAAAGTAAATAGCGGATGTGATCAATGATGGTAATATGGACCGGAGTCTCATGATGTTCACTAGTGATGTCTCTCTCCCAAAAGACGATAAAACAACTATGTGAGGTAAACGAATTACAGCTGGGCAATTGACAGGACCACGAACGCAAACCAATGCTGACTACATTGCAAGAAAGGTTGAGGTTCAAAGCATGGGCGGTACGCCAAAGTAAGTAGACCGAAATCCATCAATATCTACTACTAATCATCCACCTTGAGATATCTATCCAGAACATCTCGCTGGTATTAAGTTGCGAGCCCCACCCATAGTGTAAACTCAATGCAACAGACAACTGCATTAAAAGAACTTTGCGTAAAGTAAACAATCCTTGCACCCGCGGGCACAAGCACCGTTGTTTTCCCCCTTGTGGCAACAACACATCCCCTAGACTCATGTTTCTGTCACTCAAACTAGTCATCGAGGGGCATGAACCCACAATCGAGCATAATGTTCCCTCTTGGAGTCACTACCCATTACATGGCCAAAACAATAAATAACAACGGAGAACATGCAAGAATTACTTATGAACATAAATATAAAAGAGGTAGATCAAATATATTACTCAATCACAATCTGAACATAATCTCATAATCCATCGGATCCCAGCAAACTCATCATAGCAACAGTATAAGGATTACATATGTGCCTCGATCATGTAGGGCAGCTCATGAGGACTAATTAGTGAAGCACAAGAACGGGAGGAGAACATCACATAGCTACTGGTCATGGACTCATGGTCCAAGGGAGACTACTCACAACTCATCCGGGAGGCGTCCATGGTGGTGGAGAGGCTCCCGATGGTGATCCTCCCCTCCGGCAGGGTGCCGGGAAGAGTTCTCCTGGTGCTCCCGATCTTGGAAGCGGCGGCGACGGCAGAACATAGATGAGATCGCGAAAAAGAGTTCCCGTCCCGAGGGTTTCGAAGGACGCTCTAAATATATGCCGAAGGGGGGCACCAGACGGGGCTCGGGGGGCCAAGGCGCCCCCCCGGCGCGGCCCAGGGGGGCGCGCCGCCAGGGCGCCTGGAGCCCTGGTGGCCCCCCCGGCTGTCCTTCGGGCGCACGGTAGGTTCTGGAACGCTGATTTTTTATATAATTTTTCTGGATTTTTCCTGGCAGTTCTCGTAACGTGAAAACCAGAAATACAAAAACAACCGAAAACAGAAACTGGCACTGGGGTGCACTGAGTTAATAGGTTAGTCCAAATATGATCAAAAGTGTATGGAAGTGTATGAATATCATAGCAATATCACCCAAAAGAGGCATGGAGCAAGCAGAAATTATAGATACGTTTTGGACGTATCATTCTGTACTCAGATATTGTTGCTTCCGCTGACTCTTGTGTATTCGAGTTTATGTATTCGAGCCCTCGAGGCCCCTGGCTTGTAATATAAAGCTTGTATTATTTTAATTTGTGTCTAGAGTTGTGTTGTGATATCTTCCAGTGAGTCCTTGATCTTGGTCGTACACATTTGCGTGCATGATTAGTGTACTGTCAAATCGCGGGTGTCACAAGTTGTTATCAGAGTCGACTGCCTGTAGGAAACCCCCTTTCCAACTCCTTGGTCGAAGTTGTGTCTAGTCTTTGAAAAACCGTTTTACTAACTTGGCTGTGTGGCTTACGGGTCCACGTCGCCAATTGGGTGGTATTATGATCTTTTATTCCTCGTCTATACTCTGGGATTATGATCTCTCTTCTATTCGGGTTAAATGAATTTACTAACTACATTAGGTTCTCGTAACGACTTTCCCCGGAGAGCCCCTTCATTCCAGATGGTTGCCCGCTTCACCAGAAGACTTCGAAGATACTCTCCGATCTACTCCCGAGAACTTGTGTTCATTTCTTTTGCAATCCTTATTACCGTTCAATCCTTATGGGTAACTGCGTACCCTCGCCGTTCATACCTTCATCCCTAGTTGTTCTTGTTATTACATGATACCCGAAAGTATTCTCCGACTTTTGAGAATCCTTTTTCCTACTGCCTTGCAGCTCTTTTCCGCCTGAATACCCCTACAAATAATTCCTCACACTCACTAGGGATTCATTCATCCCCAGTTGTTCATGCGTTTCACAAAGGTCTTCGAAACGCTATTTAATCTTCCAAAATCCTCAGCAACCTATTGCTCTGGAAAGTTTTACCTACTTGCATTATGGTTAATTCCATATGTATATCAATATTCGTTAAATCCTTTGTGATTGACTTTCTGATCTTATTGATTCAATAGGTTGCAAATACTTGCAATCATCAGCCAAACTAGAATCCGTTCTTCCTGCTCAGACGTCATTCCGAATATGAGCTGGTTCTCGACCAATCAAATTGCCGTCGATTGTACCCGTAAGTCTATTCAACTTATCCATCCTTTATCAGAGCATTTGCTTCTGATCCCCTGATTTGGAAATCATAATTCCTTCGCAATTGAGTTTGGATTCGTCAGTTGTTTCTATGATCCAATGCCTTGCATTGTTTCTTCCTCTGGTTGCGTGTCGATGCTCACATCAGCTCCATTATGAACTGTCCGATCCTTTGTTGGATTATTATCCGACATTGTCCTTCATATCCTATAACTTAGTGAGTCTTTCCTCAGTTACATAATGCCTTTGGTAAATTGTATCATCTGCTTTTGTCAACCATGCCCTACCTTCGAGTTGGTGTTATTACTCTTGAAGCCTGTGGTATATATTCCTAAGATGCTGCTATGGATTGAACATATGCCTTCCTTAATCCGTGTGAACCCAAGAGTTTTCACGAGTCATACTGTTCTGGTGTTTTACCAGATATAATTTCTACACTACAACTTCATCGAAATCAAGAAGTGAATGGAAGGGAGTGGACCTTGAACTTTCTGTTCATGCCCATGGAAACAGTGTAGATCTTATCATTAAGGCTTCTATTAAAATTAATTATCCCCTTGATATAAGTTCATATTATATCAGGGATCTGGCCTTTTGCAATCGTGGTTCCGACCATGCTCTCCTTTAAATACCATTTCTCGGACAAGTTAAATCACTTGTCCTCTGCAGGTCAATGCACCTGTCCAACTTCTATTATGTTCTACCTTCGAGTATTACCCCGTGGTATCTCGATAATGTCACATAACCATATTACTTCTTATGAGTTCTTCAAGTATTACTTCTCACTTATTCCAATTTTACCCGGGTTCTGAGTTGCTAGACACTCAAGGACACCGATAAGTGAATCAATTCTGCACTCCTATTCAATAACTCTAAGTAATCTTCATTGCTTATGAGTTTATTAATTCTTCTAGTCATATCTAGCCTGATCGGCTATATCCCTATCGTGCATCTTTTTAACTGTGCTACCTGGTCCTTCTTCCCTGAACACAATTTCGGCAATGAGCTAAGCTTACGCCGATCTTGCTTGGCATATCATTTCACCTTGAATAACTAGCTTGATTTCAAGTTTGTATTGTACTGAGTGGTTTCAATAACCTTTCGCTCCATCATTCATTTCACTTGATGTCATCGCTGATCGATTACATCTTAATGAAATCTGTCAACAAATGTGACGTGATATCATCAACAATGATTTGCATTCTTCCAAGTTGTGAATCGAATTCATGATGGGAAATACCATTCTTTCCCCTCGATGATTTGTATTAACATCGACAACATTCTTGCATTCCCTCCAACACAAACTTGTTCTTGTTTTGTGTTATACCTTGAGTTCCTTGTTATCCGACTTATGATATGCTCTACCTTGGAGTACTACCATCTTTCATGTCAAGAATGTCATGAGAGTTTTGCCACCTCTTAAGAATTCTTTATACGGTGATACTTCTTGCCATATCCATTCATCCCTTGGTCCCCGCGTTGTTTCTATCCGGAAACCCAACAAGTGAAGTATGACGTGCGAATTCAAAACTTCTAGCAACCCTATTGCTTTGAAGTGAATGGTCGATAGTCTCGTTCTCGGTCTTTTGGTTATTGAATCACCATTATAACATTGACCGTGCTACTTAGTCCATTTTCCAGGTGCACGTTCCATTCAATGTTTACTTATGGTTGTTCTCCTCTAACATACTGCGGTATGTCCAATGTTATCATCTTGTTCACTCGAATGTAGCAATCCATGCTTATGGGAATCTCAATGAATTGTTGCTGAGCCCGTCGGCCACATCCTCATCTTTTCCTTACTGAAAATGTAAGACTTATTCTATAAGTTGTTCCTGATGGATCCTTTGTGTATTCAAAGTCTGATCTTTACCCAATGACCATGTTGGTACTATCTCAAAGCAAGTTTGTGGTACTCCGAAGATCCACAAGAACATTGTAAGCGCAATGCTAAATGTTTCTTGATTAACTATCCAACACCGTTGTGTGGGTACATATCATTATTCTTCTTACCCCTTTCATCTATATGGTCAGGACTTTGGTCTCCTGACACGTATATCATGCCCTGCTTAATCTTGGGAATGATATACTCCTTTTCATTGTGTTTAAACACGTTTTCCTTCCATTTGTTTGTTTAACATTTCTTTGATCTACTTATAATCTAAGCAGTAATAATTTTCTGCTTAAGTGAACACCTTGGTGTACAACTCGGTCAGTAAGACCATGTTACTTTTCTTGATAACATTCCGGTAACCACCGATGGACGAGATCTTTGCCTATTGGTCTGCCTCGTTCAACGAGCAGGAAGATAGTTCTCTTCGTCCCTCGCCCATGGTATCGATGTTGTTGCCGACATAACTGACAGGCTATCATCTGACATGCCTTGCTATATCGGCCCCCTTTCTACTTTTAACCCACATGGTGGGCCCATAACCCACAGTTCCACAGGATCGGAACCTGACTCTCCTGTATATCTTTTATTCCGAAGTATCATATGCTCTTGGCTTTGTGTGTTGTCATGAGCCACCTTCCGAGAGATGATCTATTCCTGATGCTCTGGACCCCCCTTTCTCACACTCTGATCAGGTATCAATTGTTTGTCCATCCGGTTGAAGCTTCTAATTCCACCTCATTACTTTGCTCTCGATGGCTTTCTTGAACTTTCAACTCGAGAGATTTCCTCTATGCCATGTTCACTGAGATAGTCCCCAGGAAACTATCTTGTGTTGAGCTCCGTCCTTCCCGAGTTTTTCCCCCTTACTCCACCCCTTAAATCTCGGGACGAGATTTCTTGTAGTGGAGGAGATTTGTAACACCCCGAGAATCATGCTACAGTAATCCTAACCTAATGATGCCATGGCACCCTCTTGGTTAAGCCTAATTGCCTGTGGGTAAAAATCAAACTCAGATTCAAATTCAAAACATAAGTGAAATTCAAGATTTCACTAACATGAGAACTAAAATGTTCACATTATCCAAAGAATTCCCCTGGTCATTGTTATATTGAAACCAACCTCATTTTCTTTTCCAAACTGCCATTGGGAGTTAATTTAGTGGTCTAGCAGCAATTAAATTTGCCTTTTCAATTTCAAAAAAATTGTTAGACAACTCCTTTGGACTCCAAACTTTCTGTTCCATCTCAATATATTATGAGAGAATTATGTGCCAAGTTTTGTGCAAAACAAAACTCATTTGGTACAAAGAGAAATGCCAAACAGAGGCTAGAAATAAATAAAGCAGAAAATAAAAGAAAACAGGAGAAAAGGCCTAAAGCTACGGTGCTACTAGGCCTTAGATGCCAAGAAGGCCCAGCCCACCTATCTCCTCACTATCTCCCTCATCTGTACAGGAGACACGGGCGTGGCGGCCATCCACGGCGCCATGGCCGTGGTGGCAGCCATCCGCCGCCCCAGACGCTCTATAAGACCCCGAGCACCCTCTCCCTCCCCGGAAACCAAGCGCCCACTCTCTCCCCCTTCCTCCTCGCGCCGCATCTCTTCCTCCCGTGCAAGGCCGAGCCGTGGTCGCCATGGTCGTCGTTGTCGCCGCGGCCACCGCCTTCCCCGAGTATCTCCGATTTGCCCTGCAGCACCGCTGCAGTCCTCTGCTTCGACTCCGCCACCTAGTACCCGTCCGGAGCGCTTGCATCAACGTTGACGACCCCCCTTCTTCAACCTCGGACCTCCATCGTCACCGACGTCAAATTCCGTCCACACCGAGCCTCCCACGAGCATGATGTGCACACCTGCAGGCCCACTGTGAGCTCCCCGTCCTCGCTGACCTCTTCCCCTCTTAACTCCGCGGTCGTAGACATCGTCTCCACTGTGGCCGAGCACGTCGCTGCCTCCTTTGGTCGCCGGCGTAGCTCTGGGGGCCGAATGGCCATGCACGCGCGACCGTAGCCTTGCCGCGACGCGTAGGCCCGTGCTAGCTCTTTACTCCGCTCGTTTGTGTGCCGCTGTTGTCTTTCCTTCTTCACCCGAACGCCGGCGCCCCCTTCACCCATCCCGGCGCCTACTACAGCAGTCCCAGCTCCGGCCATCCTCCCTTGCCCCGCCGAGCCCCGCTCCTAGCACCCACCATCGCTGCCCTGCCCGCCTCCGTTGCCGGCGGCCACCCGCCTACGGCGCCCACGCTCGCCTCGCCCCTTCTCGCTCGCCGCCCCATCCCGCGGCCCCTCGCTGCTTCCCCCTTGCGCGCGTCGCGCCGCCACCCGCCGCGCCTAGCGCGGCCGGCCACCCACCGCGGCCCCCCTCCTCCGGCCACGCCCGCCGGCCGCGCCCCTGGCCGCCGGCCGCGCTCAGGGCCGCGCCCCGTCGTGGCCGCGCGCTCCGGCGTCTGGCGCGCGTCGTGCCCGGGTTCGCCCCGATGGGCACCCATGCGCGGTGCCGTTTAGCGCCCGCCCTGCTAAGGCCTTTGGGCCCTTGACAGGCGGGGCCCAGCCCTTGTTTTTTTTAAAGGGTTAAAAAAATTATATAAGAAATAAAAAGTTAATTAATTAATTAATAATTAACTTAATTAATCCTAATAATTAACCCTAATTAATTATGTTTAAATAAACTAATTACACATTAGTCTAACTAAACCTGGTTAATTAAATTAGTCTATGACAGCACGGCCCCACACGTCAGTTTGACTAGGTCAACTGACCGCTGACATCACCCTGTCATCATGCTGACGTCATCAGCTACTATTCTGGATAATGTTGATTTAAATTATTTAAATAAATTCCTAAAATTGTTTAAAACTTTGAAAATTCATATAAAATAATCTGTAACTCGGATGAAAATGTTTTATATATGAAAATCGCTCAGAACGACGAGACGAATCCGAATACGCGGTCCGTTCATGCTTATTATTTTGTGCTTCAATGAATTATTCTATTGCAATATTCCTATGCATAGGAAGCATGTTAGGCTTAAATGTGTTTGGTATTTGCTTCTTGATGCTCTCTTTTGTTCTTCAACTCTTATTCCTACGAGAGCATCATTAAAGTCTTATGCCTAGCTTAAAGGCATAAAAGAAAGCGCTTTTATTTTGCTTTTGTTCTTCAACTCTTATTCCTACGGAGGCAGCCCACAATGAATAAAATTTTATTTTGCTTTTGTTGTGTCTTGATGTTGTTACTACAGTAGCATCATCATTGTATCTTTATTTTTCAGCTTTGTGCCAAGTGTAGCCTCTGATTGCAAGAAAGTTCAAAAGTTGTGACGTGCTGTCCAGGAAACAGATTTTGTCCTTGGATAGAAAAATTCGTATAAAATCACCAGATTATCTTTTTGGTCTGAATTGTTTCGACATCGTGCTCTATACAATTGTCTTTCGTGCGTCTGTTCTGAGTTTTTTGATTAGAGTTGCAGAAGTGCCCCGAAAAAATCATTTACTACCTGCTGTTCTGTTTTTCACACATTCTGTCCTGTTTTGCCTTTCCTTCATTTTGCAAACCTTGAGCTTGCTTTTTCTTTGCAAAAATCTTTTGGCAATCTTGAGAAACAGTAGACCTTCAAGAATATCCTTATTTCCAGCAAGGAACAATTATTTTATTATGGGTACTAACCTCGCTAATCAGATTATGATGAGTTATGTATGAAGGGAGTTTTCAAGTGTGCGAGGGAAGATGATAAAAAGATTCAGAGTGTCAAGCGCTCAAGCTTGGGGATGCCCCCATGCACCCCCAAGAAATATTCAAGGAGACTCAAGCGTCTAAGCTTGGGGATGCCCCCGTGCATCCCCTTCTCCATCAACATTATCAGTTCGTCTTTCGTTCCACTCTATTTTTTATCACTTCATGTGTTATGTGCTATGCTTGGAGCGTCTTACTCTTAGTTTCCTTTTTAGTTTTCTTTAGCTTTTCATAACGAGTCGGAACTCAGCTTTCTTTGTGTGGGAGAGAAACACGCTCCACTTCAACCTAGAACACAACATAGAATTTTCATGTTTATCTTTGCTGTGTATGTTCTTGGTCTTTCAATAGCTACTATCATGTTCAGCTCTTAGTTTTCATGCTTATCTTTTTAAAGAGCTTTTGTTTAGTTGGTCGCTTGAACTCTCTTTAGTTATCATGCTTATCTTATTATGAGAGTTTGCTTCTGTTGCATTGGTCGATATGTCTATGATAGAAATGCTACGTGCATAATGGTGCTTAGTAGTTCATGTTTTCTTATGGTTAGTCTCAAATAGCTGGGGGGTTCCCAATGTGTTATTGGAGTACCAACATGATTTGTTTGCCTATGATGTGGTATGTTTTAGTAATATCTTCCTTCAAGAATTTATTTTGATTGACTTGCCGTATGCTCACGCATATTTAAGACTGTAAAGAAAGTCTGTCAAGCCTTGATGATCTTTAATTTCTGAGTAGCGATATAACTTCCATAACTGATTCAATGTTGCTTTGTCGCTCTGCATGATTATGACCGTCATTGCTCTCTTAGTTGGTCGCTCCCAGTCTTTTGCTAACCTCCACCTGTACTAAACGGACTGACTGCTTGTGCATCCAAATTCTTTTAAACCAGTTATGCCATATGAGTCCACCATACCTTCCTATACATGGTATTTACCTGCCATTCCTAACGGAGACTTTCATGTACCATCTCGAAATTATTCAAAAAAGCATTCCTATTTTGTGCCTCTGTTTTAGTTCATGAGGAAGTAGTAGTTAATTCATGATCTTTTTAAGTTGGACAAGCTTCACCCCGGGATTGCATGTCTAATGTGCAAACCCATAATACGAGAAGGAACTGGCAAAGAGTGCGCCCGGCTCAAAATTAATATAACAAAAAAACCCTCCTTCACGCTTTGTTCATGAGAAATCAGAAAACTTTGGCAGTGATAAACAAAGGAGATTAAGAGGATGTGATCGTCCTCATTCGGGAGCCGTTCCTCGAAACTTGTCCACCTCAAGAAGTGATTGAGTTATCTGCTAGCATTCGTTGACGGAACATGCATAATCTAAAAAAATAATTATTTCCTCTGTTTTTAAAACCAAGAGCTCTGGTACATGTTTTGTCTTTGTTTCCGACTACGGGTTTTCAACCTTGCCAACAAAAGCCACGGTTCGAGAGTCTCCACCTTCTTTTAAAGCACCAACTATTGAGAGCATGATTGTCATTCTGAGTGTAATGTGCATTGTCCCAAAGTACCATTGTCTTTTGCATGATTATGATATCGTTTATTCTGAAATCATTGTATCTAGTCGTCACTTAAACTTTGGAGGTGCCCCTGCATTTATGTTTTGCTTCACTAAAGGGGGCAAGCGAGATGTCACTTTGTCATATTTGCACACCATGCTCATTACAAATCTATTGAGTGTTTCAGTATCATATTGTAAAACTTTCAGTTCTTTGTGATTTTCTCATGAGGCAACTTAATTACTACAGATTCATTGTCTCAGTAAGCACTTGTCATGTGACTGTGAAAAGTTCTTATATGGTTAATAGAATGTCACCACAGAAATTATGCTTGTTATCATTTACCTACTCGAGGACGAGCAAAAATTAAGCTTGGGGATGTTGGTACGTTCAAAACGTATCTATAATTTCTGCTTGCTCCATGCCTTTTTTGTGTGTGATATTGCTATGATATTTATGCACTTCCATACACTTTTGATCATATTTGGACTAACCTACTAATGGTTGCAAAAGTGCACAATGTTCTTGTTTTACACTTTATTGTGTAGGAATTACTTGGAAATTGACAAAAACGCAAAAGGAGTCGTATTGGAGTAGGACTCTGACTTTCCTGAAATCTGTCTGAGAACGTTTTTTAAAGATGGTCACGTTCCGGCCTGAAGACGACGTCAAACGGAAAAAGTCTAGTTGCAAAAGTTGTGGGGAATTTTGAGGCGATGCTTCTGGATATAAAGTTCGTCCAAATCGGAGTCCGGACGGCCGAGTAAAGCCCGTTTTACTGAGGCCAAAAATCTGATGACGGGAATCCGAGAGTCTATATAAACAGAGGAAACCTAGGTCACCAAGGGCCACGAATTTTCCTCCTCCCAAGCCGCCGTCTTGGAGGGGAGGACCAGTACCATTGCAGCACCATCCACAAGGAAGAAGGGGGGCCAAGGATCCGCTGCCCCTAGGGCCGCCGCCGCCGTCGCGCCCCCAAGGGCCACCGCCGCCGCCTCCGTGGCTGCCGCCGGCCATCTCCTCTTCGCGGGGTTGCACCTCTCCATCAACACCATCATCAACCTCCTCCTCACCATGTCCATGCGTGAGTAGTCTTCTCCGGGGCCGAGGGCTCGTACGTCTAGCTATGTGCTTATCTCTCTCTCCCATGATGTGATCTTCGTTGTGATCATAGGCTATGTTAATCTAGGGTGATCCCATGATATTTCCCCTTCCTCTATGTATTGGATTGATGTACTCACTTGTCTTTATCTAGTATAATCCCCGAGACCAAGGTGACAGCGGTCTATTGGACATGGATTAGAAAAATATTTTCATGAGTGATTTCCTCTCTTGTGTGTTGATTGAAGATTGAGAGTCTCTTGGTGCTTGTCTTTGACTATCCTTTAGATATGTTGTGGTGATTGTGGGACTCTCTTTGGATGGCCGCGGTGACATTGGGAAATCCTTAGATTGAGAACTACGAACTTTGAGGTGTGCTTTTGTAGCCCTACATAATTCTCGTAGTCTCTTGACCACGAAGGAATGACCTCCGGGTGCGTCTCCATTGCATGTTTTATGGGAAATATCATGTGATTCGATTATGTTAATGTTGTTGGGAGTTTCCACTAGTGAAAGTATGATCCCTAGGCCTTGTTTCCACCATTGCAATACCATTTGTGCTCACGTTTACCACTTGTTTGCTTGCTGCACTTTTTATTACAGATTTATATTACTTTGTTTTGCCATCCATATCACTTGCCATTTAACATCTCTTCGCCGAACTAGTGCACCTATACATCTAACAAGTGTATTAGGTGTGTTGGGGACACAAGAGACTTCTTGTATCTTAGTTGCAGGGTTGCTTGAGAGAGACCATCTTCAACCTCTACTTCCCTGAGTTCGATAAACCTTAGGTCATCCACTTGAGGGAAATTGCTGTTGTCCTACAAACCTCTGTGCTTGGAGGCCCAACATAGTCTACAAGAGTAGAAGCGTGTGTAGACATCACCCCTCCTTCTTGCCAGAGCAACCAGGCAAGTCAACCCCCTTTGATCATTCTGATATCGCCCATTCTCTTCTCTCTTATGCTTGCATTAGAACTGCTACTGCTTTTTGTATGATCCTATTCTGATGCATAGCCTGTTGTTGATACTGCTTTCATACCTTACATGTTTATACTATACTGCTTTGTATAGGCTGGTTAGAGATCCACCAGTGACCCCCTACCTTGTCCCGACTGCCTCGCTGGATCATCAGAAGACCCGATCAACGGGATCGAAGACCAGGACCCGGCACCGCACATCACTTTCCCCTTAGTTGCTCGACACTACTGGGTTACTATCGAGTGCCGAGGGTGAGACCTCATCAGCACTTCTGATGTTAACCTTGTAGGTTAGTTCATCGGTTGTGGTCATCGAGGGTGATTCCTCTTTCTCCACTCCCGATAACGACACTGTCATGCAACTCCTCAAGAGTGGACCTCGAGGGTGACTCCTCTTTCGTTCACCTTGACGATAAACATCAGGTGGAATTCCAGCGAGGGTGATTTCCTCAGGTTTTCCTTTGGTGTCAGACACACAGTTACTATGGTTACTATGACTTTACACTGAACCTGGTTACTAAAGACGGGTCGACCCAGAGGGGTACCCGCGCGAGCTTAATTGCGAGTGATGTGTAGTCGGGTTGACCTGGAAGGTGCCCGCGAGATAATACGAGGTGTGGCCGGGCACTTGCCCTTGCCGCAAGTTCTCGAGACGGGGCAATGGGGTCACATCTTTCGTGAGTCTCTGCTCGTTACCGCGCGTTCCCAAGACACTAAACGGTTTGGATATTTGATCCGAGGGGCCTCTGGCCTGATAGCACTAACCATCACGTGGGCATAGTATGGGCGTTCTGCATCGTATGCATCAGCTGAAGCTTAACTGACGTCTTTGCGACTGAGCGGCGCGTGCCGGGTTGGACTGGTTAGGCTCCTACCTTTTTAAAGGAGGTTGCTAGGTCTGCTCACCGGCCGCGTACGCAATGTGCAGGAGTTCCCGGGGCGATTGGCCCATGACCCCTGGGGGCATAGGGTTTAGTCCGGCGTGCATGACCTCTCTATTAAGCCTAGGTCGGGTTGCGGCGTATTGTTTGGCCGAGGGCGGGCATGACCTGATGGTGTGTCCGGCCGGAGTTAAGCAAGCGTGTTGGGTAAGTTGGTGCACCCCTGCAGGGAAGAAAACATCTATCGATAGCCAGTCCTACGGTAACGGACACTTGGAGTTGTATCCCGATCGCTACAAGTAGAACTGGATGCTGAGGCATTGATTGGATATGTTGCTTCGGGAGTCGAGAAAGGATCCCGAAGCGTTGGAACAACAACATAAATATGACTTATGTTACACTACTCTACTTCCCCCTCATGCTGCAAGACGGTGGTTTCCAGAAGATGCTAGTCTTTGATAGGACTAGCTTCTCCCCCTCTTATTCTGGCATTCTGCAGCTTAGTCCACAGATACTACCCTTTTCATTGATACCGATGCATATGTAGTGTAGATCCTGGGTTGCGAGTACTTTGGATGAGTACTCACGGTTTCTTTGTTTCCCCTTTTCCCCCTTCTTTCTTCTTTCTGGTTGATGCAACCAGATGGTGGAATCCAGGAGCCAGATGCCACACTTGAGGACTGCTACTACCCCGACGGAGCCTACTACTACGTGGAGACAGCTGATGACCAAGAGTAGTTAGGAGGTCCCAGGCAGGAGGCCTTGCCTTTTAGATCATTGATGTTTTGTGCTAGCCTTCTTAAGGCAAACTTGTTTAACTTATGTCTGTACTCAGATATTGTTGCTTCTGCTGACTCTTGTGTATTCGAGCTTATGTATTCGAGCCCTCGAGGCCCCTGGCTTGTAATATAAAGCTTGTATTATTTTAATTTGTGTCTAGAGTTGTGTTGTGATATCTTCCAGTGAGTCCTTGATCTTGGTCGTACACATTTGCGTGCATGATTAGTGTACGATCAAATCGGGGGTGTCACAAGTGGAAAGGCTCGAAGGCACAGGGGTGACTCGGGGGGAGGGGTTAGTTGACCAGGGGAGGAGTCCCACAAGGACTCCACCAGGCTTGCCTTGCCCCTCAAGACAAATGGGGTTCAACCGACCTGTCCGCAAGGCTGCCTTGCCCCCAAGCAAGGGGGTTGTAGGATCCTTCTAGAACCTTTGGGACCTTTCCAAAAGTTTCCATCATGTTCTATAGCATTCGAGTACCTTTCGAACACTTCCGGACATCACCAAAACACTCTAGGACCACCCGAAACACTATCAAGATCTTTCAAAATACTTTCCAAACCCTTCTCTATTCTCTCAAGGTTCCTAAATGTCGCTAACGTTAAGCATGTGACCCATAGGTTTGAACATATGTAGGCATGTCTGGAACACTTTCCGATCAGTAATCGCCAATGGGATCTAGAGACCCATATTGTTCCCATGTATAACCGAAGATGTTTATCGAGCGAACCTTGTACTATCACATACAATTCCTCTTGCCTCACAATACATTACATAACCCGAGGTCGACACCTTAATCACTATACCTAGTTATCCTCAGTATTGGTTTGTAATCTTTTCTCGTTTCCATATTCCAGTATCCCCGTATATAACTCCTTTGTCACAATACCACCCACGCAATGCTGGCGGTGTCATACTAAGTGGGCCCAGAGTGTATCTCTCCATCGCTGGAGGAGGCAAATCCCAGTTTTGATATACCTAGCACCACGACACACTTTCCAACTTATCTGAAAGTTACCTTTATAATTACCTAGTTACACAGTAATGTTTGGCCACCCTATATCAATAATCCGGTATCCGGGTCTACGACATTCTCATTGTCTAAGACCGCAAGTAAAAGTTCACACATTATGAGAAAATAACGAGAACATATTGACGATGTTATCTTGTAGTAGTTTGTAAGTGGGTCTATCCAACACCATTGTTACTCTAACTATGTGTTATCATTATTGCCGACATCCTTGTTACATTAACAATGCCTAGTATTAGAAAAACAAGACCATAAATAGTACACGAGCTAGTCCAGTGAGGCCCGACTAGGGATCTCTTTAAAGTTTATTATTCCACACATGCAATTAGGTTTTCCTCCAAATCTCATATTCATTAACTAGTGGATTTCTAGCATAGAATATAATCTTAATCACGAACAAGGACATACAATAATAATAATAACTTTATTATTGCTTTTAGGGCATATTTCCAATATCCATAATGGTATCCGCCTTGATTTGGATGCCATCTTGACCGCACCATGTATCCTTGATATACAACGCCAACCCTAGGGCTGAGATTCAGGTTTTGCTTGGATGAATTTCAACAAGTGCTACTCTTGGCTGTAGGCATGACTGTCACGAGACCTACCATAATTCGCGCCTTCGAAAACCCAATCTATCTAGCACTTCATACATATCTGCAATTTTAGACTATCTTTTATTGTCCTTCAGTTACATGCATGAATGGACCTTCGTGGCCGGGTTCACCATGCTTCCGACACCGCCAATAACCCTCTTGAGTTCAAATAACTATTGCTAAAACCCAAAATCTGTCACATGTTTACAGAAGGGTCCTCAAAGCCATCTTCACCAAATCGAGATTTATCGCTCTCACCAAAAGATGAGGACACCTCGATACTTCTTATCACCAGCCCTAGTAGGGATTCGATGAAGTGGGCTATAAAACAGTGATAGGGACCTAGGAAATAGGCAAACGATGGATCAGAACAGAAATAGCACAATCGACTTTAGAATTTAGTATTTTTTAAAGTCATTTGCATGATTCAATTACAAACAGGTTGTTTTAAGGTATTTTGTGATCTGTGAATAAGTCTAATAACATATGCTGCCATTGTACCAGCCACCAGGTTCAGAACTCCAATCAAACACGAAGGGCCTGATACTGACCCCGAAAGCCATGAAAATGCACCCAAGGTTGAAAGTGAACAAGCAACTTACAAGTAGCGTGAACAACTAATATCTGGGATGTTTCAAAGCAAAGTACAATGATAACGACCTTGCTATACGTACGATTAATTCATGTCCAAACTGTACGATTAGACACAACAATAGATGATTCAGTTTGTGGGACATAGTATTCAGCGATGATCCCATGTCTGGTCGTACCGTTGTCCGACGCGATAGCATCGTACGCAGAGTACTTTCGCAATGATAAATAGGAACATGCATAGATACCACATCATATGAGCCATCACATAGAAGTATGAAACGATGAGGTTTGAAGCAAACAACATTGAAAACTACAACAAATATCTAATTAAGACATTCAACATGTGCTAAAATGTGTAGTAAATGTAGGAGATTGACTGGTCACCCTGTACGTCAAGCTGACCAAAAATTTGCAGCCAAGATACAGGATTCCTTTGTGGTTTCCGGAAGAAAAATATGGAAATAAATGTGTGGCCAGATGGCTTCTGAAACGATGCTGTGATGTGTAAGTGCGTGATGCCGCAGAGGTTGTCTTAAAAACTGCAACCTGCGTGCATCTCTGTCCTAATCCTACTCGATCACCAAGGTGTTCAAACTTTGAATGTGTATACATGTTTAGACCTTTCACATGAAGTTTGGAGCCTGGTGTGTTTCTGGAGGAGGGGGAGCTGAAGAAGAGGTTACCGGGACGTCATCGCATGCTGCGTCCGACGTCCCTGCTGCTGCCGTCGCCGGTGGTGTTTCTTGTGCGCCAGGATGCGACATGCCGGCATCCTCACCGGAGAAGCGAGGGTGGTGAATGAAGAGGCTGCGAGCACTGTCGTCCACCTCGTAGTCCCAGAAGGAGCTGCCAGGGCCCCATGCGTTGAACCATGACTCGTCGGCTTGAGCCCACATGCCGCCAGATGGCGCCGCCGACTGAAACATTTCGGCCGAGTAGGGCGTAGCCGCCTCGCGAGAGCCTCCATCCTGGGGAATGGTCGTTGGGGGTGGATGCTGTGGTTGGTTTTCAAGCGTGGACCATTCTGCGTGCTGCTGTTCCCGCTGCCGCGGAGCTTGCTGCGTGTTGGCCGCCGCCTCGTCAGAAGTTTGCGGAGGCGAGGACGATGACGACGAGCAGGAAGCGGTGCCGGGGGCGGCCGAGGTGCCAGCGGAGCTGGCGGCGCTGGTGCGGCCGCTCCCTCCTGCGCGGCCCTTCCCGAGGAACCGATCGGGGAAGTTGAGCCGCGCGTTCTCGCCACGGAGCTTGAAGGCCTCACGGTCGTACGCCATGGCGGCGTCCTCTGCGGTGTCGAAGGTGCCCAGCCACAGGCGCGTGCGATTCCGTGGCAGGCGGATCTCCGCCACCCACTTACCCCAGTGCCGCTGCCGCACGCCGCGGTACAGTTTCTGCGGCGGGGGCGGCGCCCGCATCAGCTGCTGGTACAGCGACGGCGGCATGCCGGCCAGGCCGCCGCGGGGGCTCAGGTTCAGCGCCTCGCTCCAGTACCGCAGCAGATGCTGCTGCTGCGGCGCGCTCTCTGCTGGCATGAAGAACGACTGGGTCGCGCACGGAGGCGACCCGCCGAACGAAATCATCTGCTGGTGCCGCAAAGGCGGCTGCGCTGGTTGGGACATGCTGATGCTGGAGTACTGGCGGAGAAGCTGCGGGCTCTCGCTCTCCGTCGTCGCCGAGGGCTCATACGCGAAGGGGAAGATGTGCCGCGCGGAAGGCGCGATGGCGTCGGAGGCGGGGAAAGACCGAGGCGAGGCTGGGGCCGACGTCGAGGAAGTGGAGAGCGACGACGTGGTCCGTTGGAGGCGGTCGGGGCTCCTCCCGATCTTCCTGAGGGGACGCAGCAATGCCGCGGACGCGTCCTCGAAGACCGGCGCCAGCTGCTGCTGCCGCCGCGCCTGTATCGGCGTCACCCCCTTCCCCTTCCACCTCCTGCCAGTCCCACGACCGCCTCCGCTTCCACTCTCGCCGCTCGCGCTCGACGCGTCCATGCGCGTGGGGAAGACTTCGCGGCGCTGGGAAAATGATCGCTTGGCGTAGTCGCGGGGGAGCGAGAGTCAGAGAGCTAACGAGCGTGCGCGTGGTGGGGTTTTGGTTCTGATTCCGAGACGAGTGCGACCGGAACGACGCTTATAAGGGTAGGGAAAAGTGAAGTGCTTTGCTTCGTTGCGATGGGATCATGGTGCGGCACGGCGCGCCATGGGCAAAAGATCGTGGTCGGTGGTCGCGGCCCCACTAGCATGGACTCGCAAGGTAAAACTCCAGTCCATGTTCTAAAAACACCAAAAAAAAAAAAACTCCACTCCCGTGTAGAGCAAAGCTCGACTACACCCCACCTACGAGGAGGCGGCGCTAGTGTTTCCTCCGAGGCGGTGTGAGGGGAACCCTAGGGTCACCAGTATACCTGGCCAAACCTCGGGCCGGACCGGGCTTCGGGCCGGACCTAGCCAAGCCCGAGCCAAAAAACCTAGACCCGAGCCCGGCCCGGCCCGGCCATCGGGCCTATTTCTTGGGCCCAAGTCCGGCCCGAACATGCAAAATCTTGGCGGTCCTCGGGCCACGGGCCGGGCCTCTTCAGAAAAGAGCAAAAAACGATGGGCCCGGGCCTGGCCCGACCTAGCCATCGGGCTCAACATCTAGGCCCGAGCCCGGGCCGGGTCGGGCTTTTTCGGGCTGGGCCGGCCGGGCCTGGCTGCCCATGGCCAGGTCATAGCTACCGCTGGCCAACACTGTTATGGCAGCGGGCCGTGCATTGAAGGTGTCGGGGATTTCCTCTCTTGTTGATACGGTGGTTGGCCCGGTCATTAGGAGCAACGGTGGCTTTTGCTCGATGGTATGGTGGTGAAGGCACGCAGATCTGACGCCTTGTGCGCTCTGCAGCTGCTAGTGCGGAGGTGGCGCTTGGCGGTAGTTCAATGACGCGGATAGGTTGGAGCATGTGGGTGAAGTGGTGCTCCTCTCCCTCACCACCACCGGGGAATGTCGTTGAGGCCGGATTTGATCCGGCCCTTACAAGCCATGGAATCCCGGGCGACGTATATGGTGGCGAATGTTAATATGTGATACCATGATGTGTACGACAATCATTGACAAGATGCTGTACTGTGGCAATGATAAGATCTTCTGACGAGCTTCTTTAGCCAGCAAGTTCTATGTTAGTAGATCGACAGAGAAGTGAATCACACCATTAATGGGTTAACATCGTGGTTGTATTCTCTTGGGATGAAACCCCCATGTTTTATCCTTCCACACATATGCGAAGCAAATGCCGCACACATCATTTCCTTGGTGAATGTGTTGGCTCCAAAATCTGCTCAGGGGCGATAGCACCTGGTCTAACTTGCTAGTTCGACCAGCAACAATGACGTCCAAGTGGTGATTTGTTCATGAAGGCATTTGTCGTGCACCTGTTGTTAGGCCACATGTTGCTCGACCAACAAATTATAGTCCATGATAAGGGTTTTGTGGAGATGCTGCAATGATGTAAGTAAATTGTGGATAGCCGCATTTCTTTTCCTTTACTTTGGTAAGCCGATTTATCCAGTATCAATGCTTGTTCTTGTTTTTTTCATGATAAATAAATACTCCATATATGTCAAACTTTAGTGCATAATTAGTTTTGTGGTAAGGAAATTTTTGTAAACTCTGACTAAGTTTGTACAAAAGTTTGTCAACATTTTTTTGAAAAGGAGGGTGTACCCCCGGCCTCTGCATTTGGACGATGCATGCAGCCATATTATTAATTATTCACAAAGGCCATACAAGGTGATACATCAATAAGCCTGAAGCCATCATCCTGGCAACGCTGTTGCTACTTCTATCTCCTTGGTGAAGGTGTGCCGAATGTCCGGGCCTAATACCAAACAGACATCGCACCAAAGCCTAACATCTAAAGCCGGGTGTCCCATCCAAGCCATTACCTGGATTGGGTCCCACACCGGCCTGGCACACTTCCAGTGAGCACCGCACGCTGCAAGGGTCGTCACCTCCATCTTCCCTCGGTCCATCCTCAGAGCAGAACTGATGCACCGACCTTGCCAGGCCTCTCTGCCATCAACGCCACCATGACGCTAGACAACTTCCTCCTCCCGCGGAGTCCATCTCCAAACGCGCCCATCGCCGAACCTCCGCGGCACCATGCCGCTGGTATCCGCCGTCGGCCTTGCGGTAGATGTAACACCGATCCTCCTCTTGTCCCCTCCAGCCAACACGTGCTCCAAAACGATGCCCCCAGAAGGGACAACAGCATCGAAGGTGCCATCATCGTCCGATCCGGTAAATCCAGATCTAGGGTTTCTACCGAAGCATCACGAGTGGGGCGCCATGACCTACAACAACGATGCCTCAAGAAGGGAACGATGTCATAGACGCCGCCATCGTCCGCCATGACCGTAGTCGGCGCGATTTTCATCGGAAATCACGGCCCCCCGATATCGCAGCTGATTAAAACCGAACGGAGCTTCGCTTTGAAGACCAAAGCCGCCGTCTGCACGATCTACACTATCAAATCATTACCATTAGATTTGTCATGAAATATATTTTATGTCTTATACATCTGATATTGTAAATATTTATTTTATGAACTTTGGTCACTCTTTACAAAATCTAACTTAAAAACAAATCTAACATGGATTATATTTTGAGCTGGTGGGAGCATATGATTGTATGAATCAGTCGATCCTAGGTTTTCCTCCTCCTTGGAAAATAACTCTCGTGAAGCGGTTTAATTGGGGCATTATGTTGCTGTCAAAGGCTGCGTGGGCGGTACTACTACTGACCCAGAGACAACCAGAAAATGACGACGAGACTTCGCTAGATTGACACTCCCCTCACATTGCTTTCCTTGCACTCCAATCTCCCCAAGTCAGTGACAGTTATTCTTCTTCTTCTAAAAGGTTCTGGAGTTTCCAACCAATACGATCACGCTCGCAATAATTGTATTGCCATTAGCAATTTTGCGCCGGGATGTTTAGCGACATGGTTAATAAACAAGGCACGCAATTATGCAGCAGGTGAGGCGGGCTACGGAAGCGATTAGGTTTGTTAATGACATGCCAGCCCGGTCTACTATACTACAGATTCGTCCACGCGTGCTCCCGCCCCTTGGCACGACCTGCATGCCAGAAGGGGGAGTCGATTAACGGCACCCATCGCGGCTTGTTGTTAGAACTGTATTTTAGCTTATCTCCCCGAATAGTTAAGGCAAGTGATAGGCTTTGCGGCATAGATTAGTAGGGCCGTACGCTTAGGGCAGCTTAATCAGGCCCTCTGGCAACGTGATTTGCTCTGCCGGGGCCATCGACCATTCGACATGGATGAGCACGCCTGTTCCTTCTCATGATTAATCGCCTCGTTCGCTCGCATGTGCTGCGGCCTGCTGTGCATGCGTCAGAAATGCGTAATTAGATAGTAACTAATTCGATCGGTGCCTAGGTATATATATGGAACTTACGTATGGCATTCGGTGTTAATTATGTGTAGCTGCATAATAAGCTTAACAGTATGTATGTATGTACGTATGTGTCAGCATTGAAATAAGTGTTGCTTGATCTGCCCTCGTCATGGAGAAGAGAAAAAGAAATGGAGAAGAGATGGATACTAGATAGATCATGATCTAGCGAGCTAGCTAGTATACATGAAATGTCGCGATCATATATCTTACGGTACTAGCACCAAACTGGCGAACACCACTGGGCAGCGCCTGGGCGAGGAAGACATCCCGTTTGTAGTTGGCTGGCTGGATCCAGATGGTTCGATCGTCGTTGAATTACGCACCCGTCGTCCTCAGGGCTCAGAGTGAGAGAGGGCAACTATCTGTCGGTGAAGATTTTTATTTTGAGGCCATCGTCGATGTATACACATGAAGCTAGAGGCTACGTATAGTCGGGTGGCAATAATACCAGATTCTCCCGGAAAGAGGATGCCAAGGGGAAAGGCGTCCAAGCGGCCGTTGGTTTGGGCCCTCTCTCTGGGCGCATCTGCGGCACGCGTGCGCGAGTTCGTACGTCCCGGCCGGGCCACCTAACCCCGATCGGTGCAATGGCCGTCCCTTTCGACAGCAACGGCACAGAGCCACGGACCCAACAAGATGACGGCCACGGCGTCGGCGTCACGAACTGACCACGGAAATCTACTATATGTGCGCGGGGGCCCATGCATCCATCCAACCGGCCTGGCCGGCCGGCGGCTGCCAAGGTCGTAGGTGACGGTGGAGGCGGAGCCGCCCAACCCCACCCACGCGCCGCCCACCCGCCGACGCGTACGTACGTACAACAACAGCTAGCCATCCATGGCGCACCGGACCCCGTCATCGACCGACCCATGCCATGGTGGATCCGACCGGCCAGGCCGGGTGCATGGTCGCTCTCAAGGCAAGGCGCGCTGGCTTCCGTGCGGGCTTTGGCCCCCGTCTATCGAGTCCGGCGCTGACCCTGGCTGGCGCGCGCGGAGACTTTCGGCCGAGGTCAACCCCACCCACGCGCCGAAGGCACGGCTGCACCGATCGAGCCCTAGTGCGGGTCGATGCGTGGCGCCACTTTGCGCCGCGCGATCGTGGGTGTGGCCTTACGTGGCGCGTTGCCGTTGGCCGCCGGTGGGATATACTTGTCGAGACCAGTAACGAGGCCTTTGACTTCGTAGTTAAGAAATGAACGAGCAAGTCAGCACTAGCTAGCACACCATCGGATATATATCTGTCTAGGCTGGTCTATCGTGTAGAGAATCCCTCCGGGACGATATTTCTTGTAATACATGCATATGACGTCAACCAGATACTTCAGCATCTCACTATTTGTTTTCTCGCGAATAAGCAAATGGTTTGTGAATCATTGTATTATGTATAGCATCTCACTATTTGTATCGTCTTTGGTATCACTCTTAGACTAGCTACAATGGGAGTAATTTCAGCGGTAACGTTAAGTCCAACTCAGCAAATTTGCTTATGTGGCAATAATTTAATGAGGAGAAAGATGAATTAAGTAACATAGTTAGTTACTCATACTATGAGTAACACCACACATACCTAGGCAAGATGAGTCTATAACATAATAAATGAAGCTTTGCGTGATACCACACTTATATTACGCCCCACTATACACGTGTGATATGTGGCTTTGTTGTAATTTGCCCTCTTTGGAGAATGTAACCACTTACTAATATAATGTCATGCCTTTTTATTTTGCCAAAAGCAGAGTACGAAGATCTATTACCTAAAATGCCATTGAATTCATTTTTTCAATAAAGACCCAATGAATTAAAGTTTGACTGATGGAGAGGGCGGGTAATATATTTAACATTTTCTCTCACGTTTAGGATTCTTCGGTCCTTAGATGGCAGGCTCCTGAACTTAATACCTCTTGTATCTGACACCATAATAATTCATGCACTAATTAATTTATTAATAAGTACAAACTGATGGAGAGAAGCAGATACTATTCAACAATACCAAAACCTTCAAACATCATGCGAAATGAAGAATATGCAATGACGTACGTATGGTTACTTGATTGTCTAATGTCTCCCTCAACGAAGTCTTGGTAGTTCATCCAACTTGCTGCACTATGCTGCATTAGCAATAGTATGTGCGCATCCTTGAAATAGGTTTTCGCCTCGCTTTATAAATAAAGCCAACACCGCGTCCATGCAATGAGTTCAAGTGCAACGAAATAAAATAGTCTGCCGAGGCATAAACACAAACACACCCAAAGAAAGCACAAGAGAAATAAAGAAAAAAGACTACCAAGTGGCCCCACGAGCCAGGGAGCCTGCTGTGATGAGAGGCGTTGAGCAGTAGCATGTAGCGCATCCAACATAAGCCTGAGACTCTCATGGTTGCGCTACCTAGACAGCGGATGCCAGTGCTACAAAAACGATAGAATTTGAAGAAATAGTCACCAAGGCATCTATAATAGAGTTATCACCACATTTGGTCCCTGGTCTATGCTTGTTAGCTGATAACATTAGCTGGGCTTCTGGAATCTAGGCTTATATTTCTAATAGTCAAGAGAACAATCGCACCATGTGAATGGTTCATGCCAGCGGATTAGCACAAGTAAAATTATATCTTCTTCCCGAGTTCTAAATAAGCTAGGCTAGCTAGCTTTGCGTGTCTTCTTATGTGAGTCGTTGTCATTTCTAGCTAACTAGTGATAGGGGGTGGCGGAGATGATGCAGTCTAGCTGATTTAAGTAAGTTTTTATTTGAGACAGTAAAACGACAATCATGATAAGAACCTGGTTTTAAAATTGTGGATTGGTTGTTAGCATAACGTATTGCCGGTTGCGTGCATCTTTTCGTAGTAGATTCTTCCGGATAACGACTTAACCTATACACTTTACCCACACTCACAGCTAGGGCCCTTCTTTTTTGACAAAACTCACAGTTAGGGCCCTCTTTGATTCACACATTCTCAAAACACGTAATAGTAAGCATATGATTAGAGTGACAGTGTTGACACTCAAAAATGGCATGATCGCAAAGAGTGACTTGAGCCTATAATGGGATGAGGTTAAAATTATGAGTTCATGTCATCATTTGATGTCCCTCGTCAAGATGATCGAAATAAATATGAAGATGGACCAAAACGGAGCTCAAATGCAAAAGATAGGCCAATTTCGGAGATACTCGTGTTGACATCAGATTAGAAAATGGCATAGAACCTAATTAAGATGACCTCAAATGAAAAAGTCTTCAACTGCAAAGTTCTTCGTCTCGTCGAAACGGATGATTTTGATATAAAAATCGTCCTCATTCAAGTTCGTATGCAAAAGTTATAGGCAAAACCGTGTGCTGCAGCCATGTTTGGCCGGATCATCCGGGAAATTGGAGCACCAACGACAACAGAAGGTTTACGCTGAAGCCCGATGATCTGGGTCTACTCCCGAATGATCCGGGTGCAACCGGACAATCCGGACTATCGTCCGGACGTCCGGACAGTTTTTTTTTTTTGCTGTAGACTTTAGAGAACGGCCCGAAACTCCTTCAAGATGACCTCATATCAAAAAGTGTTCAACAGCAAAGTTGTGCGTCTCGTCGAGGCGATTGATTTTGGTATGAAAATCATTTTAATCCGAGTTCGTATGCAAAAGTTACCGTCCGATTAATGAGCTGCTATCACAAAACTAGGCTAGGCCGGATCATCCGGGCCTTGAGCCGGACATCCGTGCCGGAGGTCGTGAATAGTCCGTGTTTTATTAGGTTTTGATGATTTGGACGGCTAGGAAAGTCCTTTTCTTGTACGGGAAGTCCACCCGCCTCATATGTAGACAAGAGGTGACAGCCGATTGAACAACACACAATCGAACAAACACATCTACTACTTTTTCGTGTCTATCTATCCCCTACCCTTGTATCGTCTTCCTCATTCTTCGTTCGTTCTTCTTCATTGCAGGGTGGCGAACCTCGAGGCCCTAGGGGTGATCAGGTCGACTTAGGGCAGCCCATAGCCGCCGCGCACCCTGACGGGGTCCCTCCCGGGCAAGCGGGGCTTCGGGTCTACAAAAGCGTCCGCCGGATTGCTTGCATACCGCGCTTCCGGCGGGTCTCCTTCGACGTGAGCTGCGGTGCATCACCCCCGGCGTTAGAGGTACACGGTGACGTGTTCATGTGCGAACACAACCTAGGGCAGCCCATAGCCGCCGCGCGCCCTGACGGGGTCCCTCCCGGGCAAGCGGGGCTTCGGGTCTACAAAAGCGCCCGCCGGATTGCTTGTGTACCGCGCTTCCGGCGGGTCTCCTTCGACATGAGCTGCGGTGCATCACCCCCGGCGTTGGAGGTACACGGTGACGTGTTCGTGTGCGAACATAGTTTTTGGCGACTCCGCTGTGGAAGAAGCTTTGAACGGTCTCCGGCATGTTCTTGCTACGAAGAGATCGTCATCAAGTTGCTGCAATCCACAAAGGTAATATGAATACCCAATTCCCCTTTGTAGATGCAAATAATCCATATGTTGTTGCTAGATCACCTAATGAGCATAATGTATCGGCTAGCCCTAGTTTTATCAATCATGTATCTAATTATGTGCAAGGGCCGATGCAAAACATTCTTCATGCTTCAAATTCTTATGATTTTAGTAACGTACAACATATGTATCCAAACTCTCATGCATCGACAACCTCACAAATTCATATGCCGATGAACAACATGATGGGTTTGGTTAATCAATTTGAAACACCTCATATTAAAATTTCCAATAGCATACAAGAAAGTGTTTCACCCTTTTATTCATCGGCAACTAATTTGCAATATGTGAATCCAACCTTGCCGATGGATGGGAGAGTTGGCTATGCTACTACTAGCTATTCGGCCAGTTACTCTCAACCATCCTATGCTACACCTCATGCTAGTAATTTTTCGGCACTGTATACAACTATAGATGCTCATAATTCGGCTCCGCGCCTTCATGGTCATAGCCGAATAAGTGAAAAATTTCCAGCAGTGCACATGCCGTCATCTAATATTGTAGCGTATAATGCATGCTCTACGCAATTCGAGAATTTGGGCAACACTCACGAATCATTGCCGAAAGAATCTGAAAGTATTGTGGAGCAATCCCTTCCAGAAACGGTTGTGGTTGCGTTAAAAAAGAGCTTGACACAAAATAAGATGATTAATGCTCTTTGCCTTGAACAATATGAAAAGGGGTTGTATCCTGATTATGCCGCCATAAAGGTTAGTGTTTTGCAAGAGATAAAACTTCATCAACTGATAGAATTGGCGAGAGAGCATATTGTTATACACCAGTGCATACACCTTCACCTAGTGCCGCAACATATTATACACCCTCTACACAGCTGCAGAATTTCGGCAACACTAACGGTTCATTGCCAAAAGATCCTAAAAGCATTGGGGGGCAAACTGATCTAGAGCGGGATGAAATTGTGAGGGGAGTTAAAGCTTTGCGCGATAGGGTGCAAGTACTTCGCCAAGAGAGAATTGATAGGGAATTAGCTCAAAGGAAAAAAGCTTTGCCAATTGATATAACCGATGAAAAGAATGATGATTCAAAAACTAAAAGTACTTAGTTGAAAATGCCGAATCAAGTGGTATATATTCCGAATCGATCAACTTCAAAGATGCAAGCATCATTGAGAAAGGGCATGGCAAGCATAGGAAAACAACCGTGCTTGATTTTTCTAAAGTGAATGGAACCTACTTCCTGCCCTATGAGTTTCGTGCTGTAGAGATTGACAAGCCTCAAGGACAAGAGCAAGTAGCCGAACTGTGTTCGACTGACAAGGATCTTCAAAGTAATGATGCATGGAATCAAGAAAAAGATGATGATAAGGTGTTGCAGAGCCATCCAAAGATAGAGAAAGATATTGTTCAAGTTACACCACCATCATGCTCTCTCAACATATTTAAAGAGGTATGTCTAGCAAGTAATTTACCTGTTTTCAGATTTGGTCACAACTTTATTGTTCATGCATCTATTAGAAAAATCCTCATAAGTAATTTTGAAAGACCAATGAAGAAGGGTAATTTACTTGTTAGCAATAAAATTGTAATAGAACATATCGGTCAACCTATTGTGCCATTTACAAAGACCGATAGTGATTTATTATTGCAGCCAAAGTTTTTCCCATTGCTTTATTTAAAATTCATATCTAATTGGTTTGCTTTGCTTGCTTCATACTTGGCTTACGCATGGCCTCAATTGAGATATGTATGTTCTAACTACTTTGATTTTAGAAATTTAAAGCCACGGTTATACTCTGTTGAGAAAACCGATGATGGTATAATTTACTTTTCAAAGACATCGGAGATAGAGTGCAAAACACAATGCATAGCCGAATGGGGTAATGCAAAATCTGAACCATTCGTTTGCTTAACTTCAAAGCCGTTCTCACAGCAAGATCGGCTAGAGAATTAAAAGTTTACCTTCAATTAAAGCATGTGTGATCAAATATTTGATTTGTTGCTAAAAAATAATTACATAAGAATTCTTGATCACCATGTCAATCCATCAATTCTAGGACTAACGTATTGTAGGTTGCATCATTTGTTCAAACATAATTTTGAGGATTGCAATATGTTTCGTCAAATAGTTAAATCGGCCATTGAAAAAGGACGATTAAAATTTATTGAAACACCAAGAGATGACCGGTCTATTCTGATTGATCCCGATGGTAGAAAGTTTTTGCATCGGATGCTTCAAGCCGATCCATTTAAAGAGAAGGTCAAAACTGCAGGTGATGGGATCAAGCTTTCAAGTAAAGAAGTTGTTGAAGAGCATAATGAACATAATCTTGAGGGCTAGAATTCCATCGAAGCTACAATGGAGACGTCAAGGACTAGGGGGCAACAAGCAAATCCAATGATCGATGAAAGCAAACCAAAAGAAAGCAAAGGCCAAAATAAGCGCAAGTGTAAGAGATCAAAAATCACTTTCGCTGAACTATTGGATAAGTATCAAAAGAAGAGTGAAGAGAAGAATGCTTATCGACCAAATCATGCAAAGAAACCAAGATCACCCCCAAGGCGCAAGTATGAGGATCGGTATTGGCAAAGTGACAATTTTTATGCAACATATTCATATCCTTATTTTGGGCCGCCAATGCCAATGCCGTGGATGCCTCCCTATGCTCAAGTAGATCCATATCCATCATGGGACAGGTATGATACAAGGGCGCATTCTCCATCTTATTTTAGACCATCTCACCAATATTATGTAGCTCCGAGAAGATCAACATTTGAACAATCAAATGTTAAAGATCGTTTCAATCATAAGGAATCGGTCCGGAGCTCAAGGAAGAAGAAAGAGGTGGTCAAGCAAGTTTACCGTGTTAAAAGAGATGGTCGTAAGAGTGCAACTTCAGATTTGATCTCAAATGAAAAAGAGCCAATTAAAGTGTTGACATTGGCTACTAAAGGCAATGAGATGAAGCAACCAATTATTGAGAGTCAAAGTGTCAAATCTAAAGAAAAGAAGTTGAGAGTGCACAAGGCCAAAAAGGAATTGCCATTGGCCAAGACAAAATCGCAGCCGGGGTGCCCACTCGGCTTATCATATTGGCAAAATAAGAAATTACAAAAACTTAGTGCACAAGAACTTGAAGAAAGAAATATGGCACGGGTTCCCAAAGAAAGTGCTCAAAATAAGAATTATGTGCAAGCTTCCATTACAAGAAGTGCAGCAAAGGTGAAGAAGGAAAAGAGTGAAAACTATGAAGGACGAAGCCGATGGTTTCAGCATCTTTAGTCTACACATTATCCATATTCTTCAACTATACCATTAACGCCCATGTCATGGAATTCGTCAGCAGGTATGATTGGTAACCCTCAATGGGCTTATTTTAATCCATGGATGCCATATAATTTCTTACATCATGAAAGGGTATTACCAAGTCACTATACATTTGATTAGCTACAAGTTTGTTGCTGATCCAAAGGGCCGAAATACTTAGTTTGTCATTTCATTTGTTTGTTTCGGCTATATGTGCTTTGAATGAAGTTTATATGGTAATGGTCGATATTTATCTATTGTCCTAAGAATATGTCAATGCATGGCCGGTGTAGTATTCTAGCATCGTCCTTAGTTCGCATGGAGAGCGAGACGAGGTATGTGCTCATGGAAGCTCATATGTATGCCTATATTATGATTGAATGGAGTTGAGACATCATTGAATATATGTTACATAGACCAATTCATAGTTGTAGAATTGGCTAGTGGGCTTATACTTTGTTTGGATATGATTTGGCTTATGCATCTTTGAGATCTATAAGAGGCCAAAGCATAGCTGATTTTATTACTAAACATCGGATTAATGACATGCATAATATGGATGTTAGCCTTGTCTCTCTAGTACAATAGAGATTATGTTTTGATGGTTCAATTCGTAGCAATGGACAAAGTGTTGGTGTTGTTTATATATCTCCTTGTGGTGTTATATTTTTGAAGCCTCGTGTCGCTTAGAATGTTTTTATGCACGATTAATCAAAGCCGAATATGCATTGTTATTCGGATTGACTCTTTTACTTGCTATAGGTGCTATACATATTGAGGCTTTCTGTGATTCGTTATGAGTAGTGCAACAAATATCCAAGGGTTACCAATGTTTTGATGAATCGCTTATAGTTTATCTTGGGGTATGTCTAGATGAAAATTTTACCTTGGGTTGCTGTACAATTGTTCATATATTCAGACATGACAATTAAAAAGAGTTGGCACGGCAAGTATCCGGCTACTATGTTATCATGGTGTATTGCATTTCTCTCAATAGCCGATGCTTAGTCTCGTCAACATAGGTAAGGCCGAACCAAAATCCACAGCTTCGGCCACTAATGAAATTTTTATGCAGGCGAAAGTAAGGATTGGAGAATTATCCACAGAATCCTAGCAAAAGGGTGAACAAAATGGTTCAGAGGATGACCTTGAGATACATATCCATGGTATATCGTCGGATTGTTAATAAATTGAGAAGGTTTCACCCAAGTTTGCATCAAGGATTCAAACAAATAACGGCCGATATATATTTATCGCCCTAAGCATGCAAAGTGGCCAATGGAGTGTTGAAATTTTCCTTAGAATAAGTTATGTGCAGGTTATTTTTTGGCACACTAGCTTTACCGAAAAACAGGGGGGCATGTGTTGACACTCAAAAATGGCATGATCGCAAAGAGTGACTTGAGCCTATAATGGGATGAGGTTAAAATTATGAGTTAATGTCATCATTTGATGTCCCTCGTCAAGATAATCGAAATAAATATGAAGATGGACCAAAACGGAGCTCAAGTGCAAAAGATAGGCCAATTTCGGAGATACCCGTGTTGACATCAGATTAGAAAATGGCATGAAACCTAATTAAGATGACCTCAAATGAAAAAGTCTTAAACTTCAAAGTTCTTCGTCTCGTCGAAACGGACAATTTTGATATAAAAATCATCCCCATTCGAATTCGTATGCAAAAGTTACAGGCAAAACCGTGCGCTGCAGCCATGTTTGGTCGGATCATCCGGGCCGGGGTCCGGATCATCCAGGAAATTGGAGCACCAACGACAACAGAAGGTTTACGCTGAAGTGGGATGATCTGGGTCTACTCCCGGATGATCCGGGTGCGGCCGGACAATCCGGACTATCGTCCGGACGTCCGGACAGTTTTTTTGGCTGCAGACTTTAGAAAATGACCCAAAACTCCTTCAAGACGACCTCAGATCAAAAAGTGTTCAACATCAAAGTTGTGCATCTCGTCGAGGTGGTTGATTTTGATATAAACTCATCTTAATATGAGTTCGTATGCAAAAGTTATCATCCGATTAGTGAGCTGCTGTCACAAAACTGGGCTAGGCCGGATCATCCGGGCCTTGAGCCGGACATCCGGGCCGGAGGTCGTGAATAGTCCGTGTTTTATTAGATTTTGATTATTTGGACGGCTATGAAAGTCCTTTTCTTGTACGGGAAGTCCACCCGCCTCATGTATAGACAAGAGGTGACGGCCGATTGAACAACACACAATCGAACAAACACATCTACTACTTTTTCATGTGCATCTATCCCCTACCCTTGTATCTTCTTCCTCGTTCTTCGTTCGTTCTTCTTCATGCAAGGCGGTGAACCTCGAGGCCCTAGGGGCGATCAGGTCGACCTAGGGCAGCCATAGCCGCCGCGCGCCCTGACGGGGTCCCTCCCGGGCAAGCGGGGCTTCGGGTCTACAAAAGCGCCCGTCGGATTGCTTGCGTACTGCGCTTCCGGCGGGTCTCCTTCGATGTGAGCTGCGGTGCATCACCCCCGGCGTTGGAGGTACACGGTGACGTGTTCGTGTGCGAACAGACAGATCCTCTTAAATCTTAAAATTAGAAAACCCCAATAATGCAAATCAAAGAGTGTTTGCCGCCACCTGAGAAAAAAGGAATTATACCAGGAGTGGATGAAATTTTTCCACCAAAAGAGAATGAAAGCAATCCTTGAGAATATTTTTCTAATGATTCCAATCCTGCGAGTCAAACGACCAATGTTGAAACATTCCTAAGGATCCCAATTCTTAAAATTTCTTTGAATCAAAGAAACCCTTAAAAATGTGAGGAAACGAAAAGGAAACGAAACTCTCATTCTTGAACTTTACTCCAGGATATATATACTAACTAAGGATGATATACACTTGTTCGGGAGGACCCTTCGCCAGAGATGGCAACAGCTCCAATGGACCATCCCATGGAGGAGAGGGCATTTGTCGGTTCTCCCTGTCATGTAGCAATATAATTATGGACTTTTCTCAAACCACAACGACGATTACTCTAGGTTATGAATCCATCTTTTGGCACAATTATTGGCTCCATGGCAAGGCGTAGACGATTCGTATCACGCCTTTGCACCCTTTTTTTACCGGATACGGTAGGACTCTACTTGTGTATTCTTTTTGTTGTAAAGTTATGTACAAGAAAAGCCAAAAAAACCGAAAAATTATGAACTTATAGAAATCCATCCACCCACGGGAGGCGATTTGGGACACGTAGACTGTGGGCCATCAGTCCACACCACGATTCAAAAGTATGTTTATATATATCGCCTATTTTCCTGGTACAACACTCGATAAATATTTGTAGTGCTTTCATAAATGGGAAGCGATATACCTGTTGGTGTGGGGGCACTTTTGTGGGTACATATATTTCAGTAAACGATCGATCAAAATAGTTTTCCACTAAAGCAGTAGTGTTTTGGGAAAACCATTCATTATGTTCGTCTTTTTCCTCGCCATCCGTTCTTCAAGTAGTTTCTTCTTTTCCGAGAATTCTTTTCTTCGAAGCAGCAATGGTGTAGAAGAACAATGACACTACTGATTGTGTTGTAAGCGATTGAAAGACGTCGACGATAGTAACAACATTAGCAGGGGTACTTCTGAATCTTTTGCGAAAGAGGTTAGTCGTATTGTTTCATGTTGGTAGAAAGTTACATCTGTTTACTATGTGTTTTCATTGTTCATGTTTATGATGCTAGCTGTTTGTGCTTGTATTGGCTTGTTCTCTTCCAATAACTCTCATGTTGGAACTATTGAATCTTTGTTCTATGGAATATATTGATGTTGAATCTTAGAACACAAATAAAAATGGATGTACTAAGTTTACGTATGCAAATTGTGTTGTGCTAAGTTCATAACACAAAAACTTATACTAACCTAAAAGTACAAGTTAGTTACATAAAATAAAACCTACTCCCCGAGCATATTGGTTGTAGTAACATCATGTATTACGGTACGGAAGCAGTAGTTCGTTTGTGAGTCTCGAGTTAAGTTACTGAGAATGAAACTTATGGTTATGTTATTATATTAGTGAGTTAACTTCTATGACTTAATGGATACAACATATTTTTTATGAATGGGAATTAGTTCATAAGTACATAACATTTCAAAGACTTTGATGACCAATATTAGATTGCAAATTCTAATGTACACATTAGTTACACATAGTAGTACGTGGATGTGCATTAATCAATTCTGGAAAATACATCATTTGACAATGGAGAGATACTTTTTGGGACCTCTCAGTGCTACGTTGTCCATCATAGTCTGGTCTGACATTGCATGATATGATCATTGAGATACCAGAATGCATAAATGAGAAAAAAACAATATGTCGGTAATGAGGATAACTTGGTATAGTAATCAAGTTGTTGCTCACATGGATACCGAAATCCTCACCCCGGGTTGTGTTATGTATCGTGAAGCAAAGGTCCCGCTATTGGTTACGTTTGCTCGATGATTATTCATGTATGTATAGGAGTCAATATGGATGCCCAGATCCCGCTATTGGTTATTGACATGAAGAAGTTCCGAGTCATATCTGCACATTACCGAACCTGTGGGTTCACACACTTAAGGGTCATCAATTTATTGAGTGCTTGTTAGGAACATGAGAGAACCACACCAGAAAAGTTCTAGGAAGATCGAAATTGTTTTCGAGATAAAACTGGAAGAGTTTCAGAAAAATCAAAAAAGTTAAAACCAGGAAAATCCCGGAGAACCCAAAAATCCACTGGTAGGTCCAGGAATGTTCCATAATATTCCATCACCTTTCAAAAAAGTTATGGAAGGCTCCATGTATTTCCCACTTGCTAGGCCTAAGTGGGGGCAGCCACATGGGCCTATGGCACTCATTAATGGGGCACCTCCTCTTGGCCTTGGGGGGCTTGGAAGAGGGGCGGCTAGGGTTTGGGGCGCCCACCCCTTGTGGTGCAGCCATAAGAAGGATTCCCTCCTCCAAGTCGGCCTCACTCCCCCCTCCATATATAAATATGTGAGGAGGGCAGCCTCTCCTCCAAGTTGGCTTTGTCCCCCCC
>LR738710.1:705742485-705913976 GCA_902687465.1 Secale cereale | reverse complement strand
CCCCCCCCCCCCCGCACACACTTATAAATATGTGAGGAGGGCAGCGTCTCCAAAAACAACTTTGTGCTTAAGGTTGCATGCCCCCTCTCTCTCGCGTGCGAAAAAAGTTTCCACCGTCGTAAGGTTGCTCCACCTCCACCTCTAGTTCTCCGGTAGTTCTTCGTTATGTACAATGAAGCCTTGATGGATCATTGATCTCATACACATGGATACCAGTAGAGGGATCCTAGATCAGGAGGGGAAAATTCTTGTAGTAGGGAGGTTTAATCCTAGCCGCGGGAATGGGTATCAACTTATTCACCAACTTCTTCTCTCTGATGTGTTCTAGTTGGTAAGATTGGATATGAACTTCTTAGCATCTTCATAGTGATCCCGGGGGTTTTATTCGTACACGTTTTTTTGTTTTCTGCTAGGTTTCCCGATAGAAATCATCAACAAAGGTTAGCAAATATTTTCCACCCCACATATTGGTATGCACATAGTCAAGAATGACCCTCCTCGTGTGCATAGACCTACTGAACTTCAGATGTGTTTTCTTGCCAAATATGAAATGCTCATAGACTACAAATTTCCTGTCTTCAGATTGCCCAACAAACCATGACGACTCAACTCTTCTAGACCATGCTCTGACATGCCTCTGTCTCATGTGCCACAAAGTAGTCACGGTGTCATCATCCATTTGGGAATTTGAAGCCACCAAGGTTGACCCAGTAAGTAAGCTACCATGTAACAAATACAACTCATTTGTATCAGGAGTATTGAGCTATGAGTCACAAACTTGTTGTTTTTTGTCATGTGACTTGAATGATATCAAATTCTTCTTCAACTCGACCACATGACGAACATCTGTGAGTGTACGAAACATACCATCAAACATTCCGAATCTGATTGTGCCAACACCAATAACTTTACACTTTGTGTCATTGTCCATGGAAACTAAACCACCATTCAATGGCTCATAGGTGGCAAATCACTCTATGTGCAGACACGTGTTAGGGATAAGTAGAATCAAGAACCCAATCAATTCTGAAACTCTTGTCACAAACAGAAAAATGCTAGAAGTGCACTGCCCAACTGATGAACAATCTGCACTGACCACAAGTAACTCGTCACAAAAGTCACCATGTTCATCTGCATTGCCTCATTAGATGAGGAAGAAATTAATTCGTGTTGCTCTCATTTGCCTTATCCCTTTTATTATTCAACTTAGGATCGACAATCCAATTTTGATATGGCCCTCCTCCTTAAAATAGTGTCCTCAAACTTCTTCCCTGAACAGGACTCTCAATGTCCCCTAGGTTTTCTATTACTGCTACTAGCAACAACTTTACCACCATGAACACACTCAAAGGTCCTCCCACATGTCACAATAAGACCTTCAGGTTCACCATGACTCTGCAGGCAAGTTTTCTTTAACAATTCCGTTGATAGGAGAATGGAAATAACATAAACCATGGAGATAGATTCCTTACCATAAAAGATTTGATGTCTAGTACCATCATATGTATCTCGGAGTGAACACAAGAACAAGATTGCCAAATGTTCCTTGTCCATAGAGCAACCTAAAATTTGATAGTCAAGCACCGACTTACCGAATTCACCAATATTGCTTGCTGGGAGTACCTTCTGGCATATGCATCCTAAACAAGCGCAACATGAGGTAGAATTTACTAGAGAGTGACTTATTCGAATAGTGAGCTTCCATTTTCTTCCACAATGTCAAAGCAGTATTCTCCCCCATAAACCTGCCTCCGGAGAACTATCAATGCCTTCTTATCTAGCTTTTTCATCTCATCACTTGACATATTTTCCTCACCACCTTCCTGCACGGTATCCAATCCCTTGTCCAGAAAAACTGAATGTATTTCACTTGCCATAATCTAAAGTCATCATTGCCATCAAACTTGCTCACTTACAAAGTTGACATCTCCCACACAAACAACAAGCAAACAAGCGTCCTTAATATATATAAAAACTCAGATGCCACTTGTGAGCGTAGAGGGGGAGCGAAAGTAACCAAAACAATGAGCTAGTTCTTCACATGCATTTCAGCAAACACCTTGTGTGCATGTAGGAAATCTGAACCATATCATAAAACTCATAAGTATCAAGCTATTCGATGTTCAGCACCACAATATACTTGCAAGAGAAACTCACTACAACATCAATACCCCCAACATAATAATCAACATATCAAATAACCTATGTTTTTTCCGGAAAGGAGGCTTGCCCCCGGCCTCTGCATCTTTCGATGCACATGTTGGGGATCGGTGCAGAAAATCAAAAAATTTCCTACGCATCACCAAGATCTATCTATGGAGATTACTAGCAACGAGAGGGGAATGCATCTTCATACCTTTGAAGATCGTGATGCGGAAGCATTGCAAGAATGCGGTTGGTGGAGTCATACACGAACCGATTCAGATCGCGGTCGAATCCGATCTAAGCACCGAACAACGACGCCTTCGCGTTCAACACACGTGCAGCCCGGTGACGTCTCCCGCGCCTTGATCCAGCAAGGGGAGAGGGAGAGGTTGGGGAAGACTCCGTCCAGCAGCAGCACTACGACGTGGTGGTGGTGGAGGAGTGTGGCACTCCAGCAGGGCTTCGCCGAGCACTGCGAGAGACGAGGAGGGAGAGGGGTAGGGCTGCGCCAAGAGAAGAGGAGACTCGTGCATCTGGCAGCCCCAAAACCCCCACTATACATAGGGGAAGGGGAGGGGCTGCACCCCCATCTAGGGCTCCCTGCCTAGGGTTGGCGGTAGCCCCATATCCCATCTGGGGGGGCGGCCACGAGGGGGAGAGAGGGGGGCGCCCCTAGGGTGGGCCTTAAGGCCCATCTGCACCTAGGATTTGCCCCCTCTCCTCTCCCCTGCGCCCTGGGCCTTGGTGGGAGGCGCACCAGCCCACCTAGGGGCTGGTCCATTCCCACACTTTGCGCACGCAAACCTCTGGGGCTGGTGGCCCCTCCCGGTGGACCCCCGGAACCCTTCCGGTGGTCCCGGTACGTTACCGATAATGCCCAGAACACTTCCGGTGACCAAAACGGGACTTCCCATATATAAATATTTACCTACGGACCATTCCGGAACTCCTCGTGACGTCCGGGATCTCATCCGGGACTCCGAACAACATACGGTAACCATGTACTACATTCCCTATAACCCTAGCGTCATCGAACCTTAAGTGTGTAGACCCTACGGGTTCGGGAACCATGCATTCATGACCGAGACATATCTCCGGCCAATAACCAATAGTGGGATCTGGATACCCATGTTGGCTCCCACATGTTCCACGATGATCTCATCGGATGAACCACGATGTCAAGGATTCAATCAATCCCGTATATGATTCCCTTTGTCTATCGGTATAGTACTTGCCCGAGATTCGATCGTCGCTATACCGATACCTTGTTCAATCTCGTTACGGCAAGTCTCTTTACTCGTTCTGTAATACATCATCCCGTGACCAACCCCTTAGTCACATTGAGCTCATACCTCTTCGTCATACGGAGTGACAAATCCCAGTCTCAATTCGTGCCAACCCAACAGATACTTTCGGGGATACCCGTAGTGTACCTTTATAGCCACCCAGTTACGTTGTGACGTTTGGCACACCCAAAGTACTCCTACGGTATCCGGGAGTTGCACAATCTCATGGTCTAAGGAAAGGATACTTGACATTGGAAAAGCTTTAGCATACAAACTACACGATCTTGTGCTAGGCTTAGGATTGGGTCTTGTCCATCACATCATTCTCCTAATGATGTGATCCCGTTATCAATGACATCCAATGTCCATGGTCAGGAAACTGTAACCATCTATTGATCAACGAGCTAGCCAACTAGAGGCTCACTAGGGACATGTTGTGGTCTATGTATTAACACATGCATTACTGTTTCCGGATAATACAATTTAAGCATGAACAATAGACAATTATCATGAACAAGGAATTATAATAATAACCATTTTATTATTGCCTCTAGGGCATATTTCCAACAGCACACAGCCATATATTATTAATCAACGGTTGCCAAATAAGGTCCCAACAAGTCTGCTCGAAGCACAAACAAATAGTCTGATAAAAATGAAATGAAAAGCCAGAACTGGCAAAATAGGAGACAAAAGACTAGACTCCTATCCTATTATTGGACCGCCATCCAAACCGGTTGTATGTATCCCATGCAACCATCTCCCAGCGGCTGCACCCAATATCCATATGCGCCCTATGGTCCGCATGGGTGAGTAAGGACCACGTACGGATCCAAGTGGAAGCTCTGAAGATCACCTGCAAAAAGATTTGTGATAGTTTGTCTGTTAAAGGTAACATCATTCCGACAATTCCATATAGCCCAAAGTAAAGCACAATCTCCGACGCGAATATGTGCCGCTAGCTGAGGCGCTACCCCAGCCAACCAGTCATCGAATAAGTGAGCTATCGTGGATGGTGGAGTGACATTAAACGCCACATGAATAGTTCTCCAAAGTAACTAAGCAAGCATACATTTGATAAAGAGATGCTCTATTGTTTCATCCTGATCACAAAAGGCACACATTTTACCTCCTTCCCACTTTCGCTTGGCTAAGTTATCTTTAGTAAGAATTACGCCCTTATGCTTGAACCACATAAATATTTTATTTTTAAGAGGAACCTTAATTTTCCAAATATGAACGGACCTCGGGATAGTTCTCGTGCTAATCAAATCCATGTACATTGATTTAACCAAGAATACTCCTGCTATGGATAACTTCTAATGCATAGAGTCTAGAGCATCTGAAAGGTTAACCCCCATTAACCTACGCACGATATGTAACCATCTATCCCAACGTTCCCCTATGACTGACCGCCTAAACTGCATATTAATCGGAATGGATCCCAACACCGAGGCAACAAAAACCTCTTTCCGTTGAGCAATGTTGTAGAGAGAATGATATTGTAAGGCCAGTGGAGTTTCTCCTAGCCATCTGTCTTCCCAAAACCTGGTACCTTGTCCATTCCCGACCTTGAATTTAGTCCTATTGAAGAAGGTGACCTTTGTTTTCATAACCCCCTTCCAAAACAGTGAGTCAGACGGTTGAACCGTAACCTGTGCTAAAGGTTTGGAATGGAGATATTTATTTCGCAGTAGCTCGATCCATACCCCTTCTGTTTCGACCGATAGACGGTACAACCATTTGCTCAATAAAAACTTGTTTTTCACCTCCAGATTCTCAATCCCCAAACCTCCCTGTTCCTTGGGTCGGCAAATTACGTCCCACCTAGTCAATCTATATTTAACCTTATTCTCATCTATTTGCCAAAAAAATCTCGATCTATAAAAGTCTAATCTTTTTCTTACTCCAACTGGGACTTCAAAGAAAGATAGAAGGAACATTGGCATGCTAGTGAGAACCAAATTTATAAGAATCAATCTCCCTCCATATGACAAGAGTTTGCCCTTCCAGCAGCTCAATTTCTTTTCTAACCGATCCTCAATGCACTTCCATTCTTTATTTGTGAGCTTGCGATGATGAATTGGTATCTCTAAGTATGTAAAGGGCAACGACCCTAATTCACACTCAAATAGTTGTTTATAATTTTCTTGTTCTTCTTTGGCTCTTCCGAAGCAAAAAAGCTCACTCTTATTAAAATTAATTTTTAGACCCGACAATTGTTCAAAGAGGCACAACACTAGCTTCATGTTTCTAGCCTTGGCAAAATCATGTTCCATGAAAATAATGGTGTCGTCGGCATATTGGAGGATGGAGAACCCACCATAAACCAAATGTGGGATAAGGCCACCAACTTGGCCATCTTGTTTTGCTCAATTAACTAGAACCGCCAACATGTCAACCACAACATTAAAAAGGATTGGAGACATTGGATCCCCTTGTCTCAAACCTTTAAGCGTCTGAAAATAATGACCGATATCATCATTTACCTTGATTCCGACGCTACCCCCTGTACAAAAGACTCGACTTGGTTCCTCCATTTCGGATCAAAACCTTTCATACGCAAAGCCTGTTGTAAAAATGGCCACTTTACTTTATCGTACGCTTTTTCGAAATCCACTTTGAAGACCACACCATCTAGCTTCTTCGAGTGTATTTCGTGAAGGGTTTCATGAAGTACGACCACTCCCTCAAGGATGTGTCGTCCTGGCATGTAGGCAGTCTGGGTTGGGTGTACTACCGAATGTGCAATCTGTGTCAGATGATTAGTGCGAACCTTAGTAATAAAAATTGAAGCTCACATTAAGCAAACATATCGGTCTGAATTGCTCAATGCGAATTGCTTCCGACTTCTTCGGTAGCAACGTGATGGTACCAAAGTTTAGCTTAAAAAGTTGAAGATGGCCATTAAATAGGTCATGGAACATAGGCATCAAGTCACCTTTAATAATTCCCCAACACTTCTTATAGAACTCGGCCGGGAAGCCATCTGGACCAGGTGCTTTGTTATTTTTCATTTGTGTTATTGCATCAAACACCTCCTTCTCAGAAAAAGGTGTTGTTAGCACCTCATTCTCATCGTCCCGGAGTTGAGGAATGTCGTCCACCATGCTCTCATCGAGGGCGACATGGTTCTCTTTTGGAGCCCCGAACAACGTTCTATAATAGTTGGTGATATACATTTTTAGCTTATTGTGACCTACAGTCGTCCCCTCATCCTGTTCAAGTTGAATTATTCTCCTTTTCCTATGCTTCCCATTGGCAATCATATGAAAAAATTGTGTGTTGTTATCGCCTTGAACAACCCGGCGCACTTTCGCTCTAAGTGCCCATTTTAAGTCTTCCTATCAAAGCAATTTCACTAGATTCACTTCTGCTTCCCTTTTATGCACCCGTTCATCAATGTTTAATGAACAACTTTCAGCCTTAATGTCCAGCTCATTAATAATGTTTAACAATCGTTCCTTTTCTTTCCTATAAACCCCACTGTTATTCTTAGCCCATCCCCTCCAGAATTGTCTAAGATGTCGAATCTTAAACTGCCATTTATCAATATTCGAAACTCCCCTCGTTTCCACTGCCCATTCCTTAGCTATGAGCTCAAGGAAATCCTCCCTCTCGAACCACGCTGTTTCGAAGGAGAAGATATTCTTATTACCCCGATAGACATCTTCACCGGAGTCTACAAGAAGAGGAGTATGATAAGAAATTCCTCTCTGTAACGCCTGCACTGTGACGAGAGGGAATTTTTGTTCCCACTCGATACTTGTGAGAACCCTATCAAGTTTTTCATAAGTCGGATTAGGAAGTGTATTCGCCCAAGTAAACTTCCTTCCGGTAATGTCAATCTCACGCAGTTCTAGACTTTTGATAATTGCATTAAACATGAAGGACCATCTGCCATCAAAATTGTCATTGTTCTTCTCTTCCCTCCTCCTAATAATGTTAAAATATTCGCCCACTAAGATTGGTAGAGACTCATCTCCACAAATCCTAACCAAGTCAGCAAGAAAATCCGGTTTGAACTCAGGTTGTGCTGCCCATACACAGCTACTAAAGCCCATCTGAATCCATCCACGTTCGATCGCAAATGAAATTTAACGGCAAAGTCACCCCAAAACACGTCCAGCACCTCAAGAGTTTCGCTATTAACTCCTAGTAAGATCCCTCCATATCTTCCTCGAGGTGGCAGGTAATGCCGGCTAAACTCAAGGCCACCCAAAATAGTACTTCAAAACTATGATCTAAAATTATCGCGCCCTGTCTCGAGCAACGCAAGAAAATCAAGCTTGTATTCTCGTGAAGCCTCCGCCAAAAACCTACGCTTAGCCAAGTCCCTAAGACCTCTGTTATTCCAAAAAATGCCTCTCATCTATCATCATGAAATTTCCTCTTGAACTTAATCCTAGCACTTCGACGGACAGCTGAAAGACCATACACCTTTCTGTGCCGTTTACGTCTAGGTGCAACTAACACGACCTCACAGTCCACTTGACTAGAGTCATTTGCAATTCCATCTCCTGTTTGTGAAGGAGCAGCATGCCCCTCCACTTCCAGAACATCATCGTCAAGTGGGTCTGTAGGTACTAAATCCTCACATAAACCCTCTAACTCACCAATTCCCAACTCATTTATCTCACTCTCTTTCATAGGTTGTACAACAGCATTATTTCTAAGCATTATCATCGCTCTATCCGCTTCTAAGTCAAGAAGTTTATTAATAGAAGTGGCTACCTCACTCTTGTTATCACCCAAAGAAATGCCCAGCTTATTACTTCTATGAATAATTTCATGCTTAGAATAATGCAAAACTGAAAACTGGTATTAAAAGACAAACATGTAGTAGTCTCAATGTCGCGAATCTTGGTTGCCCGCATGGCTCACCCCAGCTGGAAATCGTCTGCATCCGACTGCTCCTAAATCCGCCGGCTCGACCTCAATCCTCCGGAGGTGGGGTCAGGAATTCCCCCAAAATCCACCATCTCCCGGACAGAAAAGTCAGTGGGAGGCGACATCGTAGTATCCTCCTACGAAGCCGGACCCCGAAGCCTGGTCTCCGACGAAACCACCATGGTCTTCAAACCATGTATCGGCAGTTGATCAGGATGGGCCCCCCGACAAGTCGCTGAAGAGGGGGCCTCAGTACTCTTCAACACATCTTTTGCCTCCTGCGATAGCTGTGTTGAAGTATCAACTCTCCCTCGGCTCGTGACCGGAGAAGCGCACTCAAAGCTCGGATCATCCCTCGTCTCAGCCTGTGAAGCATCTGGTGTGACCACCTGTCTTGGACTCCTCTCCGAAAGCGCTGGGGTGAGGGAACCATGTGATACGTCCAAAACGTATCTATAATTTCTGCTTGCTCCATGCCACTTTTGGGTGATATTGCTATGATATTCATACACTTCCATACACTTTTGATCATATTTGGACTAACTTACTAATCCAGTGCACCCCAGTGCCAGTTTCTGTTTTCGGCTGTTTTTGTGTTTCAGGTTTTCACGTTTCGAGAACTGCCCAGAAAAATCCATAAAAAATATATAAAAAATCAGCGTATCGGGAACGACACTGCTTCCGAAGGGGAGCCTGGGGGGCCACAGGGGGCCCAGGCGCCCTGTGGGCGCCCCCCCTGGGCCGCGCCGGGGGGGCGCCTCGGCACCCCGAGAGCCCCCCGATGCCCTACTTTGGCAGATATTTAAAGGGTCCCCCGTAACCCTTGAAACAGGACTTTTTTTCGCGATCCCATCTCTGTTCCGCCGCCGCCGCTTCCAAGATCGGGAGCACCAGGAGAACTCTTCCCGGCACCCTGCCGGAGGGGAGGATCACCACCGGGAGCTTCTCCACCACCATGGACGCCTCCCGGATGACTCGTAAGTAGTCTCCCTTGGACCATGAGTCCATGACCAGTAGCTATGTGATGTTCTCCTCCCGTTCTTGTGCTTCACTAATTAGTCCTCATGAGCTGCCCTACATGATCGAGGCACCTATGTAATCCTTGTGTTGTTGCTATGTTGAGTTTGCTGGGATCCGATGGATTATGAGATTATGTTCAGATTGATCTTGAGTAATATATTTGATTCACCTCTTTTATATTTTAGTTCATAAGTAATTCTTGCATGTTCTCTGTTGTTATTTATTGCTTTGGCCAAGTAGTAGGTAGTGACTCCAAGAGGGAACGTTATGCTCGATTGTGGGTTCATGCCCCTCGATGACTAGCTTGAGTGACAGAAACATGAGTCTAGGGGATGTGATGTTTCCACAAGGGGGAAAACAACGGTGCTTGTGCCCGCGGGTGCAAGGATTGTTTACTTTACGCAAAGTTCTTTTAATGCAGTTGTCTGTTGCATTGAGTTTACACTATGGGTGGGACTCGCAACTTAATACCAGCGAGATGTTCTGGATAGATATCTCAAGGTGGATGATTAGTAGTAGATGCAGTTGGATTTCGGTCTACTTACTTTGGCGTACCGCCCATGCTTTGAACCTCAACCTTTCTTGCAATGTAGTCGGCATTGGTTTGCGTTCGTGGTCCTGTCAATTGCCCAGCTGTAATTTGTTACCTCACATAGCTGTTTTATCGTCTTTTGGGAGAGAGACATCGCTAGTGAACATCATGTGACTCTGGTCCATATTACTATCATTGATCACATACACTATTTTACTTTCCGCTATTTTATTTACTATTGCAAATTACTATCTATCACTACTATCATATTGCTTTTAACCCTTTGTGAACTACAAGGCCGGAGAGATTGACAACCTCTCTGTACTCATTGGGAGCAAAGTTATTTGTATCTGTGTGCAGGTCCACGTTGATTGCTAATTGCGCCGTTAGCAGTTGACACCTACCTGTTGAACCTAGGAGTCTCTGGGGATTCGATCCTTGGCATCTTTGCTAAGGGAAAACACTTCTACTTACTGCATCTTACACCTTCCACTTGGGGTAATCCAACGAGGGGTTCGAGGCCCATCAAGGAGTATTTTCTGGCGCCGTTGCCGGGGACTCCACTCTTCAGGATAGGGGAGTTGCATGTTATCTTTTACCTTTGCTTATTAGTCTTGTTAGTTTACCTTTCATATTTGCTTTAGTACCTTTTTATCAAAAATCACAAAAATAGTTATCTTGCTTGCTTACTACTATTGGTTCCGCCGAGAACACCAAGTTGTGTGACTTCACTAGTCACAACAACGATGACTTTATCAGCACACCTATCACTACACCTGCCACTTCAGCACCTTCATATGAAATTAAACCTGCTTTACTGAACTTAGTTATGAAAGAACAATTTTCCGGTGCTGGAGATGATGCTGCTTTACACTTGAACAACTTTATAGAACTTTGTGATATGCAAAAGTACCAAGAAATAGATGGTAATATTGTTAAGCTTAAGCTTTTTCCTTTGTCTTTGAGAGGAGGAGCTAAAATTTGGCTTCAGTCTTTGCCTAGAAATAGCATAGATTCATGGGACAAGTGCAAAGATGCTTTTATTGGAAAATACTATCCACCTGCTAAAATTATCCAACTTAGAAGTAATATCATGAATTTTAAACAATTGGATAATGAACATGTTGCCCAAGCTTGGGAACGTATGAAGTCTCTTATCAAAAACTGCCCTACTCACGGTTTGACTACTTGGATGGTTATCCAAACTTTTTATGCAGGCTTGAACTTTACCTCGCGGAACTTGTTAGATTCGGCCGCGGGAGGAACTTTTATGTCAACTACACTTGGTGCTGCCACAAAGCTTCTCGATGAGATGATGACCAACTATTCCCAATGGCACACCGAACGCGCTCCAATAGGTAGGAAGGTAAACTCTGTCGAGGAGATTTCCTCCCTCAATGAAAAAGTTGACTTGATTATGTCTCTACTTTCGAAGCAATCTACTGTTGATCCTCGTGATGTTCCTTTAAATTCTTTGATTGCTCAAGAACAAGTAGATGTTAACTTTATCTCTAGAAACAATTTCAACAACAATGCTTATAGGAGTAACTTTGGTAACAATTGTAGACCGTTCCCCTCTAACTCTTATGGGAACAACAATGCTTATCCTAATACCAAGAACTCCAACACTGAACTAGAGAGCATGCTTAGAGATTTCATCACTACCCAAAAAGCCTTTAATAAGAATGTAGAAGAGAGACTACATAAACTAGATGATCTTTCTTTTAAGGTAGACCACTTAGCCAATGAGTTAAAATTGCTAAAAATTGAAACTTCCTCTCTTAAGGAGAAGGAAGTCATCCCTATTAATGCTACTCAAGTGCAAATCAATGAAAACATTAGGATGATGGCTAAGCTTAAAGAGAGATGGGCTAGAGAAAGGGAGGAAGAGGAAAGTATTAAGAGCCTTCCTACCCACCATACTGTTGCTACTATCCAAGTTATTGAGAATGTTCACACTCTTAGCACCCAATGTACTCCTGGTCCTAATGGACCTATTAATGGTGATGCTATGTCAACTACCAAACAGGTGAGCCTTAAGGACACCACTACCACTTTACTTGATGCTCGTGACCTTGATTTTGATAATTGCACTCTTACAGAAGTTATTGATTTCCTTCACAAAATGGCTAAGGATCCCAACACTAGCACGCTTAATCTTGCCTTCACAGAGCATATCACTAATGCTCTCATCAAAGCTAGGGAGGAGAAACTCAGAGTAGAAGCCTCCATACCTAGAAAGATAGGAGATGGTTGGGATTCTATGATTAAAATTAAGATAAATAACTTCTCATGCTTTGCTTTATGTGATATTGTAGCTTGTACTTCTATTATGCCCAAAAGACTATATGATATGCTTAAATTGAAACCTTATGATTCTTGTTCTTTTGGTGTTCGTCCCGTTGATTCTTCCATAAAGAAACCTTTGGGGAGGATCGACGATGTTCTTATTGTTGTCAATGATAATTATGTGCCCGTTGATTTCACTATTATGGATATTGAATGTGATCCTTCATGTCCAATTATTTTGGGACGTCCCTTTTTGCGCACCGTTGGTGCTGTCATTGACATGAAAGAGGGTAATATAAAATTTCAGTTTCCTCTCAAGAAAGGGATGGAACACTTCCCTCGTAAGAAGGTCAAGTTACCTTTTGAGTCCGTTGTACGGGCTAGCTATTCTTTTACTCTTGATAAAACTTGATCTATGCATTATGCCTAGCTTAAAGGCATAAAAGAAAGCGCTTTTGGGAGGCAGCCCACATGAATAAAATTTTTGGTTTTGTTGTGTCTTGATGTTGTTTACTGCTGTAGCATCATCATTGTATCTTTGCTTTTCATATTTGTGCCAAGTATAGCCTCTGATTGCTAGAAAGTTCAAAAGTTGTGAGGTGCTGTCCAGGAAACAGATTCTGTCCTTGGATAGAAAAATTCGTATAAAATCACCAGATCATCTTTTTGGTCTGAATTTTTTCGACAGCGTTCTCTATATAATTTTCTTTCGTGCGTCAGTTCTGGGTTTTTTGATTTGAGTTGCAGAAGTATCCCGAACGGGTCAATTACTGCCTGCTGTTCTGTTTTTCACAGATTCTGTCCTGTTTTGCCTTACCTTCACTTTGCAAATTAAGAACTTGCTTTTTCTTTGCAAAAACCTTTTGGCAATCTTGAGAAACAGTAGAACTTCAATAATATCCTTATTTCCAGCAAGGTATAATTATTTTATTAAGGGTACTAACCTCGCTAATCAGATTATGAATGAGTTATGTATGAAGGGAGTTTTCAAGTGTGCGAGGGAAGATGATAAAAAGATTCAGGAGTGTCAAGCGCTCAAGCTTGGGGATGCCCCCGTGCACCGCCAAGAAATATTCAAGGAGACTCAAGCGTCTAAGCTTGGGGATGCCCCCCGTGCACCCCCTTCTCCATCAACATTATCAGTTCGTCTTTCGTTCCGCTATATTTTTATCACTTCATGTGTTATGTGCTATGCTTGGAGCGTCTTGCTTTTAGTTTTATTTTTAGTTTTTCATAACGAGTCGGAACCCAGCATTCCTTTATGTGGGAGAGAAACACGTTCCACCTCTACCTAGAACATTACATAGAATTTTCATTGTCTATCTATGCTGTGTGTGTTCTTTGCCTTTTAAATAGCTACTATCGTGCTTTGCTCTTAGTATTCATGCTTATCTTTTCAAAGAGCTTTTATTTAGTTGGTTGCTTGAACTCTTTTTAATTACCATGATCACCTTATTAAGAGAGTTTGCTTCCGTTGCATTGGTTAATGTGTCTATGATAAAGATGCTACTTTCATGATGGTGCTTAGAAGTTCAGGTTTTCTTTTGGTTAATCTCGAATAGCTGGGGGGTTCCCAATGTGTCATTGGAATACCAACTTGGTTTGTTTGCCTATGATGTGGTATGGTTTAGTAATATCTTCCTTTGATAATTTATTTTGATTGACTTGGCGTATGCTCACGCATATTCAAGACTGTAAAGAAAGTATGTCAAGCCTTGATGATCTTTTGTTTCTAAGTAGCGATATAACTACCATGCCTGATTCAATATTGCTTTTTCGCTCTGCATGATTATGACCGTCATTGCTCTCTTAGTTGGTTGCTCCCAGTCTTTTGCTAACCTACACCTGCACTAAGCAAATTAACCGTGCAATACATAGCTCATGGGAAAGTAGCCTAAAAACTATTGTGGTAAAGAATATGTTGCTTATGTATCTTATTTCTTATGAGTTGCTTGCCGAGCGGTAATCATGTTTCTGGGGACGCCATCAATTGTCACACTTTTGTTGAATATCATGTGAGTTGCTATGCATGTTCGTCTTGTCTGAAGTAAAGGTGATTTACCGTGGGTTGAATTAATATGCATATTGTTAGAGAAGAACATTGGGCCGCCAACCAAAGCCATGCATCATGGTGGAAGTTTTAGCTTGGACCTTCATCCTCAATCTCTCATGAGAATATGCTTATGCATTAAAGAGGAGCCCATCATCTATTTTCTATGTTGTCCCGGTATGGATGTCCTCAAGTTGAGATTTATCAAAAACGAGAAATCAAATGCGATCTATCTCCTTGGACCTTTGTACAGGTGGCATAGAGGTACCCCTTTGTGATACTTGGTTAAAACATATGCAATGCAATGATAACCCATGGGAATCCAAGCTAATTAGGACAAGGAGCGAGCACTATTAGTATTCGATGCATGAGGCTTGCAACTTATAAGATGTTTTATGCATGACACATATGAAGTACTACTACCGTTGACACAATTGCTTCCATGTTTCATAATAAAAAGCTCTAGCACTTCAAGCATCAACTACTGAGAGCATGATTGTCATTCTGAGTGTAATGTGCATTGTCCCAAAGTAGCATTGTCTTCTGCATGATTGTGATATCGTTTATTTTGAAATGATTGTATCTAGTCATCACTTAAACCTTGAAGGTGCCCTTGCATTTATGTTTTGCATCACTAAAGGGGGCAAGCTAGATATCACTTGATCATATTTGCACATCATGTCCGTTGCAAATCTTTTTGATGTTTCAGTTTCATGTTGTAAAACTTTCAGTCATTTGTGATTTTCTCTTGAGACAACTTAGTTACTTTAGAATCATTGTCCCAGTAAGCATTTGTCGTATGACTATGAGAAAGTCTTATATGGTTAATAGCATGTCACCACAGAAATTATTCTTGTTATCATTTACCTACTCGAGGACGAGCAGGAATTAAGCTTGGGGATGTTGATACGTCCAAAATGTATCTATAATTTCTGCTTGCTCCATGCCACTTTTGGGTGATATTGCTATGATATTCATACACTTCCATACACTTTTGATCATATTTGGACTAACTTACTAATCCAGTGCACCCCAGTGCCAGTTTCTGTTTTCAGCTGTTTTTGTATTTCACGTTTTCACGTTTCGAGAACTGCCCAGAAAAATCCATAAAAAATATATAAAAAATCAGCGTATCGGGAACGACACTGCTTCCGAAGGGGAGCCTGGGGGGGCCACAGGGGGCCCAGGCGCCTTGTGGGCGCCCCCCCTGGGCCGCGCCGGGGGGGCGCCTCGGCACCCCGAGAGCCCCCCGATGCCCTACTTTGGCAGATATTTAAAGGGTCCCCCGTAACCCTTGAAACAGGACTTTTTTTTCGCGATCCCATCTCTGTTCCGCCGCCGCCGCTTCCAAGATCGGGAGCACGAGGAGAACTCTTCCCGGCACCCTGCCGGAGGGGAGGATCACCACCGGGAGCTTTTCCACCACCATGGACGCCTCCCGGATGACTCGTGAGTAGTCTCCCTTGGACCATGAGTCCATGACCAGTAGCTATGTGATGTTCTCCTCCCGTTCTTGTGCTTCACTAATTAGTCCTCGTGAGCTGCCCTACATGATCGAGGCACCTATGTAATCCTTGTGTTGTTGCTATGTTGAGTTTGCTGGGATCCGATGGATTATGAGATTATGTTCAGATTGATCTTGAGTAATATATTTGATTCACCTCTTTTATATTTTAGTTCATAAGTAATTCTTGCATGTTCTCCGTTGTTATTTATTGCTTTGGCCAAGTAGTAGGTAGTGACTCCAAGAGGGAACGTTATGCTCGATTGTGGGTTCATGCCCCTCGATGACTAGCTTGAGTGACAGAAACATGAGTCTAGGGGATGTGCTGTTGCCACAAGGGGGAAAACAACGATGCTTGTGCCCGCGGGTGCAAGGATTGTTTACTTTACGCAAAGTTCTTTTAATGCAGTTGTCTGTTGCATTGAGTTTACACTATGGGTGGGACTCGCAACTTAATACCAGCGAGATGTTCTGGATAGATATCTCAAGGTGGATGATTAGTAGTAGATGCAGTTGGATTTCGGTCTACTTACTTTGGCGTACCGCCCATGCTTTGAACCTCAACCTTTCTTGCAATGTAGTCAGCATTGGTTTGCGTTCGTGGTCCTGTCAATTGCCCAGCTGTAATTTGTTACCTCACATAGCTGTTTTATCGTCTTTTGGGAGAGAGACATCGCTAGTGAACATCATGTGACTCCGGTCCATATTACTATCATTGATCACATACACTATTTTACTTTCCGCTATTTTATTTACTATTGCAAATTACTATCTATCACTACTATCATATTGCTTTTAACCCTTTGTGAACTACAAGGCCGGAGAGATTGACAACCTCTCTGTACTCATTGGGAGCAAAGTTATTTGTATCTGTGTGCAGGTCCACGTTGATTGCTAATTGCGCCGTTAGCCGTTGACACCTACCTGTTGAACCTAGGAGTCTCTGGGGATTCGATCCTTGGCATCTTTGCTAAGGGAAAACACTTCTACTTACTGCATCTTACACCTTCCACTTGGGGTAATCCAACGAGGGGTTCGAGGCCCATCACCATGTTAGCACCTGTCTCCACAAAGTGAAATGGACGGGCGATAACGGCGGCAGCTCTTGCTCAGCCGGGTCATCTCTGTCCACTCTATCACCCCAAAGTCGCCCCGGTGCTGATGCAGCTCCGAAGGAACCAAAGCGAATCTCTGCCCTGGGTGTCACAAAAGCAGAAATAGTCTCGAGGTCGGTAGAAGAACTCGGACATAACACCTCCTCCTCCAACCGCACCGCTGAAAGCCGTGCCACATCCAGCTCTGGACTGTGTCAAAGCCCCGCCATGGGCGCCGACGTGGATGGAGTCTTACTCGTGGGGGCTGCAGAAGCACCTGACCCACCGGAAGTAGATGGATTAGCAGATTGGTCATGGTCCACGAGATCATCCTTCCTGCCAACCCCATCATCAGGGCCACCATCAGTACTCAACTCCATGGCAGCATTTTGCATGACAGGAAAACCCTCGATCTCAATCCGCAGATTATAACTCACACCCTCATAGACCCAACCAAGAAAATATGGCACTGCATCCACATCCAGAACTCCCACACGCATGCGCGCAACGCTGTGCATCCTAGTAAAAGGCATATCCACCTCCAAAGTTTTACCGATAAGAGAACCAACACTCCAAGTCTCAAGGAAATCATTAAGAGGCTCCGGCGGAATGTAATGCCCAGTATGAGATTATGCCTCCCACGTGTCGAGGCACGACTTAAAGGCATAAGCTCATACCAGAATGATCTCAAGTATGGTATATTTGCACGACTCATGTAAAAGAGGGATGAAATAGCAAAAGAGTAGTTGGCTTACACTTGCCATGTCACACAATACATTACATAAGCAATCATCATCCAAAACATCATAGTCCGACTACGGACAAAGATCCAAATGAAAGATTCCAAATAAATAAAGCCACAAGGTCCGAATCGCCCCTAGTAGAAGCCACTACTGATCGTCGAAAACGTCACATACATACGGCCACTCTCTTCATCGAGCTCCCAGTGAAGTTCTTCGACCCACTCCTGCGCTGTTCTCAGCGGTACCTGCATCTGGTGTTGTTGTAATTGTGAGCCACGAGGACTCAGCGATCCCATAACCATGGATATCAAGACTAGCAAAGCTTTATGGGTATGGAAAAGGGTAGTGGTGAGGTTGCAGCAGCGGCTAAGCATAATATGGTGGTTAATTTACGAGTACAAGAATGAGATGAGCATCTACGCAAACGGTCGCAAACTAGTAATGATCGCTAAAGATCCTGAACTACCTATGAGTCAAACATAACCCCACCATGTTCTCTTCTCAAAGTGAAAAGAGACAGTCACGGTTACTCACACAGTTGTGTGTTTTACTTCGGATCCTCTGTCAAGATTTCTACAACCGTACATTAACAAATTCCAATCTGCCACATAACCGCGGGCATGGCTTTCGAAAGATCATAACCCTGCAGGGGTGTCCCAACTTAGCCCATCACAAGCTCTCACGATCAGCAGAAGTAATAATAATATTACCCCTTATCTTAGGGAAGGCCCGATCAGACTCGGAATTCCCGGTGCACAAGACATTTCGACAATGGTAAAACAAGTCCAGCAAGACCTCCCGGCGTGCCGACACCCTGATAGTAGCCGCGCGTATCTCGTCTCAGGCCACGTTCGGATGGGCGAAGCTACGAGTAAAACCAACCCTCGGGTTTCCCCCAGGTGGCCCCGCAGGTTCCCCGTTTGGGACCAACACCATCTGCACTGGCCCCCCTGCTATGTAGAAAAGAATCTCGAGGGCGCGACCCCCTATGCAAATTTAATTAATTAATTAAGTTGTTATTATGAGGCAAATTAAAACCAATGTTGGGCCTTGCTGGAGGAGTTTTATTCAAAGAAGAAGTGTCAAGGGGTCCCCATATACCCAACCATGTAAGGAACGCAAAATCAAGGAACATAATGCCGGTTTATCGGCTCCTAAGGTGGCATGAGTGGAACAAAACACCGAGCAAAAGGCCAAGCCTTCCACCCATGCCCAGTATATAGGTGTGTTAATATATATAAGACATATTGTGATATTCCCAAAGCATCAAGTTCCAACATGGAACAAACTTCATCTTTACCTGCAACTAACAACGCTGTAAGAGGGGCTGAGCAAGCGAGTGACATAGCCAAACAACGGTTTGCTGGGAAGGTGTCAAAAAGGTTAGAGGTTTCATGGCAACAAGGAGAGGGGCTGACAATAAATGATGGGCAGCGCGACATATAACGATAGCATCGAGACACTAAGCATGGCAATGATAGTAAAGGTATCCAAGGTGATGGTCATCTTACCTGGGATTCCGTGAGGAAGAAGAACAAGTCCATGAAGTAGTCGAACAAAACCTCACAACTCCGGAACGAAACCGAAGCTAACAAGAGAAGCATACCGGAAAGAAAGCAAACAACAATGTAAACACACAAGCATAAACATGACATATGATGCACAACCAAGTATGATGCATGTCCGGTTTAAATTTGCATAGCATGGCAAAGTGCACAAACAATACTACAATTTAAGTGGAGCCCAATATGCAACAAGTTGCATATTGAAGAAACACCACATTCTATTTATTTAGTTGATTCTCGTTATTTACAAGACAAGATTAAATGTTTTTATTAAACATGTCAAGAGGTGAAGCATAAGTAAAACTGCACTATCTAGGCATTTTTAAATGAGGCCGGAAATAACAACAACAATTTCGGAAAAATCCCCATGACCAATTTAGCAATTATTAAAGCAACAAAAATTTAACACTCAAAGGTTGTTATCATGATGCGGATGAAATGATCAAGTTTTATGCAATTTTTAGAAAAAGTTAACATGAACATGATAAGGAGTATTTGTCGCCACGGTGGAAAGAAAAAAGGGTCGTGGTGGCGAAAACGAATACGATGCCACGGCAACCTTCCGATGATCCGACACTTGTCGAGATGCCGGTGCAAAAGCAAGGTAGCATGAGCGAGTCGAACAAGATGAAAGGTGGGATGAGCCCGTCACCGGGTTTCCACGGGTAGGCGACGAGGCAAATGAGGGGCATGACAAGCGACGAATCGGGCACGGTGCACACAAGTACTTCAATTCATACATCACACATTCTCATGCATTCATCCACGGGGTCGTCTCGGTAGTATACCTTCGAAGCGTTCGTTCCGGGGCGGTTCGAGGTCGTAGAGGAAGTAGTGGTACTCGCGGGTCGTGGTACACGTTTTGTAGCCGTTCATGTTATCGTGTCGTAGTACTTGCCGCGTTCCGGACCGAAGGGGTACTTGGCGCATCCACGGGTCTTCGAGGGTAGTCGTACATTTCTGAAGAGGAACTTGGGCAACGTTTGTAGTCATTCGGTCGTGGTACTTGGTTCTTCGGACTTGCCGGTCTCGGGTCTTGGCGACGGCAGTCGAACTTGGCGAGTGATGGTCGGTGTCTCGTGTAGTCGTTCTCGTTTCGAAGATGAACTTGATGCATCGTCGGGCGTAGTCGACCTTGGCATATCCGAGCACGGGTATCGGTCGGGGCAGCAAACCGAAGTCAAACTTGAGGTGGTCTTAGCCATGGCGTCCGAGGAAGCAAGCAACAGCGGCTGCAGGAGTCTGACGACGGGGACCGGTGGTGCTCAGGGCAGCGTCGAGACGAAGACGTAGGTCGGGGATGGAGCGGGGCAAGCTACGGTGCTGGTGAAGGCGAGGGATGGCGTTGGACCTTGCATAGGGGAGGCGCTCGGGGCGCGGGGTCCTGCAAAGCTCCGCTGGTGCTCGCCGGTGCAAGGCAGCAGTGTCGAGGTGACCAGGACGGAGACGGCACAAAGGAGGCCGGAGGCAGGAGGGGCGCTTGGGCGCTGAAGCAGCGTGGCGCGACAGAGGTGCAGTGCGGCACCGGCGGGAGGCGGAGAAGGCGGGAGAAGGCGGCGGCCTGGTGCCGTGGTGACCTTGGACGGCGCGATGGTGGAAGGAGGCAGGGGAGCAGAGGCGACGGCGGGGCCATGGAGGCACTCGGTGAACTCCTGGTCTGCCGGTGGTGCTTGCGAGGGCGGCGACTGCGGTGGTGCTCGCGAGGAGAGCAGGGTCGCGAGGTGGAGGCGGAGAGCGATGCGGCCTCGGCGCGAGGGGAGGGCGCGAGCACGAGGGGAATGGAGAAGGGCGGCGGCGCAGTAGGGAGAAGGAGGCTGTAACACCCCGGGAATCATGCTACAGTAATCTCACCCTAATGATGCCATGTCACCATGCTTACTAAGCTAATTATCACTTGATGAAAAACCAAAGTCAAATTCAAATTCAAATCATAAGTGAAATAAAGAAATCCACAAACATGAAAATAAAAATGTTCAAAGTGTTGCAAATAAACCATGTGTAATTTTCATGGTGTATCCAACATGTTATAAACTGGTTAAGTGCCCTAAAACATTTAAATCATAGGGCAAAACAATATTTTAAATGCTTTTATAAAATTATTTAAATCCTAAAGCTAAGTTAACTATGTGTCAAACTTTTTATGATAGTGGAATAAATAATAACTGTATTTGTGATGCTAGTTTTGTATTTCATAAAACGGTACTACTTTTGAAAAATAAAAGAAAACAGAAAGGTAAAAAGAAAACAACTCAAATAAAAGAAAAGGAAAGATGCCCCCTACCCCCTGGCCTTAGCCCACCCGAGCGGCCTAGCCGGCCCAGCTTCCCCCTCGGTGGCCTTCCACCTCGCTACAGGGGAAGCCGACCGAGCGGGTGCGTGCTCCCGCCGAACCCCGTCGCCGGCAACGACTTGAGAGGGGATGAGGGCTACCGCCGCACCCACTACCGCCGCACCCACTCGCCCACTTGCCCGCTCTCTCCCTCTCTCCCGCAACACCCGACGGCGCCGTCGCCGCTCCGTCGTCAACCTCGCGCTCCCCGTCCTCCCCGTCGATTAGCCTGGTGTCCACCGGCTTCCCCGTCATTGCCTACATCCACTGCGGGTACTCGCTCGACCGGAGCCGCCCCGAATCGTCGTCATCAACCCCGTTCATGCTGCCGGCCATCGAAGATCCTCCCCGTCGATTCGCTCGACCTCGTCCCTCTCTGGCTACCTCGACCGCGCCACGCGTTCGCTGTGAGCTCCGCGTCCCTTTCCCCCCATTTCCTCGTCGCAAAGCATGCCCCTAGCTATATTTCGCGGAGCTTCGGCTCCGCCGTCGCCGCATCGCGTCATCACCATGGCCGTAGCCCACTTTAGTCGATGCCGAGCACGGCATCACGCGCCAGACCTTCTCAGGAGGCCGACGAGCCCCTTTGGCTGCCCGATAGGATCCGCAGGCTAGCGCTCGTGTGGGCCGTGCCTCCGGTCGCCGCTCGGCTCGCCGGTGCGGTCCACCTCCGGCCATCCCGCAGCCTTCGTTGGATGCGCTCGAGCGAGAGCTACCGTATGGTGCCCTCAGCGCGCAAATCGATGGCCGCAACGCAAGTCCGGTGCTCCTCCGCCGCGGCAAATGGTCGCCGGCATGCCCAGAGCGTCGCCGCCGTTAATTGGGTGACGTGGGCGTCGTTAACCCCTAACCACTACTATGAGAGCCACTGACCCGTGGGCCCAAGGCCATTAGGCTTAATTTAGGTTAGACTAATTAAATAACCCGCTGTTACACTAACATGTGGACCCCAACAGTTTGTTAAGTTAATTAAAAAAAATCTATGTAAACCTTATTAGTCACTGAGCCGATGACATGTGGGCCCCGCTGTCCAGTTTGACCAGTCAAACTGCTGACTAGGTTGGCCCGGTCAATGACGTGTGGTCCCCACCAGCCCTGTTGACTGGTCAGCTTTGACCTTTGACCGGCTGACCCAGCACACCCTGGCCCCACTATCAGTCCAACACATCCACTGCTTGGTTACACTTTTGGGTGTATCTAGCTTTTAGCCCTTTATTTCCGATTTAATTTAAATTCTACAAAATGTTTAAAACTTTGAAATTTAATAGAAAATAAACTGTAACTCCGATGAAAATACTTTATATATGAAAGTTGCTCAGAACGACGAGAAGAATCCGAATACGCGGTCCGTTCGTCCGCCACACATCTTTATCTTACCGAACCTGCAACTTTCCCCTCCGATTCATCTGTCCGAAAAAGCCAAACTTCGGAAATACTTTCCCGGATGTTACCCCCCTTCGTCGGTATCGTGTAGCACTGCGTTAGAGCACCCTAGCACTGCGTGTTAACTTGCCGTGCTTCTTTATTGCATTTGTATGCTTTGTATTTATTGTTTCTTCCCCCTCTTCTCTCTGGTAGACCCCGAGACCGATGATGCCCCGGTGATCGACTACGGTGTTGACGACCCCTCCTTCTTGCCAGAGCAACCAGGCAAGCCAACCCCCTTTGATCATTCCGATATCGCCCATTCTCTTCTCTCTTATGCTTGCATTGGAACTGCTACTGCTTTTGTATGATCCTATTCTGATGCATAGCATGTTGTTGATACTGCTTTCATACCTTACATGTTTATACTAAACTGCTTAGTATAGGCTGGTTAGAGATCCACCAGTGACCCCCTACCTTGTCCCGACTGCCCCGCTGGATTATCAGAAGACCCGATCAACGGGATTGAAGACCAGGACCCGGCACCGCACATCACTTTTCCCTTAGTTGCTCGACACTACTGGGTTACTATCGAGTGCCGAGGGTGAGACCTCATCAGCACTTCTGATGTTAACCTTGTAGGTTAGTTCATCGGTTGTGGTCATCGAGGGTGATTCCTCTTTCTCCACTCCCGATAACGACACTGTCATGCAACTCCTCAAGAGTGGACCTCGAGGGTGACTCCTCTTTCGTTCACCTTGACGATAAACATCAGGTGGAATTCCATCGAGGGTGATTTCCCCAGGTTTTCCTTTGGTGTCAGACACACAGTTACTATGGTTACTATGACCTTACACTGAACCTAGTTACTAAAGACGGGTCGACCCAGAGAGGTACCCGCGCGATCTTAATTGCGAGTGATGTGTAGTCGGGTTGACCGGGAAGGTTCCCGCGAGATAAATACGAGGCGTGGCCGGGCACTCGCCCTTGCCGCAAGTTCTCGAGACGGGGCAATGGGGTCACATTTTCGTGAGTCTCTGCTCGTTACCGTGCGTTCCCAAGACACTAAACGGTTTGGATATTTGATCCGAGGGGCCTCTGGCCTGATAGCACTAACCATCACGTGGGCATAGTATGGGCGTTCTGCGTCGTATGCATCAGCCGAAGCTTAACTGACGTCATTGCGACTGAGCGGCGCGTGCCGGGTTGGACTGGTTAGGCTCCTACCTTTTTAAAGGAGGTTGCTAGGTCTGCTCACCGGCCGCCCACGCAACGTGCAGGAGTTCCCAGGGCGATTGGCCCATGACCCCTGGGAGCATAGGGTTTAGTCCGGCGTGCATGACCTCTCTATTAAACCTAGGTCGGGTTGCGGCGTATTGTTTGGCCGAGGGCGGGCATGACCTGATGGTGTGTCCGGCCGGAGTTAAGAAAGCGTGATGGCTAAGTTGGTGCGCCCCTGCAGGGAAGAAAACATCTATCGATAGCCTGTCCTACGGTAACGGACACTTGGAGTTGTATCCCGACCGCTACAACTAGAACTGGATGCTGAGGCATTGTTTGGATATGTTGCTTCGGGAGTCGAGAAAGGATTCCGGAGCGTTGGAACAACAACATAAATATGACTTATGTTATACTACTCTACTCCCCCTTGTTACTGCAAGACGGTGGTTTCTAGAAGATGCTAGTCTTCGATAGGACTAGCTTCTCCCCCTCTTATTCTGGCATTCTGCAGCTTAGTCCACAGATACTACCCTTTTCATTGATACCGATGCATATGTAGTGTAGATCCTTGCTTGCGAGTACTTTAGATGAGTACTCACGATTGCTTTGCTCCCCCTTTTCCCCCTTCCTTCTTCTTGCTGGTTGATGCAACCAGATGGTGGAGTCCAGGAGCCTGACGCCACACTTGACGACTGCTACTACCCCAACGGAGCCTACTACTACGTGGAGACAGCTGACGACCAGGAGTAGTTAGGATGTCCCAGGCAGGTGGCCTTGCCTTTTCGATCATTTATGTTTTGTGCTAGCCTTTTTAAGGCAAACTTGTTTAACTTATGTCTGTACTCAGATATTGTGCTTCCGCTGACTCGTGTGTTTTCGAGCTTATGTATTCGAGCCCTCGAGGCCCCTGGCTTGTAATATAAAGCTTGTATTATTTTAATTTGTGTCTAGAGTTGTGTTGTGATATCTTCCAGTGAGTCCTTGATCTTGGTCGTACACATTTGCATGCATGATTAGTGTACGGTCAAATCGGGGGCGTCACAAGTTGGTATTAGAGCCGACTGCCTGTAGGAACCCCCTTTCCAAATCCTTGGCCGAAGTTGAGCCTAGTCTTTGAAAAATTGTTTTACTAACATGGTTGTGTGGCTTACGGGCCCACGTCGCCATTGGGTGGTATTAGGATCTTTTACTCCTCGTCTATACTCTGGGGCTCTGTTCTCTCTTCTATTCGGGTTAAATGAATTTACTAACTACATTAGGTTCTCGTAACGACTTTCCCCGGAGAGCCCCTTCATTCCAAACGGTTGCCCGCATCACCAGAAGACTTCGAAGATACTCTCAGATCTACTCCCGAGAACTTGTGTTCATTTCTTTTATAATCCTTAATACCGTTGAATCCTTATGGGTAACTGCATACCCTCGCCGTTCATACTTCCATCCCTAGTTGTTCTTGTTATTACAAGATACCCGAAAGTATTCTTCGACTTTCGAGAATCCATTTTCCTGCTGCTTTGCAACTCCTTTTCCGCATGAATACATGTATGAATAATTCATCACACTTACTGGGGGTTCGTTCATCCCCAGTTGTTCATGCATTTCACAGAGGTCTTTGAAACACTATTCAATCTTCCAAAATCCTCAGCAACCTATTGCTCTAGAAAGTTTTACCTGCTTGCATTATGGTTAATTCCATCTGTATAGCAATATTCATTAAAATCGTTTGTGATTGACTTTATGATCTTATTGATTCAATAGGTTGCAAATACGTGCAATCATCAGTCAAACTAGAGTTCGCTCTTCCAGCTCAGACGTCATTCCGAATATGAGCTGGTTCTCGGCCAATCTGTTTATCGTCAATTCTACCCCTAAGTCTATTCAACTTATGCATCCTTTATCAGAGATTTTGCTTCTGATCCCTTGGTTTGGAAATCGTAATTCCTTTGCACCCGAGCTTGAATTAGTCGGTTGTTTCTTAAATCTGACCCCCCCTGTATTCTTTCTTCTTCTGGTTGAGTACCGATGCTCACATCAGATCCCTTGTAGACCACTGGATCCTTTGTTGGATTTTATCCGATAACGTCCTTCATATTCAAATACCTTGTGAGTTCTGCCATGATATATGATGCCTTGGCTAAAATATATCATCTGCTTTCTCAACCATGCTCTGCTTTCGAGCTTGTATAATTTGCTCCTGAAGTTTGCGTAGTATGAGTCTAAAATGCTCCGATGGGTTGAACTTATTCCTTCCTTAATCTATGCGAACCCGAAAGTTTTCCCAGGTTCATACTCCTCTGGTAATTCACCAGGCAAGTCTTCGCAATCAATTCATTTTAATAGAGCAGTGAATGAAAGCTTATGCATTGAAGAAGTGGGAGTCAACCTTGAACTTTCTGTTCATGCCCATGGACACGATGTAGATCTTACCATTAAAGCTACTCTTAAATTAATTATCCCCTTGAAATAAGTTCATATTATATCTAGGATCTGCCTTTTTCAATCGTGGTTCCGACCATGATCTCCTTTAAATACCATTTCTCGGACTGTCAGGACCCCGATCCTAAGTCACACAGGTCTAGCCTGTAACACATCATATCACTTTGCGGCCTCACGCATGGTATCCCCACGGGTGCCACCTTACCTGGCCCGGGACCGTTTGCGCATTTTGGCACACGTATATGATAGTGTCGCTAGCATCCATATGACATAGAACCCGGGCCGACATGACTAGTTATAAACCAAAAGTGGCACTAAATTACAGAGACAGGCATACATGCCCCAGCAACGAACGTGTCGGTCATCAACGTATGAACCCAAGTCGTAGCAAGCTACAAGGACTTAAAGGAACGACGCGTGACATTTCCCCTAAGGGACAGACACAGGAACGAAGAAGGACACATGCCGGCCAGCCTAAGTGTTCCGGAGCAGTAGCAAGCTACCAAGGCTCATTGGAAGCACTAGGAGACATTTCCCTGTAAGATAGGCTACCAAAGGTAAACAACTAGGTGTCGGATCCCACACATAGCAATACACATTACACGTACGCATAACATGCAAGTATGTGCTATACAACATGGCATCACAACATAACTCAACAACTCATATAGATAAAGGCCCAGAAGAGCCAACATAGCATTTATTACAAACAAAGGTCATATGACCCAACATACAGAGCATACAGGCAACGGAAGCATTACATGTATGAGTACGGACATCTACAAATGAAAAAGGCTGAGAAGCCTGACTATCTACCAGATCCTACAAGGGTTCAAGATCGTAGCTGAGGTAACAAGCTAAACGTCGAAGTCCACGCGGAACCACTAGCGAGACTGAAGTCTCTCTGCAAAACATAAATTAAGCAAACGTGAGTACAAAGGTACTCAGCAAGACTTACATCAGATCTATCTACATATGCATCAGTATAAACAAAGGGGTGGTGGAGTTTGACTGCAGCAAGCCAGCTTTGACTCGGTGGCTATCCTAAACTACGACTGCAAGTAACTCTTTGAGGAGGCGCACACGAGTCCACATATTCACCAATCAATACACCACTATGGATCCGCTCCCGTCTCCCTACGAGTAGGCCATCCATAGCACTCACGCTTATCTTGCACGTTTTAGAGTATCCACTTTCACTTGTCTATGAACTGTAATAGGCAACCCAGAAGTCCATTTCCGCGGACACGGCTATTCGAATAGATCATATATAACCCTGCAGGGGTGTACTTCTTCACACACGCTCTCACCACTTACCGCCGTTTACACGACATGTACTCGGCAACCTTCAAGCGGAGGCCCAGCGAGGGTGTCGGCCACGACCTGACTAACGACACAAGTCTCTCGTCCAGGTTTATCGCCTATTTGGGTTCCATCCGTGGGGAGATCCGGCCGGGGTGTCTCTCACGGCCCCAAACAATGTGTACAGGGTTCCCGCATCACCAAACGGGCAATCGGTACACCGTGCCACGTACCTGCCGCGTCACAGCCCACCCCGAGGGTTAGCGCTGCGCACGACCTCCAGTAAACTACAAACACCAGAAACTAGTTGCAACTCCTGGACAGAGATCATGTTGATTAATAAGTCGAGAGAGTCAATTAAGGATCCCAATGTGTGGTAGTATCTGTTTCATGGGCCAACCAACACAGAACTCAGTTCCTGAGGACGGCTGCAATGAGACAACCCACCATGTACTCCTACATGGCCTCTCATCGCTACCTTTACCAAATCGTGTTCACACACTTAGCTCACACATAGTAGGACATGTTCATCACCCTTCCAATTCATCCCCGATGAATCAGACCTGACACAACTCTAAGCAATAGCAGGCATAACCAGAAAGCATGAATGAGTAGGCACAACATGGCTCAAACAACTCCTACTCATACTAGTGGGTTTTAACTATTTACTGTGGCAATGACGGGTCATGCAGTGGAAAGGGGTTCAACTACCGCAGCAGGTAACAATTGAAGCGTCGTTGTCCTAATGCAGTAAAAGAGAGCAAGAGCGAGAGAGTGGGATTGTATCGGAATGCTCAATGGGGTTTGCTTGCCTGGCACTTCTGAAGATAGTAATAGTTCTTCATCGGTGTCATCGAACTCATCGTCGGAACGTCGTCTACTGAGAGGGAACAAAACCGACAATAGAGAAAGATCACAATCAATGCAATGCATAATATGATGCATGAATGTGACATGGCAATATGTTGTTGGTTGAGCTAATGCAACTAGCAACAAGTTAAATGAAGTAGGTTTGAACCAAGGGTTCAAACTCAAACTCCATATATGATTATTCAAATGCCATTTATGCAAATTGCCCTAAACAGTGGCTGTAAGTTATTTAAACATGCATGAAAATGCCATAAACAGATTCCTTGGATTTTTCTGATCATTTTTCATATATAAATTATTTTCATCTGAGCTACGGTTGATTTTATATGATTTTTAGAAGTTTTGGTTATTTTTTGAAATAAATAAATCATTTAAGATTTATCTAAAAATTCCAGAAAATACTTACTGCGTTAGCACTGCGTCACTGTGACGTCAGCAGTCAACAGGGCTGGTCCGGGTCAAACCTGACCAGTGGGTCCCACTGGTCAGTCTCTCAGGGCTAACTAAAAGTTTTAAAACTAAACCAAAGGTTAGGAGAGACAGGGCCCCACGTGTCAGTGACACATCTAACTAGCAGGGTTAGTTAGCCTTAAGTTAATACTAACTAAACTGTCAGTGGGCCCAGGGCCCACATGTCAGTGTCCAATCTAACTAACAGAGATAAATAACACTAAACTAAATCTAAACCTTAACTAGTTAGGGGCCTGGGTCCACTTGTCATTGAGAGAGAGGGGTCAAACCTCTGGACAAACGGGGTAAAACCTCGCCGGTCAAAACGGTCATCCCGCCGGCGTTTAGCCGCCGGCGAGGCTGGACGCGGCGCAGCGCGTCGGGTTTCACCTACGGGGGTTCTTTTGGCGCGCAGGGAGCAGCTACGGGAAGAGGACGGAGTGGCGCATCCAACGGTGGCGATGGCGAAGGCTGGGGTGGCCGGAATCGTCGGCGCCGAGCTCAGGGGCGGCGGCCGGAATCGGGCCTCGGTGGTCTCGGTGATACGGGGCAAGGGAGGAGCAACGGGAGGGGTTTTTGGGCCTCTGGTGTTGCGCTGAGCACGTCTGTGTGCTTGGTTGCCGCCCTGGGTGACGATGGCCACGGCTGCAACATCGCCGGCGGCGAGAAGCTCACGGCCACGGCGGAAACGATGCTACGGCAAGGGGCAAGCGAAAAGAAGAGAGGGGAAACGCAGTGGAGCTCACAGCGAGGACGACGGGGGTCTCAGGAAGCTCGGGGAGGCGCCAACCATCGCGAATTCGACGGTGAGGTCGTCGGCGGCCGAAGGTTGGAGAAGACGAAGACGGCGACGTTTCGGGGCTTCCGGCGTCGGGCGGCTCGGCAAGGAGGAAGAGAAGAACGAGGCGGAGCTACTGGGCGCTCCGGCGAGGCGAGAGGGGGACGTTGGCTGCGGTGGTGACGAGCGGCGGCGACGAGCTCCGCTCGGTGGCTGCGTGCGAGAGAACAGAGGGGAGGGAGAGAGATCGAGGGGGAGTGAGAGGGGCCTGGGGGCGTGCGTGGCGTCTCCAGGGGGGTCGGGGAGGAAGCAAGCAGGCAGGAGGTGGCCGGAGTGCGGCGACCACGCGCCGGCACGCGCGCTCGTCCTTCTGTCACGAGGAAGACGACAGGGGGAGGGCCAGGTGGGCTGGGCCGAACTGCTGGGCCACCAGGCTACAGGGAGACCAGGTAAGTGGCTCAGGTGGGCTTCCTCTCTCACTGTCTTTTCTTTCTGTTTCTGTTATTTATTTCTTTGCAACTTTGTGGCTTTTCTAAAAATGCCTAGGCACTTTCATAAATCACCAAACTGCTCATGCCCACTGTTTAGCATATAACCAACATGGAACATTTCAGTTTGGGATTATTTGGACATTTAAAATAATATATAAAATTTAAATGCCCAAATGCAAATAAGATATGATTTAATTCAAAAATCCAGAATGGTCCTAGAAATAAGTGCAACATTTTTGGCAGGGGTTTTTAATCAATCCAAAAATGATGAATTTTTCCCAAGGGCATTGTGGGTTCATTGAAAAGATTTTAATTGACCCTAGTTGAATTGCTTTACTGCTAGGGTTTAGGCAATCCCCATTTCAAGTTTCTTTCAAGATTAAACATGATGCACACAAGGACCAAGCAAGGCAGGCAAGGGCTGGTCTAGGGCTGTGACAACTCACCCCCACTAAACAAGAATCTCGTCCCGAGATTCAAGCGTAGGGTAAGAAATCAGAGGGGACACTAACTAACACAATCTTCTCGATCCAATTTTCCTCCTCGAAATTGTTGATTCAAAGCATCATGTAGATCCTGACATCCTTGATTACCAGATCTTTGTCCAACACAGTGATAACAGAAGAAACTCTATGGTAATCTATCTAGCCGAAGATCGAGCAACTCAGATCAACTTATGGAGTGAGACGTTGAAACATCTCTTGAGCTGAGACACGGAGTACACCTCCAGAGGGATGTAGTGAAATAAATGATGAAGGTTCACCTAATGGCAATAATTCCACACCTAAGAGGAGGGTGATCGATACCACCAGACGGGGCACCTTTAGAGAAGGTGACTCGTAGAGTTATTCCCTTAAGTGGCAAAAAGAATTACTTTTGATATAGAGATCATTGAAACTCTCTATACCAGCCGGAGGCAAATCACAAACGATCGTTTGACGGAGTCCGAAAGAATGACATACTCATCCAGAATGGATGATGTGGACTATCTTGTTAAAGACAACACAAGGGATTATTTGGTTATCATCGAAGATGGATGGGACCCATGGCAATTCCACTCCCGAGGATAATCCTGAACAGCAGTGATTGAGAATGGTAACCCATGGAGAATTGGCACATTGGCGGTGCAAGCTGGGAACAAAATGCAAATGCTGGGAATGATTCTGGTAACTGGGAAGAATCCCAACAGTAGAGAGTAAATCTACTCTTGAGGGTGTATAACATAATCAAGAACACTGGAAGCAATCCTGGTTAGTGTCGAGGATAACACCTGGTGCTTGTGCGTGCTCTCAAGAACTTGAGCATTCCCATATTCATCAAGGTCTTACCAATATCCGCATCAAGGATCCTGGCAACACCACATACTACCATGATGAACGGTAATGGAGGATGCATATGCAAAGGAAGATAACACTTTCTCAGATCTCACCTTAGCGGAGTCAAAGAGCAAAATCTGGATGATCGACCGAGAGACATTTAGTACTCCGTTTCTAATGTTCTCCTTGATGTGCTAGCTCAACCTATTTATTAAAATGGTTTGGCACCTAGAACATCAAGTAAAAGGTCGGACTTCAGGAGCACAACAATCCATAGGGAGCAACTAGGGAGTAAATCCTACGAAGTCTTTATGGGAAGGTGGCCAACTTCTTTATTCAAGATACTACAACAATAGGTCTTCCGGCTGGGTGTGTTGGCCACGACATCCACTTTACCGGTTATCGAGAGACCAATATTATAGTTCTTGGGAAATGCACCAACCATCATATCTACCTGAGATTCAGTTCTGGTTGGTGTCAGGATATTCCAGATTCATCGAGTCTAGAAGGAAAATTGAAAGTTTGCAACACAATTCGACGAGACGACGTTGCGAGATTCTCGGGAATGAACTACGATAGCAAGCTCCAAAACATGAGCTAGTTCTGCTACAAACCTGTGAACACGTTGTCCAAGACAAGCATGACCAAATAGCAGTCTTATGATAAAACACTACCGAGTTCTGGTTGGGAACCATCGTCTAGGATATCGAAGTCCTTACATAAGTCATATGATTAGCTCTTATGATGGAACTTTTCTCCTTGAACAAAAATCAATCAGTGGCTTGGTGTACTAGGGATACATATAGAGTGAAGGTTGCAAGTCTCCAAACCACAGAATACTTTGCACGTATGCATGACTGACCTGGGATGATTCCACAGGAAGCAAAACAACTTTCTCAAACTCACGGTGGCAACTTACATCAATTACACATGAATTAGGGAAAGTTTCTCCTCTCATCCAGCATATACCTCATGAGCGGGACATGAAGATAATGCTTACAAAGTTTCCAACACTAGCTTAATGTCCTACTAAATCATGGAAAAGATAAGGATGTTTGTTGATGGGTTCAACAATAATCCATCCAGGTTTCCATGGAGATGGAATTCCACAATTATGTGAACAAGTGATAGTATTGGTCAGACCAAGGTGATATAATGGTGTATGCTCGAGGGATCAACCACGAGTAAGACAACATTATGAATATCGTTGGTTTTGATTTGACTTGACGATAACCCATACTCAAATCAAAGTTTAGACAAGATAATAGATCCACAAGTGATCACGGGGATCAATTGAAGAAGATATCATCTATCTTCAACATGCGCAAATATACCCCTTGAAATGAACTAAGCTGGCAAGCTTTTATCCTCCAACTCTCCAAGTTGTTGTTTAGCTTAACCAACTAGTTCAGGGTATCCAACATAGATTCTTGGAGAAGGGGTGGTTTATATGAAACCAACTTGATCACGGGCTCGACGCATTGGTCAGGGGACAACCCGGTGATACTTCCGGGAAGATAGCCGGAAAATCACGAACCACCGATATGTTACTAAGCTCAAGAACAATCTTGCCTTTCAGAGCAAGACGATATGATCAAATGAGCAAGGACTTATCACAATCCTAACTCATCAATCAAGGAGTGCACCAGGGAAGTGGACTAGGTAGCACGATCAACCTTAGGGTGATGATTCAATAATCAACTCGCTAAGGATGAGGTTGTTGTCCTTTAACTACCAAGCAACAAAGTTGCTAGGAGTATTAATTTCACACATCACAATTCACTTGTTGGCATTCCGGTTACAATAACACGGAAACCGAGGGATGAACAGTAATGGCAAGAAGTATTACTACATCAAGAATTCATAAGAGATAATGCAATTCTCACGACATTCTTGACATAAAGATGGTAATACTGCAGGATAGAACAGTTTAGAAGCTGCATTAGCATTCTTCATCTGCGAAGTACAACTTCTTTGACCAAATCCGGGATATGGATGGGGTACTGGAGTTTGTTTCTCCTAGTCATTCCGAGATAGAATGAATTGATGGATCACAAGAGTAAAAGGGCATGGATGAACACGAGTGCACAACTACTCCTGACTATCAATTGATAGACGAGGGTCATAATACAACTAAAAGGAGACAACTCAAGGAACATATAACTTCTGAGTTGTGGATGCATAGATTAACATGTCGAACGAGTTCAACATATGTCTTCCGGATAACCCATGCGGAAAGTAGAATTGGTAGAGTCACAATATGAATGGAGTACTACTCAAGAGCACTCGGGTTGTGATCTTTTGGTTCCGAAGAACTTCTGCCATGATGGTTCATGGTATTTGAAAGAAGGATATTCCACAGACCTCGAGGACTATCACAAGGTTACTAATATTCTAAAGGGACGAGCAAATACTATCAACATGAAGTAAGTAGGGTGAAGCTCGGGTTCAAAAACCCAGGAGTAGAATGCCTACTAACTAAATGGCATCACGGGATGCTTTTCGAGAACAATGGCCAGAATCATCACACTGAGAATATAAAGCATTGCTGGATTACTGGTTGATCCTCTAAGACAGCTAGGGTCATAATAACTCCAACACATGTGTCGAGGTAACAGAGTGCCTCAACACACCGACTAGTGTGATTAATCTGGCCTAAAAGGACATCGGAAACAGGGAGGAAAGGTTTGCAAATGCATCAGACTATTTAGAAACCTGGGATGACTCGGACAGCATAACGGCTGCAAATGCTCGAAAATACTTTTGAGATCCAAGCAAAAGGGTAGCATATCCACTTAACATCATAATGTCAAGGTTCTGAGACCAACAATTAAGCAAACAGAAGTAGTAGAAACTGAACTGAGGGTTGAATCCACAATAACGTGATCCTGATAAATAGAATGAGAATCCTAGTTCTTAATCCCCGTAGAAAGAAGAAGGTGACTCAGATCAGAAGGTCATGGGGTAAAGGAGTAAAAAGAGCCTTACGTTCCCTTCCACAATCAATTCCCTTACATAACTAAAGAATTTCTAGACACGACTTCGACCAGTTTGGCTTACTAATCCTACAGGCAGTCAGGCTCTGATACCAAAGCTGTCAGGACCCCGATCCTAAGTCACACAGGTCTAGCCTGTAACACATCATATCACTTTGCGGCCTCACGCACGGTATCCCCACGGGTGCCACCTTACCTGGCCCGGGACCGTTTGCGCATTTTTGCACACGTATATGATAGTGTCGCTAGCATCCATATGACAGAGAACCCGGGCCGACATGACTAGTTATAAACCAAAAGTGGCACTAAATTACAGAGACAGGCATACATGACCCAGCAACGAACGTGTCGGTCATCAACATATGAACCCAAGTCGTAGCAAGCTACAAGGACTTAAAGGAACAACGCGTGACATTTCCCCTAAGGGACAGACACAGGAACGAAGAAGGACACATGCCGGCCAGCCTAAGTGTTGCGGAGCAGTAGCAAGCTACCAAGGCTCAGTGGAAGCACTAGGAGACATTTCCCTGTAAGATAGGCTACCAAAGGTAAACAACTAGGTGTCGGATCCCACACATAGCAATACACATTACACGTACGCATAACATGCAAGTATGTGCTGTACAACATGGCATCACAACATAACTCAACAACTCATATAGATAAAGGCCCAGAAGAGCCAACATAGCATTTATTACAAACAGAGGTCATATGACCCAACATACAGAGCATACAGGCAACGGAAGCATTACATGTCTGAGTACGAACATCTACAAATGAAAAAGGCTGAGAAGCCTGACTATCTACCAGATCCTACAAGGGTTCAAGATCGTAGCTGAGGTAACAAGCTAAACGTCGAAGTCCACGCGGAACCACTAGCGAGACTGAAGTTTCTCTGCAAAACATAAATTAAGCAAACGTGAGTACAAAGGTACTTAGCAAGACTTACATCAGATCTATCTACATATGCATCAGTATACACAAAGGGGTGGTGGAGTTTGACTGCAGCAAGCCAGCTTTGACTCGGTGGCTATCCTAAACTACGACTGCAAGTAACTCTTTGAGGTGGCGCACACGAGTCCACATATTCACCAATCAATACACCACTATGGATCCGCTCCCGTCTCCCTACGAGAAGGCCATCCATAGCACTCACGCTTATCTTGCGCGTTTTAGAGTATCCACTTTCACTTGTCTATGAACTGTAATAGGCAACCCAGAAGTCCATTTCCGCGGACACGGTTATTCGAATAGATCATATATAACCCTGCAGGGGTGTACTTCTTCACACACGCTCTCACCACTTACCACCGTTTACACGACATGTACTCGGCAACCTTCAAGCGGAGGCCCAGCGAGGGTGTCGGCCACGACCTGACTAACCACACAAGTCTCTCGTCCAGGTTTATCGCCTATTTGGGTTCCATCCGTGGGGAGATCCGGCCGGGGTGTCGCTCACGGCCCCAAACAATGTGTACAGGGATCCCGCATCACCAAACGGGCAATCGGTACACCGTGCCACGTACCTGCCGCGTCACAGCCCACCCCGAGGGTCAGCGCTGCGCACGACCTCCAGTAAACTACAAACACCAGAAACTAGTTGCAACTCCTGGACAGAGATCATGTTGATTAATAAGTCGAGAGAGTCAATTAAGGATCCCAATGTGTGGTAGTAGCTGTTTCATGGACCAACCAACACAGAACTCAGTTCCTGAGGACGGCCGCAATGAGACAACCCACCATGTACTCCTACATGGCCTCTCATCGCTACCTTTACCAAATCGTGTTCACACACTTAGCTCACACACAGTAGGATATGTTCATCACCCTTCCAATTCATCCCCGATGAATCAGACCTCACACAACTCTAAGCAATAGCAGTAATAACCAGAAAGCATGAATGAGTAGGCACAACATGGCTCAAACAACTCCTACTCATACTAGTGGGCTTTAACTATTTACTGTGGCAATGACGGGTCATGCAGTGGAAAGGGGTTCAACTACCGCAGCAGGTACAATTGAAGCGTTGTTGTCCTAATGCAGTAAAAGAGAGCAAGAGCGAGAGAGTGGGATTGTATCGGAATGCTCAATGGGGTTTGTTTGCCTGGCACTTCTGAAGATAGTAATAGTTCTTCATCGGTGTCATCGAACTCATCGTCAGAACGTCGTCTACTGAGAGGGAACAAAACCGACAACAAAGAAAGATCACAATCAATGCAATGCACAATATGATGCATGAATGTGACATGGCAATATGCTGTTGGTTGAGCTAATGCAACTAGCAACAAGTTAAATGAAGTAGGTTTGAACCAAGGGTTCAAACTCAAACTCCATATATGATTATTCAAATGCCATTTATGCAGTTTGCCCTAAATAGTGGCTGTAAGTTATTTAAACATGCCTGAAAATGCCGTAAACAGATTCCTTGGATTTTTCTGATCATTTTTCATATATAAATTATTTTCATCTGAGCTACGGTTGATTTTATATGATTTTTAGAAGTTTTGGTTCTTTTCTGAAATAAATAAATCATTTAAGATTTATCTAAAAATTCCAGAAAATACTTACTGCGTCAGCACTGCGTCACTGTGACGTCAGCAGTCAACAGCGCTGGTCCGGGTCAAACCTGACCAGTGGGTCCCACTGGTCAGTCTCTCAGGGCTAACTAAAAGTTTTAAAACTAAACCAAAGGTTAGCAGAGACAGGGCCCCACGTGTCAGTGACACATCTAACTAGCAGGGTTAGTTAGCCTTAAGTTAATACTAACTAAACTGTCAGTGGGCCCAGGGCCCACATGTCAGTGTCCAATCTAACTAACAGAGATAAATAACACTAAACTAAATCTAAACCTTAAATAGTTAGGGGCCTGGGTCCACTTGTCATTGAGAGAGAGGGGTCAAACCTCTGGACAAACGGGGTCAAACCTCGCCGGTCAAAACGGTCATCCCGCCGGCGTTTAGCCGCCGACGAGGCTGGACGCGGCGGAGCGCGGCGGGTTTCACCTACGGGGGTTCTTTTGGCGCGCAGGGAGCAGCTACGGGAAGAGGACGGAGTGGCGCATCCAACGGTGGCGATGGCGAAGGCTGGGGAGGCCGGAATCGTCGGCGGCGAGCTCAGGGGCGGCGGCCGGAATCGGGCCTCGGTGGTCTCGGTGATACGGGGCACGGGAGGAGCAACGGGAGGGGTTTTTGGGCCTCTGATGTTGTGCTGAGCACGTCTGTGTGCTCGGTTGCCGCCCTGGGTGACGATGGCCACGGCTGCAACATCGCCGGCGGCGAGAAGCTCACGGCCATGGCGGAAACGATGCTACGGCAAGGGGCAAGCAAAAGGAGAGAGGGGAAACGCAGTGGAGCTCACAGCGAGGATGACGGGGGTCTCAGGAAGCTCGGGGAGGCGCCAACCATCGTGAATTCGTCGGTGAAGTCGCCGGCGGCCGAAGGTTGGAGAAGACGAAGACGGCGACGTTTCAGGGCTTCCGGCGTGGGGCGGCTCGGCGAGGAGGAAGAGAAGAACGAGGCGGAGCTACTGGGCGCTCCGGCGAGGCGAGAGGGGGACGTTGGCTGCGGTGGTGATGAGCGGCGGCGACGAGCTCCACTCGGTGGCTGCGTGCGAGAGAACAGAGGGGATGGAGAGAGATCGAGGGGGAGTGAGAGGGGCCTGGGGGCGTGCGTGGCGTCTCCAGGGGGGTCGGGGAGGAAGCAAGCAGGCAGGAGGTGGCCGGAGTGCGGCGACCACGCGCCGGCACGCGCGCTCGTCCTTCTGTCACAAGGAAGACGACAGGGGGAGGGCCAGGTGGGCTGGGCCGAACTGCTGGGCCACCAGGCTACAGGGAGACCAGGTAAGTGGCTCAGGTGGGCTTCCTCTCTCACTGTCTTTTCTTTCTGTTTCTGTTATTTATTTCTTTGCAACTTTGTGGCTTTTCTAAAAATGCCTAGGCACTTTCATAAATCACCAAACTGCTCATGCCCACTGTTTAGCATATAACCAACATGGAACATTTCAGTTTGGGATTATTTGGACATTTAAAATAATATATAAAATTTAAATGCCCAAATGCAAATAAGATATGATTTAATTCAAAAATCCAGAATGGTCCTAGAAATAAGTGCAACATTTTTGGCAGGGGTTTTTAATCAATCCAAAAATGATGAACTTTTCCCAAGGGCATTGTGGGTTCATTGAAAAGATTTTAATTGACCCTAGTTGAATTGCTTTACTGCTAGGGTTTAGGCAATCCCCATTTCAAGTTTCTTTCAAGATTAAACATGATGCACACAAGGACCAAGCAAGGCAGGCAAGGGCTGGTCTAGGGCTGTGACACGAACAATTTAAACCACTTGTCCTCTGCAGGTCAATGCACCCATCCAAGCTCTATTATGATCTACCTTCGAGTGTTACCCCGTGGTATCTCGATAATGTAACAGCACCATATTACTTCTTATGAGTTCTTCTTCAAGTATTACTTCTCATCGGTTCCAATTTTCCTCGGGTTCTGAGTTGTTAGGCACTCAAGGACACCGATAAGTGAATCAATTCCGCATTCTGATTCAATAACACTAAGTAATCTCTATTGCTTATGAGTTTATTAATTCTTCAAGTCATATCTAGCCTGATCGGCTATATCATTATCGTGCATCTTTTTAACTGTGCTACCTGGTCCTTCTTGCCGGAGCACAATTTCGGCAATGAGCTAAGCTTACGCCGATCTTTCTCGGCATATCATTTCGCCTTGAACAACTAGCTTGATTTCAAGTTTGTATTGTACTAGTGGTTTCAATAACCTTTCGCTCCATCATTCATTTCACTTGATGTCATCGCCGATCGATTACATCTTAATGAAATCACTCGACAAATGTGTCGTGATTATCATCAACGATGATTTGCCTTCTTCCAAGTTGTGAATCGAATTCATGATGGGAAATACCATCCTTTCCCCTCAATGATTTGTATTAACATCGACAACATTCTTGCATTCCCTCCAACACAAACTTGTTCTTGTTTTGTGTTATACCTTGAGTTCCTTGTTATCCGACTTATGATATGGTCTACCTTCGAGTACTACCATCTTTCATGTCAAGGATGTCATGAGAATTTCACCACCCCTTATGAATCCTTGATACAATTGATACTTCTCGCCATCTCCGTTCATTCTTGGTCCCCGTGTTGTTTCTAACCGGAAAACCGACCATTGAACTATGATGTGTGAATTCAAAAAAAAACTTCTTGCAAACCTATTGCTTTGAAGTGAATGGCCGATAGTTTCATTCTAGGTCCTTTGATTATCAAGTCAACACTCTAACTTTGATCATGCTACCTAGTCCATCTTTCCAGGTGCACGTTTCAATCAATGTTTACTCGTGGATGTTCTCCTCGAACATACTCCATTATATACTTCGGTATGTCTAATATTTTCTCCTTGTTCACATAATTTGGGAAATCCTTGTTTGAGGATATCTCGTTGAATTGTTGATGAGCCCGTCGGCCACATCCTCATCTTTTCCTTGCTAGAATTGTATGACTTATTTTTAGTTGCTACGGATGGATCATTTGTGTATCCAAAGCCGACCTTTACATAATGATCATGCCAATACTATCCTGAAGCATGACTGTGATGCTCAAATATCCACAAGAATATTGGAAGCGCAATGCTAAATGTTTCTTGATAAGTTATCCAAACACCGTTGTATGGGTACATATCATAATTCTTCTTACCCCTTTTACCTATATGGTCATGACTTTGATCTCCTGACACGTATATCGTGCCCTGCTTAATCTTGGGAATGATATACTCCTATTCATTGTGTTTAAACACTTTTTCCTTTCCATTTGTTTGTTTAACCCTTCTTTGACCTACATATAATCTAAGCAGTAATAATTTTCTGCTTATCTAAACACCTTGGTGTACAACTCTGTCAGTATGACCTTGTTACTATTGTTGATAACATTCCGGTAACCACCGATGGACGAGAACTTTACCTATTGGTCCGCCTCGTTTCAACGAGCGGGAAAATGGTTCTCTTTGTCCCTCGCCCTTGGAACCGACAAGTTATGCTCTGACATGCCTTGCTACCACGACCGTGCAATATGTCAGTGCCCTTCTTACTTTTGAACCACATGGTGGGCCCATAACCCACAGTTCCATAGGATCGAAACCTGACTCTCCTGTACATCCTTGATTATGAAGTATCCTTTTCACTTGCATTTGTATGGAATTCATGAGCCACCGTCCTAGAGACGATCTATTCCGGTATCAGACGCAATACTTATTCCGTGGCTCTGAACCCTCTTCACATTCTACTTCAGGCATCGAACGATTGCTTACCCATTTGAAAACTTTCGTACCCCCCCCCTATAATGCTCTCGAGGTGTGTCACATAATCAACTCGAGAGACATTTTATGCTTCTTCCCCCAAGTTAATCGTCTGATGCTCAATCTTGTTAAAACACGTCCTTATAGAGTTTCCCTTCTCATCCTTCCGTAAGTACGGTGAAGATCCTAAAAGGAGGACGTTGACTTCATCATGATGCCTTGATGCATCGAAATGAAGGCATCAACGAAAGGGAACAACTTCCTCGGGAAGGGCAACCAAGACCGTGAAGATTTGTAAGAATTTCATAACCACTTCCTTTCCCCTCACTCCACCTCTTAAATCTCGGGACGAGATTTCTTGTAGTGGAGGAGATTTGTAACACCCCGGGAATCATGCTACAGTAATCTCACCCTAATGATGCCATGTCACCATGCTTACTAAGCTAATTATCACTTGATGAAAAACCAAAGTCAAATTCAAATTCAAATCATAAGTGAAATAAAGAAATACACAAACATGAAAAATAAAAATGTTCAAAGTGTTGCAAATAAACCCTGTGTAATTTTCATGGTGTATCCAACATGTTATAAACTGGTTAAGTGCCCTAAAACATTTAAATCATAGGGCAAAACAATATTTTAAATGCTTTTATAAAATTATTTAAATCCTAAAGCTAAGTTAACTATGTGTCAAACTTTTTATGATAGTGGAATAAATAATAACTGTATTTGTGATGCTAGTTTTGTATTTCATAAAACTGTACTACTCCCACCGTCCGAAAATACTTGTCATCAAAATGAATAAAAAGGGATGTATCTAGATGTATTTTAGTTCTACATACATCCCTTTTTGCCCATTTTGATGACAAGTATTTTCGGACGGAGGGAGTACTTTTGAAAAATAAAAGAAAACAGAAAGGTAAAAAGAAAACAACTCAAATAAAAGAAAAGGAAAGAGGCCCCCTACCCCCTGGCCTTAGACCACCCGAGCGGCCTAGCCGGCCCAGCTTCCCCCTCGATCGCCTTCCACCTCGCTACAGGGGAAGCCGACCGAGCGGGCGCGTGCTCCCACTGAACCCCGTCGCCGGCAACGACGTGAGAGGGGATAAGGGCGCCCCTTCGGTGCCTCGGTCTCCCTTCCCCCACTACCGCCGCACCCACTCGCCCACTTGCCCGCTCTCTCCCTCTCTCCCCCAACACCCGACGGCGCCGTCGCCGCTCCGTCGTCAACCTCGTGCTCCCTGTCCTCCCCGTCGAATAGCCTGGTGTCCACCGGCTTCCCCGTCGTCGCCTACATCCACTGCGGGCACTCGCTCGACCGGAGCCGCCCCGAATCGTCGTCATCAACCCCGTTCATGCTGCCGGCCACCGAAGATCCTCCCCGTCGATTCGCTCGACCTCGTCCCTCTCCGGCTACCTCGACCGCGCCACGCGTTCGCTGTGAGCTCAGTGTCCCTCCTCCCCCCATTTCCTCGTCGCCGCGCGTGCCCCTAGCTATATTTCACGGAGCTCCGGCTCCGCCGTTGCCGCATCGCGTCATCACCATGGCCGTAGCCCACTTTAGTCGATGCCGAGCACGACATCGTGCGCCAGACCTTCTCAGGAGGCCGACGAGCCCCTTTGGCTGCCCGATAGGATCCGCAGGCTAGCGCTCGTGCGGGCCGTGCCTCCGGTCGCCGCTCGGCTCGCCGCTGACGCCGGTGCGGTCCACCTCCGGCCATCCCGCATCCTTCGCTGGATGCGCTCGAGCGAGAGCTACCGTATGGTGCCCTCAGCGCGCAAATCGATGGCCGCAACGCAAGTCCGGTGCTCCTCCGCCGCGGCAAATGGTCGCCGGCATGCCCAGAGCGTCGCCGCCGTTAATTGGGTGACGTGGGCGTCGTTAACCCCTAACCACTACTATGAGAGCCACTGACCCGTGGGCCCAAGGCCATTAGGCTTAATTTAGGTTAGACTAATTAAATAACCCGCTGTTACACTACCATGTGGACCCCAACAGTTTTTAAGTTAATTAAAAAAATCTATGTAAACCTTATTAGTCACTGAGCCGATGACATGTGGGCCCCGCTGTCCAGTTTGACCAGTCAAACTGCTGACTAGGTTGGCCCGGTCAATGACGTGTGGTCCCCACCAGCCCTGTTGAGTGGTCAGCTTTGACCTTTGACCGGCTGACCCAGCACACCCTGGCCCCACTGTCAGTCCAACACAGCCACTGCTTGAGTACACTTTTGGGTGTATCTAGCTTTTAGCCTTTTATTTCCGATTTAATTTAAATTCTACAAAATGTTTAAAACTTTGAAATTTAATAGAAAATAAACTCTAACTCCGATGAAAATACTTTATATATGAAAGTTGCTCAGAACGACGAGACGAATCCGAATACGCGCTCCGTTCGTCCGCCACACATCTTTATCTTACCGAACCTGCAACTTTCCCCTCCGATTCATCTGTTCGAAAAAGCCAAACTTTGGAAATACTTTCCCGGATGTTACCCCCCTTAGTCGGTATCGTGTAGCACTGCGTTAGAGCACCCTAGCATTGTGTGTTAACTTGCCGTGCTTCTTTATTGCATTTGTATGCTTTGTATTTATTGTTTCTTCCCCCTCTTCTCTCTGGTAGACCCCGAGACCGATGATGCCTCGGTGATCGACTACGGTGTTGACGACCGCTCCTTCTTGCCAGAGCAACCAGGCAAGCCAACCCCCTTTGATCATTCCGATATCGCCCATTCTCTTGTCTCTTATGCTTGCATTAGAACTGCTACTGCTTTTGTATGATCCTATTCTGATGCATAACCTGTTGTTGATACTGCTTTCATACCTTACATGTTTATACAAAACTGCTTAGTATAGGCTGGTTAGAGATCCACCATTGACCCCCTACCTTGTCTCGACTGCCCCGCTGGATTATCAGAAGACCTGATCAACGGGATTGAAGACCAGGACCCGGCACCGCACATCACTTTCCCCTTAGTTGCTCGACACTAGTGGGTTACTATCGAGTGCCGAGGGTGAGACCTCATCAGCACTTCTGATGTTAACCTTGTAGGTTAGTTCATTGGTTGTGGTCATCGAGGGTGATTCCTCTTTCTCCACTCCCGATAACGACACTGTCATGCAACACCTCAAGAGTGGATCTCAAGGGTGACTCCTCTTTCGTTCACCTTGACGATAAACATCAGGTGGAATTCCATCGAGGGTGATTTCCTCAGGTTTTCCTTTGGTGTCAGACACACAGTTACTATGGTTACTATGACCTTACACTGAACCTGGTTACTAAAGACGGGTCGACCCAGAGAGGTACCCGCGCGAGCTTAATTGCGAGTGATGTGTAGTCGGGTTGACCTGGAAGGTGCCCGCGAGATAAATATGAGGCGTGGCCGGGCACTCGCCCTTGCCGCAAGTTCTCGAGACGGGGCGATGGGGTCACATTTTCGTGAGTCTCTGCTCGTTACCGCACGTTCCCAAGACACTAAACGGTTTGGATATTTGATCCGAGGGGCCTCTGGCCTGATAGCACTAACCATCACGTGGGCATAGTATGGGCGTTCTGCGTCGTATGCATCAGCCGAAGCTTAACTGACGTCATTGCGACTGAGCGGTGCGCGCCGGGTTGGACTGGTTAGGCTCCTACCTTTTTAAAGGAGGTTGCTAGGTCTGCTCACCGGCCGCCCACGCAACGTGCAGGAGTTCCCGGGGCGATTGGCCCATGACCCCTGGGAGCATAGGGTTTAGTCCGGCGTGCATGACCTCTCTATTAAGCCTAGGTCGGGTTGCGGCGTATTGTTTGGCCGAGGGCGTGCATGACCTGATGGTGTGTCCGGCCGGAGTTAAGCAAGAGTGATGGGTAAGTTGGTGCGCCCCTGCAGGGAAGAAAACATCTATCGATAGCCTGTCCTACGGTAACGGACACTTGGGGTTGTATCCCGATCGCTACAACTAGAACTGGATGCTGAGGCATTGTTTGGATATGTTGCTTCAGGAGTCGAGAAAGGATCCCGGAGCGTTGGAACAACAACATAAATATGACTTATGTTATACTACTCTACTCCCCCTTGTTGCTGCAAGACGGTGGTTTTCAGAAGATGCTAGTCTTCGATAGGACTAGCTTCTCCCCCTCTTATTCTGGCATTCTGTAGCTTAGTCCACAGATACTACCCTTTTCATTGATACCGATGCATATGTAGTGTAGATCCTTGCTTGCGAGTACTTTAGATGAGTACTCACAGTTGCTTTGCTCCCCCTTTTCCCTCTTCCTTCTTCTTGCTGGTTGATGCAACCAGATGGTGGAGTCCAGGAGCCAGACGCCACACTTGACGACTGCTACTACCCCAATGGAGCCTACTACTACGTGGAGACAGCTGACGACCAGGAGTAGTTAGGAGGTCCCAGGCAGGAGGCCTTGCCTTTTCGATCGTTTATGTTTTGTGCTAGCCTTCTTAAGGCAAACTTGTTTAAGTTATGTCTGTACTCAGATATTGTGCTTCCGCTGACTCTTGTGTTTTCGAGCTTATGTATTCGAGCCCTCGAGGCCCCTGGCTTGTAATATAAAGCTTTATTATTTTAATTTGTGTCTAGAGTTGTGTTGTGATATCTTCCAGTGAGTCCTTGATCTTGGTCGTACACATTTGCGTGCATGATTCGTGTACGGTCAAATCGGGGGCGGCACAGAGGCGAGGCTCGTGGGAGAGATTGATGGATGTCGGGTGCGGGGCGCTGAAGGCGGACGGGATCGGCAGAGGAAGAGAGAGCGATGGGGAGGGAGCGGGTGAGCGGGTCCTGGCGGCGGTCGGTGGGAGCGATGGGAGGAAGAGAGGTGAGGAAGGGATCGGGCTAGGTTAGGAGCTTAGGTGGGCCGTGGCTCTGTGGAGGGTTTGGTGGGCCGGCCCAGATAGTTTCACAGAATAAAAAGGGAAAAGGTCAGAGGGTTGGGGAAGGAATACGAGAGATATAAATATACCCCTCTACTCCTGGAAACATGTGCTATTTGAATAAATTGCTCTGGCAATTTTTATAGACTATAAATTTAGCCAAATTTGAAACACTTTCAAATCTGAATAAATTCAAAGTCCAACCAGAACATGTCTAAAAGGTATAAACATATGAGGAGGGGGTCTTGGCATGAATTAGGGATTTTAGAAAAATAGTGAACATTTTCTGAAGTAGAAAAATGCAACTTGAATTTGAATAGAAATAAAGAAGGAAAGAACTTTGCCTTGGGAATTTTATATTTGTCAAAAACTCGCAGCTGAAGAGGCATGGAATTAAATTGCAAGTGGGTTATGGTGATTCCAAAGCAATGGAATAATTTAATATAGCTCCCTAATAATATTGAGAGGCTTTTATATGTTATAAAGAGAAGTCCCCATAGTGAGTATCCCTCAAATTAAATGGATCGAGGATCCATACGGTTTATTTAGTTGAGTTGCAGAAATTAAAGACATGATAACATGATGACATGATTCAATGCAAAATAAATAAAACAAGCACAAATGAAACACACGGGAAAACTCGGAACATCTGGAATCTTCTGGAGCGCCGGTCTTAGGGCGTCACAACTCTCCCACACTCACAGAGGATCTCGACCCGAGATCCTGGAGAAGGCACCGGATAAAAACGGAAAAGGAAGAGGTAAAAACAAGTTGCTTCTTTGACAAACGAGTGAAACCATGAACCTTGAGAGGTTAAACAAGTTGAATAAATAATACAATGGATATGAACGAAGATGAAAAACACTCCGGTAAAAGGAGGAACAAGGAGCATTACGAGAACCTTGTAGGTTGAAAGACATGAAACGAGAGCTTACGAACGAAAAGAATATGAAACCGCAATGGTATAGCCAAGGAAAAAGAATGACAGAATTCGGACAACACTCCGACTGAAAATGTAAGGAATTGAACATGAACTTGCCAAGTTGGGATGGTACTTGATGAAATCAACAACACACAGCCTCCGGAACATTGAAATAATGGCACAAGGGGTAAGGAAGGCATCAGACAGCACTCCGGTTGAAAAGAGAGGCAAAACTTGATAAGATGAGAGAATTAGAATGGAGAATGCAACACTCCGGTTGAATGGATAAGCAAAGGAAAGAACATGATCTTGACAAAACAAGATTACAGTTCGAAGAGAGCAATATGACAAAGCCTTCGGAACGATTGGAGTGAAAAGATCGAAGAAGAAGAACATCTTCGACTAGAAATGATTTTGAAAGCATACTTACGAAGAAGGGTTGAATGGAGTTGTTGAAAATAATCAACAACAAAAGAATTAGCTTGTTGTGGGCTTATGGAAAACATCTCAAAGTTATGAGGTGACAACCAGCCACTAATGGAAAACAATTGATTGGATTGACATCAATGACAAGATGAAAACTTGTTTCTGCAGGAGGGTAAATGAAGAAACTGGGTCATTTATAAGCACCATAAATAGCAACAATCCTTAGGGAAAGCTTTTAGGCGAGATACGACCCAAGATAACTCCAACAAACAAAATGGGAGGTTGAAAGGATCTCCTGAGAAATAACGATGATGGGTTTAAATATTTCATTCTTGATAACTTGTGAATCATGAAACACGAAGGGAAATTGTCAAGAATGGCATACCACCATCTCAAACGATAAGGTAGAAAGAATTGCACTTCGGAATGCAAGAAGAAGAATACTTGAGCTCCAACAAGAATCTTGATGAAGACTTCGAGGATGAATTAAATCATGATGAGCCACCATGAAGAACACCGGTAATAAAAGGAAGAGAAGTGAAAGATGAAAAGAATAAGATTCAAGGCATACAATGATTCAGATAGAGCTCCGTGACAAGATAATTGAGAGAGTTTCGAACTCCGGAAGAAAAGATGAACAACCAATAATTTGATATCACGAAATCCAGATGAAGGAATTAAACACTTGGAAGGAACAAGAATAAGAATTATGTTATGAGTATCCTTCACCATATGAGTATCCTTTACCAATTTAAATTGATGACAACCAATGGATTTGGCATACTACTTATTCTTGTTGCAAAGAATTAAAGAGAGATCTCGCACAAACTTGGGTAAATCTTCAACGAACCACCGGTAGGACTAGGAAAGAACAAATGAATTTATACCATAACAACGGAAGATTAATCTTGAATGAACCACCGTAAGAATATGGAGACGAACGAAGAGGCATCAATTAAGAATAGTTGGAGGACGAAGTTACAAACTGAGAACGAAGAAATCTTCTGAAATAATGGACTTCGGAGGATCACAATGGAAAGAATTCATGAAATGCTTCGGATGGTTATAAAAAAAGAATTCTCACAATCGAAAACACTTATGAGGATGGTATGAAGCTAGAACCACGGATATTCGAGAGAACTTACCAAGATTTAAGAGAAACACTTCTCCGATCTTCAAATGTTGAGAATGAAGACGAGAAATGCCCTGAAGAATTTCGAGATACTCCGGATGAATGACAAGAGGGAAGGTGGATCTAAAGATCAAAATAATTGAAAGCAAACTTGGAGAAGGCATGTGACTGATGGAAATCATTCTTACGTCAGACTTTGAAAAGAATTTGAGTATAACTCCCGAAAAAGAAATTAGAAGAGTCAGGTAAGATCCTGGGAAAAAACATGTGAGTTAGGGCCTACTCAAAAGAAATCATCGTTGAAAAAGATTGCTTAAGAGATATTGCACCGGTTGAATTACATGGCTTGGATAAGATGACAGTCCTCAAAATATAATGAACATGTTGAAAATGGAAACACGAGTCCTTTGAGATACCTTGTACACACCGGATATGGATAGGAGAGTTGAATGAATAAGAGAGCCTTCGGATAATAATTTTTAACATGGGAAAACAAGTTAAACAAAAAGGAAGAGATATGATTATGACCGAAGCTTGAATTTATTCCAGAGGAGAAGAAACGAGAACGGAGAATGATGAACTTGAAGCTCTTGAGCATCTTCACGATAAATCACCGGATAAGAACATTGAAGGAAAAGAATGAAGAAACCTCACATGAATAAAATGGATACTTGATTTGAGATTTCTTGCTCCGAGAAGAAGAAGGGTGGGAGGGTGGGGAAACAAAGACAACTTGGGATAAATGAAACAGACAAATCGTCAGATTTCTCAATGGCATCCGTATGGAATAACTTGAAGAGAGGGCACACCGGTTGAAAAGGATTACCAAAATCTCGATGGTCAAGAAGAATTTGTACTCCCATAGAATTATGAGAACACCGATTAGGAAAGGTATGGAATCAACACTTGACATCGAAGCAACTCGAATACCAGAATCAAATAAAAAACAAAGGATAGATATGTTGCAACATAATCTTCACAATATCATTCGAACAGAGAATTGAACGGATGAATTCCACAGTTTAATGATACAACAATCTTCTCGAGAAGCCACTTGGGAGAACAAAAGGTAAATAAAAACAAGGAGCAGATAGAACAAATACAAGATATAAGCTTCCTTCGACATATTCGTGCTGAAAGCTTATGGAACGTGTTACAAAAGGGTTTTGCAATCCACGGATTGGCATTGACAAGGACCATTTAAGATGCAACTCCCGATCGGAACAAACGCCCATAAAACAAATTCACTCAATGTAGAACCACGAACTCCATATCATGCATTTGTTGGAAGAATGCATACGAGGTACTAGATGAACCCACCTATTAATTTCCAAAAGTTTCCAGTTATGCAATCAGGTGTTGGGGATACAGGGGAAGCATCGCGCACTCAACTCTAATCCTACATCCAGCTGTATCCATCCTTCAACACATAACCAGTTATTTCCGGAAACCGTTTACCTCGGACCTTCGAAACGCATCTGCTATACAAGCTATCGCAATACTCCTGAACTACCTCCCGAGTACTGGGTGATGTCGGGGTTATCTTGCCACTAACCGCATAGGAGAGTTTTCGATGTCGGCCGTCTTAAGTATTCCAGAACTGCTGCGATATATTTGTGACGGCAACACCTCGGAGCTCAACTCCCCTGGACACTGCCACAACCCCTAATGACAGGAGGCATCGAGAACAATGTTCTCGTCACAAAGACATCGGAACAATCCAAACAATACTCGCGTGATCCTAAAAAAATTAGTGAATTTTTGAGAGTAGAAGAGATAAGTAATTGTCAGGAGTCCTCACCAGAGTGATAAAGGGATGAGGAGTAAAAAGAAATCCTAGTCTCTGATATATATATATATATATATATATATATATATATATATATATATATATATATATATATATATATATATATATATATATATATATATATATAGGACTCAAAACATTTTCAAGTGTGTGCCTAGACTCAACCGTCAACGATTCGATCAATCAGTGGGGGCTCCTAGGTCGGAGAAGGCTCTGATTACCAACTTGTAATGCCCAGTATGAGATTATACCTCCCACGTGTCGAGGCATGACTTAAAGGCATAAGCTCATACTAGAATGATCTCAAGTATGGTATGTTTGCACGACTCATGTAAAAGAGGGATGAAATAGCAAAAGAGTAGTTGGCTTACACTCGCCACGTCACACAATACATTACATAAGCAATCATCATCCAAAACATCACAGTCCAATTACGGATAAAGATCCAAATGAAAGATTCCAAATAAATAAAGCCACAAGGTCCGAATCGCCCCTAGTAGAAGCCACTACTGATCGTCGAAAACGTCACATACATACGGCCACTCTCTTCATCGAGCTCCCAGTGAAGTTCTTCGACCCACTCCTGCGCTGTTCTCAGCGGTACCTGCATCTGGTGTTGTAGTAACTATGAGCGACGAGGACTCAGCAATCCCATAACCATGGGTATCAAGACTAGCAAAGCTTTATGGGTATGGAAAAGGGTAGTGGTGAGGTTGCAGCAGCGGCTAAGCATAATATGGTGGCTAACTTACGAGTACAAGAATGAGATGAGCATCTACGCAAACGGTCGCAAACTAGTAATGATCGCTAAAGATCCTGAACTACCTACGAGTCAAACATAACCCCACTGTGTTCTTTTCTCAAAGTGAAAAGAGACAGTCACGGTTACTCACACAGTTGTGTCTTTTACTTCGGATCCTCTGTCAAGTTTTCTACAACCGGACATTAACGAATTCCAATCTGCCACATAATTGCGGGCACTGCTTTCGAAAGATCATAACCCTGCAGGGGTGTCCCAACTTAGCCCATCACAAGCTCTCACGATCAGCAGAAGTAATAATCATATTACCCCTTATCTTAGGGAACGACCGATCAGACTCGGAATTCCCGGTGCACAAGACATTTCGACAATGGTAAAACAAGTCTAGCAAGACCTCCCGGCGTGCCGACACCCTGATAGTAGCCGCGTGTATCTCGTCTCAGGCCATGTTCGGATGGGCGAAGCTACGAGTAAAACTAGCCCTCGGGTTTCCCCCAGGTGGCCCCGCAGGTTCCCCGTTTGGGACCAACACCATCAGCACTGGCCCCCCTGCTATGTAGAAAAGAATCTCGAGGGCCCGACCCCCTATGCAAATTTAATTAATTAATTAAGTTGTTATTATGAGGCAAATTAAAACCAATGTTGGGCCTTCCTGGAGGAGTTTTATTCAAAGACGGAGTGTCAAGGGGTCCCCATATACCCAACCGTGTAAGGAACGCAAAATCAAGGAACATAATGCCGGTTTATCGGCTCCTAAGGTGGCATGAGTGGAACAAAACACCGAGCAAAAGGCCAAGCCTTCCACCCATGCCCAGTATATAGGTGTGTTAATATATATAAGACATATTGTGATATTCCCAAAGCATCAAGTTCCAACATGGAACAAACTTCATCTTCACCTGCAACTAACAACGCTGTAAGAGGGGTTGAGCAAGCGAGTGACATAGCCAAACAACGGTTTGCTGGGAAGGTGTCAAAAAGGTTAGAGGTTTCATGGCAACAAGGAGAGGGGCTGACAATAAATGATGGGTAGCGCGACATATAACGATAGCATCAAGACACTAAGCATGGCAATGATAGTAAAGGTATCCAAGGTGATGGTCATCTTGCCTGGGATTCCGTGAGGAAGAAGAACAAGTCCATGAAGTAGTCGAACAAAACCTCACAACTCCGGAACGAAACCGAAGCTAACAAGAGAAGCATACCGGAAAGAAAGCAAACAACACTGTAAACACACAAGCATAAACATGACATATGATGCACAACCAAGTATGATGCATGTCCGGTTTAAATTTGCATAGCATGGCAAAGTGCACAAACAATACTACAATTTAAGTGGAGCCCAATATGCAACGAGTTGCATATTGAAGAAACACCACATTTTATTTATTTAGTTGATTCTCATTTATTTACAAGACAAGATTAAATGTTTTTATTAAACATGGCAAGAGGTGAAGCCTAAGTAAAACTGAACTATCTAGGAATTTTTAAATAAGGCCGGAAATAACAACAATAATTCCAGAAAAATCCCCATGACCAATTTAGCAATTATTAAAGCAACAACAATTTAACACTCAAAGGTTGTTATCATGATGCGGATGACATGATCAAGTTTTATGCAATTTTTAGAAAAAGTTAACATGAACATGATAAGGTGTATTTGTCGCCACGACGGAAAGAAAAGAGGGTCGTGGCGGCGAAAACGGATACGATGCCACGGCAACGTTCCGATGATCCGACACTCGTCGATGCCGGTGCAAAAGCAAGGTAGCGTGAGCGAGTCGAACAAGATGAAAGGTGGGGTGATCCCGTCACCGGGTTTCCACGGGTAGACGACGAGGCAAATGAGGGGCATGACAAGCGACGAATCGGGCACGGTGCACACAAGTACTTCAACTCATACATCACACATTCACATGCATTCATCCACGGGGTCGTCTCGGTGGTATACCTTCGAAGCGTTTGTTTCGGGGCGGTTCGAGGTCGTAGAGGAAGTAGTGGTACTCGCGGGTCGTGGTACACGTTTTGTAGCCGTTCATGTTATCGTGTCGTGGTACTTGCCGCGTTCCGGACCGAAGGGGTACTTGGCGCATCCACGGGTCTTCGAGGGTAGTCGTACATTTCTGAAGAGGAATTTGGGCAACGTTTGTAGTCGTTCGGTCGTGGTACTTGGGTCTTCGGACTTGCCGTCTCGGGTCTTGGCGACGGTAGTCGAACTTGGCGAGTGATGGTCGGTGTCTCGTGTAGTCGTTCTCGTTTCGAAAATGAACTTGACGCATCGTCGGGCGTAGTCGACCTTGGCCTATCCAAACGGGTCTCGGTCGGGGCAGCAAACCGAAGTCAAACTTGAGGTGGTCTTAGCCATGGCGTCCGAGGCAGCAAGCAACGGCGGCTGCAGGAGTCTGACGACGGGGACCGGTGGCGCTCAGGGCAGCGTCGAGACGAAGACGGAGGTCGGGGACGGAGCGGGGCAAGCTGCGGCGCTGGTGAAGGCGAGGGATGGCACTGGACCTTGCGCAGGGGAGGCGCTCGGGGCGCGGGGTCCTGCAAAGCTCCGCTGGCGCTCGCCGGCGCAAGGCAGCAGCGTCGAGGTGACCAGGACGGAGATGGCACAGAGGAGGCCGGCGGCAGGAGGGGCGCTTGGGCGCTGAAGCAGCGTGGCACGGCAGAGGTGCAGTGCGGCACCGGCGGGAGGCGGAGAAGGCAGGAGAAGGCGGCGGCCTGGTGCCGTGGTGACCTTGGACGGCGCGGTGGTGGAAGGAGGCAGGGGAGCAGAGGCGACGGCGGGGCCATGGAGGCGCTCGGCGAACTCCTGGCCGGCCGGTGGTGCATGCGAGGGTGGCGACTGCGGTGGTTCTCGCGAGGAGAGAGGGGTCGCGAGGTGGAGGCGGAGAGCGATGCGGCCTGGGCGTGAGGGGAGGGCGCGAGCACGGGGGGAATGGAGAAGGGCGGCGGCGCAGTAGGGAGAAGGAGGCGGGGCTCGAGGGAGAGATCGACGGATCTCGGGTGCGGGGCGCTGAAGGCGGACGGGATCGGCAGAGGAAGAGAGAGCGATGGGGAGGGAGCGGGTGAGCGGGTCCTGGCGGCGGTCGGTGGGAGCGATGGGGGAAGAGATGTGAGGAGGGGATCAGGCTAGGTTAGGAGCTTAGGTGGGCCGCGGCTCTCTGGAGGGTTTGGTGGGCCGGCCCAGTGTAGCAAGCTCTAACTTCTCTTTTAAAACTCTCTGCCAATATATAATTTCACAGAATAAAAAGGGAAAAGGTCAGAGGGTTGGGGAAGGAATACGAGAGATATAAATATACCCCTCTACTCCTGGAAACATGTGCTATTTGAATAAATTGCTCTGGCAATTTTTATAGACTGTAAATTTAGCCAAATTTGAAACACTTTCAAATTTGAATAAATTCAAGGTCCAACCAGAACATGTCTAAAAGGTATAAACATATGAGGAGGGGGTCTTGGCATGAATTAGGGATTTTAGAAAAATAGTGAACATTTTTCTGAAGTAGAAAAATGCAACTTGAATTTGGAATAGAAATAAAGAAGGAAATAACTTTGCCTTGGGAATTTTATATTTGTCAAAAACTCGCAGCTGAAGAGGCATGGAATTAAATTAAAAGTGGGTTATGGTGATTCCAAAGCAATGGAATAATTTAATATAACTCCCTAATAATATTGAGAGGCTTTTATATGTTATAAAGAGAAGTCACCATAGTGAGTATCCCTCAATTTAAATGGATCGAGGATCCATACGGTTTATTTAGTTGAGTTGTAGAAATTAAAGACATGATGGCATGATGACATGATGCAATGCAAAATAAATAAAACAAGCACAAATGAAACACATAGGAAAACCCGGAACATCTCGAATCTTCTGGAGCGCCGGTCTTGGGGCGTCACACGGAAGCCCATAGAACCTGACCCAAATCTGAGTAAGTGGAGTTCCCACTGGATCATTACGTTTCCACTCATCGAATTCAAGAATACACGCACTTCCTGGTACCTTGCACATACCGAACTCATTGATTTTATCAAGATCGTATTTTGTCGGGTAGTCAACCTTGAACGTCCTCTCGTCTATCTGAACCAGAGCCCACTGAAAAGATGATGAGACCAATCGCTTAAGCTGCAGAATAATTTGTTCCTGAGACAACGTACCCTTAGTCACGCGGATCATCCCTGTCCTAGCATTCTCGAGCCGGGGTCTACAGGACCTCATCATGGGTGTCTCAAAAACATGAGTTTCTCATCACAGATTCCATAGAAGTTCACCACCGGTTTGGGAGCATAAAGAAGAGGACACTCAGCCTCATGCTTCGACCTCAAGCAGATGACATAAAGCTCCGTAATACATCCAACCGCATTGTGGCCAGGTTCACCACAGCGATAACAGTAAATCTTCTCCCTCTTACGCTGGCCTTTGTTCGCTGATACGTCTCCAACATATCTATAATTTTTTATTGTTCCATGATATTATTTATGAAGTCTTGGATGTTTAATGGTGTCGGGGAAACTGGTCGCCCGCGAACACCTACGGGACCGGAGCCCCTTCTACGTTGCGGTAAGGGAGCGGAGGGAGCACGGAGAGCAGATCGAGGAACACACGCGGGCAGTTTACCCAGGTTCGGGCCGCGCGTACGCGTAAAACCCTACTCCTGCTTTGGTTATATTGAGTTTTCGAGCTCGGGAGCTTGAAGATCTACAGTGGTAGCTGCACCGAGCGTGAGAGTGGCCTAGTTTCTAGAATCGAACCCCCTCTACGTTGTGCATGGGCCTCCTTTTATAGCTCAAAGGGGTCACCGACAGGTGTCAACATAGACGAGGGTAAAAGTGTAAAATCGGTGGTAGTTGCAATAGTACGCGAACAGTGTATGTACAGTAGATGTACAGTGGTTCATACCTAACCCTGACGGTGGGGGACAAGGGCATTGAATGCCCATCGCCGTCACCCCAAAAGCGTCCGCCCGGGCGTCTCCGTTCGCCACGATGGTGGCCTCGTCACCGTGGCTCGCCACCGTGTCCCTCAGGCTGCGCAGCCATCCACCACGTGCCCCTGGAAGGGCCCCAGGGCGACGCGTGGGCAGATGAGCTGGAGCGCAGGTACACAGTGTAAGCCTTCCCCGGCAAGCACTTGCCGGGGTCGCTATCTTGCCGGGCCCGGGAGCTTGTCGCTCCCCCGGGTCCTGCCGGGGCGCACGATGCGCCACGTGACATCTTCTGGAGTGTTATTCTTTGGTCTTCCTGGCAAGCTCCTCTTGCCAGGGTCTTGTGAGAATAAAGTGGTCCTGTGCTTAGAGCAGCCTTCCCAGCAAGCTCCTCTTGCCGGGGCCTTGATCTCCTGACAAGTATTCTTTGTTCTTGAATGGCTTCAAAAGGGGCGAGAGTGGGCTTTTGGCGGGCGCGTGGTGAGCCAGACCACGGGACGCTGCTACTGCCCGTGCACAAGTCGGGATACTAAGGTACCCCTACTTTAGTACACCGATAGGAGCCCCCGGGCCTGGGCCACACACGGTGCCGAGCGCTGTTGGGCCAGGCCCAAAACAGTGCACGGGCACACACGGCCCACGGCGCGCCGTTTCCCACTCCGCATCTGCCGCATCTCTCCCTAACGACACGCGTCGATTGCGGCGTCGTGGGAGAGATCGTGCCTGCTTCTCTAATGAAAAATGCGAAACGTCCCCCACTTCCCCCTTAAAAGTAGAGGAAGCAGGGGCAGTTTCCCTCCATTGCCTTCATTGCGCCTTGAATCTCTAGAAACCCCCGCCGCCCTCTGCCTCCGCAAGGGTCGACAGAGAGCCGAGCTCCACCCTCTCCTCCGCCATCTCCAACATCCGCAGCGCCGTCGACCTCCCCGCCGTCCCCGCCATGGCCCCGAAGAGCGACAAGGCAAAGAGTGACCAGGCGAAAAAGGAGAAGTCTGAAAAGGCGGCGAAGCTGGTAGCCATGAGGAGAAGGATGGTGGTCTTCCCGCCGAGGCTCGGCGCGAGGGAGCTGCAGGACAAGTACTACTTGTTCTGGGCGAGGGAGACGAAGGCTCATCCTCGCACCCGAGTCCTCCCCGCCGTAGCCGTCGACATGTTCCCGGGAGGTTACTACTACTTCGCTTCATTCTTCCATTGCGGTCTTTGTCCTCCGTATTCAGAATTTTTCTGCGATGTGATGAACACCTATGGACTCCAACTCTTAGATTTTACCCCGAATGCCGTCCTCACTTTGGCTGTTTTCGCACATCTGTGCGAAAACTATGTCGGGGTCCACCCAAACGTAGCTCTCTTCCACCACTTCTTCACGCCTAGAGTAGAATCTGGATCCCCACTCTCCGGCGGCATCTCCTGGATCTTCAGGCTCGGCAAGAAGGAGGCGTACTTGATTGGAGAGCTACGCGGCAAGTGGGAAGAGTGGAGAGCTGATTGGTGCTGGGTTCTGGAAGATGTACCCGAGCAGTTTACCTCGTCGCGCCAGACTGCAATAGTGCGCGGCAAGGATTGGAGCGACTTGGCCCCGGAGGATGACAAGCTGCAGATTGCCCTTACTAGGATCCTTCGCCTCCGGGCTGCCAACCTGACTGTGGGTGAAGTTGGGGCCGATTTCCTCCGCCACCGCATTGCCCCTCTACAGGAAAGGAAGAGACCCGCTTGGGAGTTCGGCAACGCGGCAGACCGCATGAGGCTACGCCCCGGGTTGAACTATAACTTCACTGTCTTGGAGCTGAAGGGGATGGTCCGGGAGCTGTTCAAGCACGACCCCAGGCACAAGGAGTGGTTCACCCCGTCCCGGGGAGTAGTTCCGTTGTGCAACAACACTGCCCTTAGTGCCATCCGCGCGGTGATGCCTGAGTGCGACTCCCACGGGGTTGTCCCCACCTGGCTGGTGCCTTCAGCGGAGACCGTGCAGGCCTTCTTAGACAACCTTGTTGAAAAGCCACGCAACGCCGAGGAGAAAAAGGGGCTCACCCGGGAGACCACCGAGCGAGATGTGGCGTACATTGCCTCCAGAATGGAAGAGGCCGCTGCAGCTGCGGCTGCAGGTGAATTTGGGTACACTGTGGATGAAGCAGAGGCGGCGGACGTGGTGAGCCAGGCCGAGGAGGCAGAAATCCTCAAGCTGCTGAAGATTTCGCCCGAGGAGTTTGCCGGGGAGCCCGTCGGGGGGCCTGTCGGGACGAGCGAGGCCGCCGGGCAGGGCCCCGGGTCCAATGAGCCCGCCGAGGAGGACGCTGAATCGGGCGACTCCGACGAAGACTCGGGCGGGTCACTGAACCTGGACGACGACGCCTCCTCATCCTCAGAGAATTCTCCGCCACCATCGAGTCCTCCGCCACAACAGAAGAAGCGCCTCCGCAAGGCCGCTGAGACGACGAGGCCACAGGCGCCCCGACAATAGCCGAAGCGTCGCGCAACGCGCGCCACCACGACGAGCAAGGTTGTCAAGGAGGTGCCCCGAGCCCGAGCGACAAGCGGAGGGGAATCTTCCCGGAGTGGCTCTGGTGCTCCTCCTGCCCCTCGGTCTTCAGCGACGACCGGCGCGGGATCTTCACAACCCGCAGCTCCCGAGCCCGCCAAGTGCCCGAGGGAGCCTTCTCCTCCAGGTCCTCGCGCCGGAGCACGTGAGGCGCAGTTTGACTTCTCCGCCCTCAGCTCCGATGAAGAGGAGGAAGAGTAAGTACTTGCAGCTTTAATTTCCTTTTATTTTTGTTGCTTTGTCTTGATCTCTTTTTCGTCTAACTCTGATCTTGTTTGGCTTCCAGGACCTTGACCCAACGGATGGCGAAGAGGGCCAAGATCCCTGTGGTCGATCTGGAGGGCGACGAGCCCGTCGCAGCGGCAGGTGACGCGCCAGCGACAGGCTTGCCGAACCAGCCCGCTGCTCCGGAGAGCAGCCCCCAGCGCAGCCCCCAGCGTAAGTCTGGTATTCATTCTTCTGCTTGACGGGCGCGCTTGAGGTTGTTATCCTTATTGACGTTTTGTTGTCTTGTGCAGAAGTGGAGCCGCAGCCGCAGGAGCACCAGGAGGTCGCCCCCGACGAACCGCTTGTTCCATCCTCCCCGCCAAGGGTGAGCTCCCCGGCGAGGGACAGCGCTCCGCCAAGGACGGGTTCTCCGCCAAGGGCGAGTACCCCGCCAAGGGCGAGTAGCCCGACAAGGGTGAGCACCCCGCCAAGGGAGGGCGCAAGCGGCCCTCCGCCAGCAGGAGCTTCTTCTACGTCGCCAAGGGAGAACTCCCCGGCGAGGGACCCCGTTGTTGAAGAGGCCCGCGAAGGTAACCCTTGTAATTTCTTCTTCTTGGATTCATCTTTTTTGGATATTTGCTTGATGGTTTTTCTTTTTCTTTTTCTTCTGTTGTCAGACCCGCCCGCCCCGGAGCCGATGGAGGCGGAAATCATCGCCGAGGAGGAGGTGCGTGGCGACGCTGGCGACGCCACCAATGAAGGAATGGCTGGTGTTGACGAGCCAGCCGCCAAGGAGACAGCCCCGACTGCTGACGCCGCAGCTGGGGAAGGGACCGGCGACCACACTGCTGGCCCGGAGGCCGCAGGAGCGCCGGACGCTGCACCGGCCGCCGACCCCTCCGCCTCTGCGGCTGGGTCGGGTGTCTATCTGGAGGCCGCCAACGGGGTCTTTATCCAAGTCCCGTGGGCGTCCTAGTCAAGGGCACCCGCGGAGGGGGAGACCTTCGACGGAGAAGTTCTCGCCTCCGCCGGGCTGAAGGTTGTCGACGCGCCCGGCAGTAGCAACGAGCCCGAAGAGGAGCAACTCCTACGCCGGCTTCTGGCCTTGTACCGGGCTAGGCAGGCTAAGTTGGACTCCCGGGAGGCCCTGGCTACCAAGGCTGGTGCTGATCTGGAGAAGCGTGCCGCGGAGCTCCGTGCCGCCAACCAGGCGGCCCTCCGGAACTTGGCGGAGGAGCATGAAGAGCTTGCCGGAGCACACCAGGCGTTCCTCCTCGAGAAGGCCGAGGTGGAGGAGCAGCAGCGTCTGCCCGCCGAGGAGCTGTCTCGGCGGGAGGGAGAGCTCAACCAGCGGAAGGTCGACCTCGACACTCACGAGGACGACCTCACCGCTCGCGAGCAGGCCATTGGCGGGGCTCTGCAGGAGGCGAGGGACGCCGCTGCTGCCGCAGAGACCGCCAAGAGGGATCTGGAGGCCCGGGTGGCGCAGATGGAGACAAACTTGAAGGCGAGCGAGGACAGGGTCGCCGCGCTCAACGTGGCGCGGGAGAAGGACGCCCATACCAACTCGGAGCTGCAAGTCCGCCTCTCCGAGAAAGGTAAAGAGCTTACCGACGCCAGGGACTCTATTGCTGACTTGGAGCTGAAAGTTTCCACCCTCACCGACTCGCTTGACGCCGCCCGGGACCGCGAGACGAAGCTGAAGGACGATCTCCGTACTGAGAGGGCCTTGCTGGAAAGCGCCGCCGTCTCGCAAAACCACTTCCAGCGGACGGTGGAGCAGTGGACCGAGGAGCTCGTCGCCTCCGCCGCCAACATCGACAGGGAGATGGTGGCGTTGAGGGCGGAACACCTCGCGTACTCCCCCGACGAGAGCCTCCCCCACAGCGCCAAGCTGAGCCTGTTCTTTAGAGGGGTGGCGCCGGCGCTTGCGCAGCTACGGGAGAAGATCCCCGCGCAACTGGCTGACGAGGCACGCCAGCTTTGCATGGGTACCATGGAGCGGGTACTGTCGAAGATCGTCTACCGCAACCCCGGGATCAACCTCGTCAACGTCCTCCGGACTCTGCCGCCCGAAGCTGACCAGGAGGCGTTGAAGGCACAAGTTGCCCACATCGTGGCCAAGGCGGGCAAGATCCAGAGGGTCGACGGAGACCGAAGAGACTAGGCACCTTGCTTCCCTCGCCGTTGTCGGTTAAGTCATAGGTAGTAGTTGGTTAGAACAGCGGCAATTTATCTTTGTAATATATACTTTTATTTTGGGTAATCAATGCAGTGTTATCTCCCTTGTTTTAGTCCCTTCACTTTGTATGCCTTTCACCCTACGCTTTTTAGGGAACTTGCCGGCAAAGGGACCCTTGCCGCGAGCACTGAGTGCGAGACTCTTAGCAGCCTGCTGGCAATGGCCTTGTCGGCAAGAAACCTTGCCGCAACTAGTCGCAACACACTTAGATTGTTGAGCGAACTCGAAAATGAAATAAGGGCGTGACACTTGTCGCAGCTCACTTAAGCCGTTGATCGTACTCGAAACAAAGTAAGGGTGCGGCTAGCCACGGGTAGGTTCCTCCGCGCACAGGTTTTCCATACAAAGCGTGGTTGTTCAAGGAAGACAACTAAGAATTCGAAAATTTTAAATTGCTCAAACTTTGACAACTTATCTATCATAGATTGTTTGCTTCCCGGCAAGGCTTCCCTTTCTTGAACAGCAGGATCCATACCACTGTCTCCTCCCCCCCCCCCCGGCAAACTTGTGCGCGAGGAATACTTCTTCTGTTTTAAGAGAGGAAGGAAAAGAGGAAGAAACACAAGTATTGAGCCTTGCGGCTTGTTATTGCTTACCGAGGATGCGTGCTGCACAAAGTGTCAGATAATACATGCAAGCAAAAAGAAAGGCATGAAATGACAAATGGTGCGAAGCACAAAAGTTTTACTGATGCACGGGGTCTGCGCCGGGCTTTGTACAAAGGTTTACATGCAACAGCGGCAAGACTTGTACAAAAGGTGGTTGCCGGAACGGATCATGGCAACCGCGCCTTACGGGTGAAACTTGCGAAGATGCTCTATGTTCCAGGAGTTGCTCACCGGTAAGCCTTCTTCGGTCTCAAGGCGGACAGCGCCAGGCCTCGTGACTTGTCTCACCCGATAAGGGCCTTCCCACTTCGGCGTCAACTTGTTGGAGCCCTTGGCGGACTGAACGCGCCGAAGAACAAGGTCGCCTTCCTCGAGACTCCTGGCCTTGACCTTGCGGCTATGATAGCGACGCAAGGCTTGCTGGTATCGAGCAGCTCGTACAGCAGCCTAGAGACGGTTCTCCTCGAGGAGCAATGCATCATCTTGCCGCAGTTGCTCTTGCTCGAGCTCATCGTAAGCGAGCACTCGAGGAGACCCGTATACGAGTTCCGTGGGGAGAACTGCTTCTGCTCCATAGACAAGAGCAAAGGGTGTCTGCCCGGTGGCTCGATTTGGTGTCGTCCTGATTGACCAAAGAGCTGCCGGCAACTCCTCTATCCAGTTTCTTCTGCACCTGTGCAGCCTGTCGAAGGTTCTTGTCTTGAGCCCGCGCAGCACTTCAGCATTGGCCCTCTCCGCTTGGCCATTGCTCCTCGGGTGAGCGACATAAGCGAAGCAGACCTTGGCGCCAAGGTCTTGGACGTACTGCATGAAGGTGCGACTTGTGAACTGTGTGCCGTTGTCGGTGATGATCCTGTTAGGAATCCCGAAACGGCAAACTATTGACCTGAAGAACCTGACTGCTGACTGTGCTGTCACCTTTCTCACTGGTTCCACTTCTGGCCACTTTGTGAACTTGTCGACTGCAACGTACAAGTACTCAAAGCCCCCGACTGCGCGGGGAAAGGGGCCGAGGATATCGAGCCCCCAGACCGAGAAGGGCCAAGACAAAGGGATCGTCTGGAGAGCTTGAGCTGGTTGATGTATTTGTTTGGCATGGAACTGGCACGCTTCACACTTGGTTACTTGTGCAGTTGCATCTTGGAGGGCTTCTGGCCAAAAGAACCCTTGCCGGAACGCCTTCCCGGCAAGTGCTCTTGCGCCAATGTGGTGGCCACATATGCCTCCGTGTATCTCTGCCAATAGCTTCTGTCCATCTTCCCGGGAAATGCACTTCAACCTGACACCATTGAGTCTTCTTCTGTACAGTTCGTTGTCGACGAACTGGTACATACTTGACTGTCTGGTTATTCTTTCTATCTCTTCTGGTTCTTCGGGAAGTTCTCCAGTTTGAAGAAAACGGACTATTTGCTGTGCCCATGCTGGAGCCTGGGGCTCAACAACAAGGACTAAAGGCATCAGTGCTGCTGCGGGAACCTCAGCTTCTACGGCATGAACCTGCAGCTCTACCGGAGCTGAGGCTTCCCCGGCAAGCCTGCCGGGGCAAGGCTTGTCGGGAACGCCTGCTTCAACTGTACAGACCCTTGGGTCCGCAGGAGCAGACTGTTCCTCAGCATCTTGGTTGTTGTTCTTGGGAACCTTGGCGGCGGCTTCGGGAAGATCCGCCGGCAAGTAGTCACCGGAGACCAACTTCCTCTTCTTGCTTTGCCCTACTGACGGTGTGACGGATGGCTGAGTTAGCTTAAGCATGAAGACCCCTGGTTCCACAGGTAACTTCATTGCAGCACACTTTGACAGGCCGTCAGCAATATCATTTTGAGCTCTTGGAACGTGCTCCATCTGCAGGCCTTCAAAGTGCTCTTCAAGCTTCCTCACTTCATCAACATAAGCTTCCATCAAGGGACTCTGGTAACTCTTGTTTACTTGTCGGACCACCAATTGTGAATCTCCCCGTACAATCAACTTCTTGATCCCAAGTTCTGCCGCGATTCTGAGACCGGCGAGCAAACCTTCATACTCAGCAGTATTGTTTGTCGCTTGCTCCTTGGGAAAGTGCATCTGAACAACGTACTTGAGGTGCTCCCCGGTGGGTGCTATGAATAACACACCAGCGCCGGCGCCTTGCAGCGAGAAGGCACCATCGAAGTACATTATCCACTCTATGCTTGCTTCTTGGACGGGGATGCTTGTCTCTGGAACTTCCTCATCTGGTGTTGGGGTCCATTCTGCTATGAATTCTGCCAAAGCTCTGCTCTGTATAGTTGAAGTACTCTCAAACTTGAGACCAAAGCTTGACAGCTCCAGTGCCCACTCGACGATCCTGCCTGTTGCTTCTGGATTCTGCAATATCCTCTTCAACGGAAAGCGAGTGACCACTGTTATCTCGTGCGCTTGGAAGTAATGGCGCAGCTTTCTCGAGGCCATGAGAAGACCGAAAAGCAACTTTTGCACTCCAGAGTATCTTGATCTAGCCCCCTGCAAGAGGGAACTGACAAAATAGACTGGGCGCTGCACCATCTTCTTCCGCACTTCTCCTTGTTCCTGCGTAGACTTGACCTTGTCGGGGCCAGAGCTTGTCGGGGAAGCCCCCTGCTTGTCGCTGGATGCGCTTGCCGGGGATGTGGGTTCCTCATCCGCCTCCCTCTCCGCTACTAATGCAGCACTAACCACTTGATTGGTTGCTGCTAGGTACAGCAGCAACTTCTCTTGTGGCCTAGGTGCGACAAGTATTGGAGTGGAGGACAGGTATCCTTTCAAGTCTCGCAGCGCCGCCTCCGCTTCCGGAGTCCATTTCATAGGACCTGCCTTTTTCAAGATTTTGAAGAAAGGCAGGGCGCGTTCTGCAGACTTTGAAATGAACCTGCTGAGGGCAGCCACACAACCAGCAAGTCTCCTTACGTCCTTGACGCGCTTCGGGGCTTCAATCTGCTCGATGGCTTTTATCTTGTCGGGATTGGCTTCAATCCCCCTCTGGGACACAAAGAACCCGAGAAGCTTGCCGGAGGGGACTCCGAAGACGCACTTCTCGGGGTTCAGCTTGAGTTGTATCTTGCGCAGATTCTCAAAGGTTTCTTATAAGTCTTGGATCAGGGTATCCTTGCTCTTGCTCTTGACCACTATATCATCCATGTAGGCTTCTACATTCCTGTGTATCTGCGGCTCAAAAGCAGTGTGTACCACCCTTGCAAATGTTGAACCCGCATTCTTCAATCCAAAGGGCATGCGTATGAAGCAGTATGTGCCACATGGAGTAATGAATGCAGTCTTCTCTTCATCTTCCTCAGCCATGAATATCTGGTGGTAACCTGAGTATGCATCGAGGAATGAAAGCAACTCACATCCAGCCGTGGAGTCAACAATCTGGTCGATGCGTGGCAATGGAAAAGGATCCTTGGGACAAGCTTTATTCACATCAGTGAAGTCTATACAAAGTCTCCATTTCCCATTAGCCTTTCGCACGACAACTGGATTGGCCAACCACGTGGGATGTAGTACACCCCTGACAAGGCCTGCTGCTTCCAACTTCTTGATCTCTTCGGCTATGAACTCTTGGCGCTCCACTGCTTGCTTCCTGACCTTCTGCTTGACGGGCCGCGCGTGAGGACAAACAACAAGCTTGTGCTCAATTACCTTCCTGGGAACGCCGGGGATGTCAGACGGTTGCCATGCGAACACGTCGACATTCGCCCGCGGGAAGGCAACGAGCACGCTTTCCTATTTGGGGTCGAGTGTAGCACTGATGGTGAAGGTACCACCAGTGCCGTCCTCCTTGGCGGACACCTTCTTGGTTGCCGGTGGAGCCGGGGGAACTAGTCGCCCGCGAACACCTATGGGACCAGAGCCCCTTCTACGTTGCGGTAAGGGAGCGGAGGGAGCACGGAGAGCAGATCGAGGAACACACGCGGGCAGTTTACCCAGGTTCGGGTCGCGCGTACGCGTAAAACCCTACTCCTGCTTTGGTTATATTGAGTTTTCGAGCTCGGGAGCTTGAAGATCTACAGTGCTAGCTGCACCGAGCGTGAGAGTGGCCTAGTTTCTGGAATCGAACCCCCTCTACGTTGTGCATGGGCCTCCTTTTATAGCTCAAAGGGGTCACCGACAGGTGTCAACGTAGACGAGGGTAAAAGTGTAAAATCGGTGGTAGTTGCAACAGTACGCGAACAGTGTATGTACAGTGGTTCATACCTAACCCTGACGGTGGGGGACAAGGGCATTGAATGCCCATCGCCGTCACCCCAAAAGCGTCCGCCCGGGCGTCTCCGTTCACCACGATGGTGGCCTCGTCACCGCGGCTCGCCACCGTGTCCCTCAGGCTGCGCAGCCATCCGCCACGTGCCCCTGGAAGGGCCCCAGGGCGACGCGTGGGCAGATGAGCTGGAGCGTAGGTACACAGTGTAAGCCTTCCCCGGCAAGCACTTGCCGGGGTCGCTATCTTGCCGGGCCCGGGAGCTTGTCGCTCCCCCGGGTCCTGCCGGGGCGCACGATGCGCCACGTGACATCTACTGGAGTGTTATTCTTTGGTCTTCCTGGCAAGCTCCTCTTGCCAGGGTCTTGTAAGAATAAAGTGGTCCTGTGCTTAGAGCAGCCTTCCCGGCAAGCTCCTCTTGCCGGGGCCTTGATCTCCTGACAAGTATTCTTTGTTCTTGAATGGCTTCAAAAGGCTCGAGAGTGGGCTTTTGGTGGGCGCGTGGTGAGCCAGATCACGGGACGCTGCTACTGCCCGTGCACAAGTCGGGATACTAAGGTACCCCTACTTTAGTACACCGACAAATGGGCTTTATCATTCACTTTTATATTATTTTTGGGACTAACCTACTAACCCAAGGGCCCAGTCCAGATTGCTATTTTTTTGCCTATTTCAGGGTTTTGCAGAAAAGGAATATCAAACGGAGCCCAAACGGAATGAAACCTTCGCGAGAGATATTTTTGGAGGAAATCACGCTAGAAAGACTTCAGGGCCAAGCCAGGGGACAGAGGGGCCACCCTCGAGGGTGGGGGCGCGCCCCCGACCTCCACCATATTTGCTGGACACACCTATTTGAGAGAGTTAAATATGGTGGCTGAGATATATTGCCATGCAACTTTCCACCGTTCCGTTTATATGACACGCATCATATTGCCATATTGCCATGCATGATCATGTAGTTGACATCGTATTTGTGGCAAGGCCACCATGCATAATATTTTCATACATGTCACTTTTGTTTCATTGCACATACTGGTACACCGCCGGAGGCATTCATATGGAGTCATACTTTGTTGTTGTAGTATCGAGTTGTAATATTGTGTTGTAATGAAAGTGTGATGATCATCATTTTTAGAGCATTGTCCCATGGGAGGAAAGCCTGAATCTATAAAGCCCCTCCGCAAAAAAGGAAAAAAAGAAGAAAGGCCAAAGAAAGAAAGAGAGGCCGAAAAAAAGAAAAAAAGAAAAAAAAGTAAAAAGGGACAATTGCTACTATCTTTTTCCACACTTGTGCTTCAAAGTAGCACCATGTTCTTCATTGTAGAGTCTCATGTTTAGTCACTTTCATATACTAGTGGGAATTTTCATTATAGAACTTGGCTTGTATATTCCAACGATGGGCTTCCTCAAATGCCCTAGGTCTTCGTGAGCAAGCAAGTTGGATTCACACCCACTAGTTTCTTTTGTTGAGCTTTCATTCATATTTAGCTCTAGTGCACCCGTTGCATGGCAATCCCTACTCACTCACATTGATATCTATTGATGGGCATCTCCATAGCCCGTTGATACACCTAGTCAATGTGAGACTATCTCCCTCTTTTTGTCTTCTCCACAACCACCTCTATTCCACCCATAGTGTTATATCCATGGCTCACGCTCATGTATTGCGTGAAAGTTGAAAGGTTTGAAAAGATAGAGTATGAAAACAAATGCTTGGCTGAAATCGGGGTTGTGCATGATATGAATATTTAGTGTGATAACAAGGGAGCATAGCCAACACTATATGATTTTGTAGGGATAACTTTCTTTAGCCATAGTATTTTGAGAAGACGTGATTGCTTTGTTAGTATTGCTTGAGGTATTGTTATTTCTTATGTCAATATAGACTTTTGTCTAGAATCTTTCAGATCTGAACATTCATGCCACAATTAAGAGAATTACATTGAAAAACTATATTGGTTAGCATTCCACATCAAAAATTCTTTCTTTATCATTTACCTACTCGAGGACAAGCAGGAATTAAGCTTGGGGATGCTTGATTCGTCTCCAACGCATTTATAATTTTTGATTGTTCAATGCTATTATTTATGAAGTCTTGGATGTTTAATGGGCTTTATCATTTACTTTTATATTATTTTTGGGACTAACCTACTAACCCAAGGGCCCAGTCCAAATTGCTGTTTTTTTACCTTTTTCAGGGTTTTGCAGAAAAGGAATATCAAACGAAGTCCAAACGGAATGAAACCTTCGCGAGAGATATTTTTGGAGGAAATCACGCACGAAAGACTTCAGGGCCAAGCCAGGGGACAGAGGGGCCACCCTCGAGGGGGGGGGGGGCCCTTCCCAGGGCGCGCCCCCTGCCTCGAGGGCAGCCCGTGTGGCCCCCGGTGCCCCCCTTCTTCCTATATATACCTACGTACCCCAGAAACTCCATACGTAGAGAGAAAACCCTAATTCCACCGCCGTAGTTGCTGTTCCCATCGAGATCCCATCTTGGAGCATGTTCCGGGAGGGGGATCCATCACGGAGGCCTTCATCATCATCATCATTGCCCTCACCATGAGTTGTGAGTAGTCTACCACGGACCTTCGGGTCCATGGCTAGTATCTAGATGGCTTCTTCTCTTTCTCTGGATCTCAATACAAAGTTCTCCTCGGTCTTCGAGGAGATCTATTCGATGTAATCTCTTTTTGCGGTGTGTTTGTCGAGATCCGATGAATTGTGAGTTTATGATCAAGGTTATCTATGAAAGATATTTGGTTCTTCTCTGAAATTTTTATGTGTGCTCATAATATCCTTGCAAGTCTCTTCGAATTATTGGTTTGGTTTGGCCTACTAGATCTATAGTTCTCGCAATGGGAGAAGTGCTTGGCTTTGGGTTCAATCTTGCGGTGTCCTTTCCCAGTGACAGTAGGGGCAGCAAGGCACGTATTGTATTGTTGCCATCGAGGATAAAAAGATGGGGTTTTCATCATATTGCTTGAGTTTATCCCTCTACATCATGTCATCTTTTTTAAGGCGTTACTCTGTTCATATGAACTCAATACACTAGATGCATGCTGGATAGCGGTCGATGTGTGGAGTAATAGTAGTAGATGTAGAATTGTTTCGGTCTACTTGTCTCGGATGTGATGCCTATATACAATGATCATGCCTAGATAGTCTCATAATTATTCGCTTTTTATCAATTGCTCGACAGTAATTTGTTTACCCGCCGTAGAATACCACTATTATGAGAGAAGCCACTAGAGAAAACTATGGCCCCCGGGTCTATCTTTATCATATTACTTTCGCGTCAACTAGCCAATTTCTATCGCCGTTGTTTATTTGATTTCTTACTTTCTGTTTCTATATCAAAAATACCAAAAATACAATCTTATCATCTCTATCAGATCTCACTTTCGTAAGTGACCGTAAAGGGATTGACAACCCCTTATCGCGTTGGCTGCAAAGTTCTTATTTGTTTATGCAGGTGCGAGGGACTGGCGCGTGGTCTCCTACTGGATTGATACCTTGGTTCTCAAAAACTGAGGAAAATACTTACGCTACTGTGTTGCATCTCCCTTTCCTCTTCGAGGGAATACATAACAAGCTCAAGAGGTAGTATTCGCCTTATCCGCTCAGCCTTTGTCCGCCACATCTTCCTCCGCCGTCGACGAGACTGGTACCACCACATTAGCAAGGTCTTGAACCACTGCAGCTGCTTCTGTGGTAAGTTTCGGACCTACCACCGTGACTGTAGAGGTCGAGGCCCCAACCTGCGGCTCCTCTTCAACTCTGTTGGCAGTAGCCAGGTCTGGTTCATGCCGCTGCGGTGGTGGGTCGCAGCGCTGGGCACGGCCGCCATTCCGACCAAACCGCCCCATGGCCCCTCGTCCTCCTCTGAAAGCGAATCCTCCCCGGCGAGGTACATATTGTTGAGGACCCGACGGCCCTTGCACAAATCCCCCCGACGGAGCCCGGAAACCACGCCCGCCGGCGTCACCCCGACCTCCATCGGCCTCGTCGCGACCGCCGGCGGGCCAAGCGCCATTGCCCAGATCAGCAGACTGCCTCTGGTGTCCGCCATAACCTTGTTGCTGTTGTTGCCCATAACCACCTCTGCCATGACTCGCATCGCTCAGACCTCCTGAACTGTGCCCAAATCCAGCACTGCCGCCGCGGCTCGCTAGACCGCCACGCCCTGAAAACGCGCCACCGCGGCCGCCGTTTCCCGGCCCAGCGCCACCGCGCCCGCCGTTAACCGCCATGCCGGCTCGGCCCACGCTCGTTCCATGCGCTAGCTGCGTCGTATCGGGCGGCGCTGCCTGCCCTGGAGGTGGATCGGCCCCCCTCCCCGCCATCAGGATCTCGGCGAAAGAAACCCCGATGGACGGCGCTGCGCGTGATCGCACTTGCCTTGCTCAACCAACTCCGCGTGAACGAAACCCTGGTTTCGCCCACGTCGGTCTAGCCCTAGTAAATGCCATGTTGGGTTGGGCCATCACGAAGCCCTCCCTCAGCCCACCAGAGTCCTCCTGAGCCGCATGCTCCGAAATCGAAAGAGCCTGGGCCGCTTGCCCGTAGCCCAAAATAACCTCACTCGAAACCGGCCCATGTTGGCCCAACAGGAAATTCAAACGCCTCTTCCGGGCGTCTTGGATCAGGATCTGCGCCTCGCTCTTCTCCGGCGACGATGCCGCCGGCCTGCGCCCCTTCCGTCGTCGTCGTTGAACCTGCAACCAAGCATCTGGCATTAGAAAATGACCAAGCATTAGCAATGGCAATCTTACCTTTGGAATAGGCCCCTGCCACGGCCGGGTCGACAGATGCCGCTGAACTAGCCGCCGGACCACCTCTTTGTGATCTTTAGGATCGACGCCGACCCTCGCCGGATCGGACGTCGGGACCAGCTCCTGGACCACCAGACCGAGATCCTCCTCTTCGTACCCCTGGTCCAGAAGGTCGCAGATCAGCGAAGACGGCGAGCCCATCTCCTCCAGCGCGCTCGACAAAGCCGCCACGGTCGGCCTAGACACCGGCGAATCCTCCTCATCAGATTCCTCTCCCTCCTCCCCGTCGCTAGCCAAAGCCAAGAACCTATGTATGTCATGCCTCCCATCTCAACACAACCAAACCATACAAAGGGGAGCACCAAATTAAGAGAAGATACAAGGATTCACGGGGAAACTATTCGCGGGGAAAAAACACGCGGCGGCAAGACATTTTCCTTGAGATAAATCAAGTACAAGGTGGAAGCCAACAAGGAAGGCAGGCTCCAAAAATCCCAAAGTTCACACCCAGATTTTGGTGGATTTGTAGATCAAATGGTCTCGCTTCTCTCCTAACCCTAGAGCTCTCTCAAGAACAAAAAAAATCATCTCTCTATCTATTCCCGAGCTAGGTGAGAGGGCTAAATAAACAGCCTCGCAGAAAGCCCCTTCATACTTCAATCTATAACATACCTATGTGTTGTTTTGCATGTTAGAATGGCCAAAAAGGCTTCAAAATAATAAAATAAGATATGCACATTATCACAAAATATTCTTTCCTTGAGTTTCAAATTGGCATGTTTAGGAGCTATGGATAACACAAGGCTTTCTTGATTTGGCAGAACGGAGGCGAATGGCACAAAGCCACGAAATTCAGGTATAAAACCTATGCCCCCTCTTCTAGTCTAGATACTACAAGCTGGCGGTACCTGCTAGCCAGATGGACCACTACTTGACGAACCTAGATCCCACGACCTACATAAGGATGCATACTTGTCTTGTGAAATTCAGGTATTATGTTACGCATGGAGTAGTAGAGAAATGGCAAAGCCTAGATGAATACAGTTTCATCTTTAGCAACCTCATTATTTTGTCGAATATTAGAACACTCTCCCTAATATTTGGAGATTTCAGGGAGTGGCTACATTCTGTTTCGCAAGTGGAGCGATCTCCTCGCCCTCGATGCCCGGCTGACATCCCTCGACTCCTAGGCCAAGAAGAGCCTCCTCCCACTTCTTTGCTGGTCCCTGGATCACACAAAGAGAGGATCAACTTATCCTTGTGTCGACAGACAAGAAACTCATTCATGTTAAGGGTAAATAGGAACTTAATTGACAGTTGTGCCCACCTTCCAAGATAGGTCCTGCGCCATGCAATTCTGAACCATTGCGTGGAACGACGGTGTTTTGTACTGTTTCAGAGCTCGTGTGACATTCGAAGCGACTGCCGCGACATCTGCTGGATCGACGGTTTCAAACTACAAGAGGATAGATCAAGGCTATCAATCATCAATGCATCGACATTTGCGAGCAAATACTTAGACCAAGCCTATATTGTTCTTTACCTCGACATTGAACGAACCCATGTGGAATCCGGTGACACTCTCCCTCACCGTGTCAACAAGTCCTCCGGTGGATGCACAGATGGGAATCTGTAAAATGTAATATCAAGGACTGTGTCAACTGGGACAATCAATACTTGTGCGGTCAAATTTAACGTCTAATTGATCGAGTCGGAACGCTTACCACTCCATATCTCATCCCTTGCAATTGGATGAGGCCACATGGCTCGAACCTACTTGGAACAATTATGAAATCAGCCCCAGCGAACATCATGTGCGCCAACGGGACATTGAATTTTGCTATGCCTCTGGCATTCTGTGGGTACTTTGCTTCTAGCAGCAGCAGTTCCTCCTCCATTTTCTTCTTCCCTGTGCCCTGAAGAACACAACACAATTTAGCTAAGCAACAATCATCTTATATCTCCTGCCATGCCGTATGAGTGCATTATAATTCTCTTTCAAAATAAACATACGAGAACAATTATCTGAACATTCTCCTCAACAAACTCCGGAATGGCTGCAATTAGTATGTCTGACCCTTTCTGTTCTTCAAGGCGACCAATGAAAACTATAACAGGTACACTAGAGTCCACCGGCAATCCAACTTCAGCTTGCAGTATTTCTTTGTTGACAGCTCTTGCTTCTGTCACCTGAGAAATGCCCTCTGTAAGTACTGAATTATCCATATGTGGTAACTGGTAAAGGAGGAGAAACTGAAACCTTACCGTAGTTGCATTGTATTTGACACTGATGTACTTATCAGTTGCTGGATTCCAATCAACAACATCCATTCCATTTACAATTCCAGTTTCAAGAGGCTTTGCACGAAGGACACCATCCAACTCAACACCTTTCTCTGGACCAGAAGTGAGTTCTTTAACATAGTGTGGACTAACTGTAAGGACCACATCACACTCACTGATCCCTGCCTTCATCCAGTTAATCTTTCTCCCAACTACTGGCTTAACATGCCTGCACACATTTTGGTACTTGTCAATTTCAAATAAACTAGTCCAACATACTATATCTCTATCAAAACAACACAACAGGTTCATACCCATCAACAAAGTCAAATGAAGGCATGAAACTTTCAGGTAAATTAAGAAGTTCGAAGTCTGCTCTGGGAAATCTGCCCTGATATGCGATATTGTGAATGCAGAAAGCAACCTACAGGACAACTATTGACCAATCAAAACAAGTATGGGTAATCTCTGAAGAATAAAACCTATGATGCACATTCCCTACTTGTCAACAAAAGGAAGGAAACGGTGTACCTTGGCATTCTCATAAATTCCATTTTGCTTATACATGCTCTTCAAATAGCATGGCAAAACTGCAGTGTGCCAGTCATTTGCAACAAAGACAACATTTTCTCCTGTTGAAAGAGAGTGAATGTTTGTAATTTAGTTAGTTAGAGAGAAAATAATTAACCATAATAGTTGATCTAATACATAAACCTACCATATGGTCCAGAGAAGTATTCAGAATTGCTGAGGTTAAGAACCCTTGGAGCCTCCAATGCAGCCTAAACGCGATATCAGATTAGAAGAAGTTACACAAACATATCATGTAAAAATACTCAATTGATGTAAATGTACTACCCTCGGTAACTGTTAGATTCATTTAGGCGCTTCAATGCTACCAACACACACCATTAATTCAGCTACAACAAGGGTTTGTAATTTTCTGATTTGAGGGGAAGAATGTAGCTTATGCCACAGGCCACAGCATTGAAATGGTTTATAAATTAAATACGTGAGATGCTAGTCATGAAATTTAAACTAAACTGGATACTTACAAGGCAGAAAAGGCAGAACCGTAACTGGTTATCTCGGTAATCTGTTCCAGTGGTAGGCCCATACAATTTTGATCCAGTTTTGCCCCATACCTGAAGTATTATTATGGTTCAAGTGGAACATTGCAAGGTTAAGATAAATGTATAGATTGTTCAGTGGGCGTGAAGAAAGTGGTTAAAACTTATAACAGACCTTCTGAAGAAACATAGGATGATCAACAAAAACACGATCAACTCCCCTTTTGTAGCAGTGAAAAAAGCGCACTGTTTCTGTTCTGTCACCAACAATTACCTAAAGAAGCAAAACTGCTTTTAGCATATATAACACCAGTGACTGGTATAAGTTAAATGTGAGCTAAATAACAACACCCAACAAATCAACTAAAAACATATACCTCAACAAGAACATTTGTATCCCATGCATCCTTGTACTGATCATAGCGAGGAGCTATCGTCATAACCCGGTGCCCCATTGCCTATGAAGAAATGAGTTGTGCATCACACCAAAGATAGTAACAGGCAGAGGGTGATAAAAGTGGAGTCTCAATAAAAAATAATGTGATTCAGAGTTAACAGTATGTTACAAGGAATACTTACAGCAAGAGCTGGGGGCAATCCTCCGACGACATCACCAAGGCCTCCAGTTTTGCACCATGGATGCACTTCAGTGGCAACGAAAATTATGGGCATTCCAGTTGAACACACGATAGGTGCCGGAGTCCTACTAGAATTACGATGAGTTTCATAATTTGTGGTTCTTCTTTTGGTCAGCTGTGTCTTCTTCCGCATGGATAGGAACATAACTCCATTGTTACAAGATTGTTGAAGTTGGATATGAGGTGACAGTTTCAGTGAACCGATACTGTTTGTTTGATAAGAACAATAAGTAGGAATTGAACCCATTGGTGCAGCCTCTCAATGACAACCTATCAGAATGGCATATGATAGAAAAAGGGTCATAATGAACTTCCGCTTCAGAGAAACATGGAAATATACATTTTCAACCTCAGCACTACTATGCTGGTAACAAGTATTTACAATGCCACAAATATACATGCCATTTTCTCAAGAATACTACGAGGTGGCACATGAATGTGCTAGTTGCTTGCATACAGTGAACAGACCAGTTAGAATTCAAGCGTGTCTCGGATATTATTGTTAGTGCTAAAACTGCAAGGTTAAAAGGCAAAAAAGGAAGTTCCATTACGGATATGTTCTTATAGATAATATCAGATGCTGTTTCAAAAGAAACCATTGCCTTGTGACCTTGTCGATGAGTTCTTCAAGACAATGTGCAGGCTTTTATTTTTCTTATTAACTGTCCAGGAGCCCTAGCATTCAAGGAACAAATGGCACCCAAACCAGCCTATGGAATAGAACCCAGATGGACAGGGACGTTAAACAGCCTCCCTATAATCAGACACTAGTCTGTTCCCGGTGTGCATATCGAGAAATACAAATGTTTAACAATGTGATACGACAAATACAGTACAAATCTCAGTAGCCTCCCATATTACAGATACACATATACAAATGAATTTTCGTTTAGTGATTTGGTGTGCAACCCATGTAATGTAAGTGATAAATGTCAGTATCCTAGCAACATACTTTCATGTTCAAGGCTGAGGTACAATGTTTCATGGACCAAGTAACACTAACACCCCGGATTTTTCTTCCTTCCAAAATAAAATAGCAGTGTACTCAAATGCAAATGCTAACTGCAGAAATCTGCATGGCGGAGAGCAGTACATCACAACACATCCTGACATGGTAAAAAATAACGAAATCATCGAGGGCATCCGAGGTGAGATTAACAAAAACTTGTACTCCAGAAGAACCTAAATGGCTTCCTAGTACAACTGGTCACTAGTGACTTCCATAACACCCTCAGTGATACAACAAACTCCTGCAGAATAAACCCCCTCTGAAGTTCAGAGGGTGCACATTTTCGAGCACTGTCAGAACTCAGAAACCATGTCAGGTAGCAAAGACTGGTGAGAATGCAGAAGGAAACTATCAAGTGCTGCAGAGATTATAGTCCCTTGACAGGAAAACTCCATGGTGTTCAGAACATTAAACTCTTGGAAACCCACATTCCTCTGCCTTAACAGCAATGACAGAACCAAGAACTGCCCCGGAGATCAAACATGCAAATAAGACCGCGGGGGAAAATGGAGCGCAGTGCGTACCTTTTCGAGCTAGGCGTTGATGGGAACCGCGGCGCAGGCGAAGTGGCTGGTGGCCGCGGGAACGCAGCAGGCTCCGCTCAAGTAGAAGTGTTCGGCAGGCAGTGAGCGGCAGGAAATATCCTTCCTGCGGCTGCGGCGGGGAGGGGGGGAGGTGTCGCACGGGTAGCGGTTGGCTCCCGTGCGGCAGTGCCACATGGCCCACGGCCCGCGCGGCGACAAAGAGGGGCGGGGCACCGCCTACGTACCGGCACCGGCGCGTTGCGTCGGGCTCGGTTCGGGAGGAGGCGGATATGCCGAGACGGGAGCGTGAATCGAGGTCATGAAGCGCCGGGCCCTCGCGTGGGGATTGGGAGGCGGCACGGGACGGGAGCCGTCAGTTTCTCGATGGTGGGGGCAGGGGCGAGAGGGCGCAGGGCTCGTGGGTTTCCTCGTGCCGGGAGCGCGAGCCGTCCGTTCGTTGGGGCCGGGGAAAGGGAAGGACTAGAGGAAACGACAGCGGGCATGTTTCCTGTCAGGTTGTGGCCTGTGTCTCGTCCGTCGCGATCTCTGCAGAGCCGATCTGATCATAGAGATAGAGGTGGCCATGCCGAAGACGAGAGGCTCAGAGTCCGGGTTCACAGTGGCACCGTGCTCCGCACCTCCCTCGCGAACCGAGTGCCGGCAAGAATCTTGCCGAGTTACACTGCGCGCAGGTCATGAGCTTGTGACACATGCTGCGCTTGAGCTTCCAAAGTGCTACACTCTGATCTTAAATTTGGCACGTATGTCATTAAAATATTGCTGGCCAATCACAGCGCGACTGCTTGCAGTCACATCAGATGTGTTTGATGAGCTAGCCACGGGCGGCCGATTTTGGTGTTGCAAAGTTTAGTGGGATCTGCTCCCTGGTTCGAAAGTATTTGGAGATCTGATCTTTTTTCCTATCGTCGTAGTGTCTGAGGGTAGGGTATAACTGTCTACCGTCACATGTCTTGACGGTACGACTTAACTGTGCCGTCACGCTTGTTTAACGTCAGAAATACCATGCCGCCAGGGTCCTTGGCGGTAGGCTGTACAACCCTACCGTCAAAGAGCCTGGCGGTAGGCATGCCACATATGTGAATCTTCCGTGACCGTGTGAGCGGAAAGCTAGTACTAGTAGTGGTACTACTATTAAAGAGATATACTCCCTTCGTTCCAATTTACTCATCGTGGTTTTAGTTCAAATTTGAACTAAAATCCTGACGAGTAAATCGGAACGGAGGGAGTAGATCGATGCATGCATGCACAATATAGACTCGACCAAGCACATACGCACATAAGACTGCAGACTAAACACAGATGCACAGTGGCAGCCGCAGCTGAATGGTGCATGCACGCATGTGTGCTCCATGTCAGATGGATGTCCGAATGAGCAAACATATACTACCAGTATACTTCTAGCACTACTACCAGCAAAGATTGCATTGATGCATGTCGTACAACCTACCGTCGAGCTCTTTGGCATAGTGTTGCATAGCCTATCGCCAAAAGCTGCGGTGGTAGGGTACTTTTTACGTCATACGAACATGACGACACAGTTAGACTCAGCGATAGGCAGTTATACCCTATCGCCATCCACTTCGGCGGTAGAAAAAGGGTCGGATCCTAAAATACTTTTGAACCGGGGTCAGATCCAGCTAAACTTTGCGCAAAGGTTCAAAATACGAAAATCGGTCGCCGCGGGCTAGCGCGGAGTAATTGATCACGAGCACACAGGCTCTCAAAATCTCTCCCGCTTGATATGTCTTCGTGATTTATTTTACTGAACACGCATAACCGCTGCAGGGCCCAACAAACGACGTGCAATAGAAAAAAATGGTGAAATTCTGGACGGTGAGCTAGAACGACATGTCCATTCGAGGCCGTCGCGAATTGGCATCACAGCTGTCGCTCGAGTCGTCAGATGTGTTTGATGAGATAGCCATGCTCTAAACATCAATGCAATTATGCATGACCATCCATCGGGCCGGGTCGGGCTTCAAGCTGGGCCTATTTATGGTTAATACTTTCGTCCGACCGATCGAATTTGCACATGTTGGACAGCCAGCCTTCGGCTTCAATCACCTGTACTTTGCAGCTTTATCTTGTACTTGTTGGGAAACGTAGTAGAAAACAAAAATTTCGCACCTATGATCACCCAAGAACAATATGAAGATGCATAACGGATTGGGATCAACGATCGTTATCGACTTCGGAGTGCAGCGGAAGCAGATGAGTGAGTGTAAATTGTACTTGAAGTTCCTTGAACGTTGATGAGGACCCCGCGAACGGCCCTCGAACGATCCCTCGAAAGGAAGACCGAAAGCACGACCTCTCTACTTGGTTGCAAGCGTACGGTCTTCACGATCCGGCAGCGCTTCGCCGTCCAGAGCTAACCGTCGTCGGAGAGTTAGAGGGAGGAGATTAAAACCACACCGGGCTTCTAATTATGAGGATTAGAGGTGGCTGGGGCTAGTTCTAATTAGTCAACTAAGACCAACTAAAACTAGAACTAGATCAACTAGAGGAGGCTCCAATACTTGTGTCTCCATAGGGTGGAAAACCTCTAGTATATATAGGATTGGGGGCGGGGTAAGAGGGGGCTGCCACCAAGGGGGGAAAGAGCCCCCTTGGGGCGCCTCCCTTGTTGGGCCCTTGTGGCCCAACTCCTTCTCCACCTCTTGGCCTTATTTGGCCCATTAATATTAAATGAATATATTTTTGTTCTAAATATTTTCAGAGCATTATATATAACTAGCAAGATGCACGTACGTTGCACGGAACATCAAGATGCATTTATATTAGTAGTTTATTTTGTGGGAGAAAATGATGAACGAGGGAAGGCCTTATCTGCAAATGTGGAGAGGAGTGCATGTATATTTTTGCGAAATTGTTATAGTTTCATTCATATCCGTCGGATATAGATCAGACGGCCTATATTGCAGGATGGCAGGCACACCATCACCACCAACTTTTTTTTATAAGAGTAGAGATTTAACATCTCTGAAAACATTTTCCACCTATATATATTAATCGGTAGTACCCGGTATTACCCAATATTCACTGAAATCCTTCAGGTGACCCCGAAACGCTTTCGGAACCTCTCAAAACTTTTCCAGAATCAATGAAACAATTCCACAAATATATTCTCATCACTCCCATCCTACTAACACTCAACAGATTGCGATTACCTTAAGTTTGTGACCCCGTAGGTTTGGTAAAGCATGGACATGAACGAAACCCCTTCGTTCAATGACCGATAGCAGAACCGTGGACATCCATATCGGTCACTATGATTACACGAATGATATTCGAGTGAACCTTTGGTTATCATGTGACATTCCCTTTGCTTCACGATACTTTACAAAACCTGGTGTGCATCGGTATCCTCCTGAGTCATCACTATGCCCAATATACCATTGCTCCCATTACCGGTTTTCTTCTTCTTTCTCATTAATGTGTTTCGGCATCCCTGTGACATAGTCACCTGTGTCTGGCCAGACGATGATGGATGTTGTCGCAGCGAGAGGGCCCTAAGAATATATCTCCATCGTTGGAGGAGCAAATCCCACTCTTGAGCTGTCCGATCACTTGTCAAACTTTTCTGTGAGCTTTAAAGTTGTCGTTATGATCACCTTGTTACAGAGGACGTTTGTGCAAACCCAAAGCCCATTGTTTATGTGATGCCCCAAGACCGACGCTCCAGAAGACTTCCAGCTGTTCCGGGTTTCGCCCTGTGTTTCATTTTGCTTGCTCTATTTATTTTGCATTGCATCATGTCATCATGCCATCATGTCTTTTAATCTTTTGCATCTCAACTAAATAAATTATGTGGGTCTTCGATCCATTGAAATCGAGGGAATTCACATATTGATTTCTCTTTACAACATATACAAAGCCTCTCAATATTTAGAGAGCTATATTAAATTGTTCCATATTACGAAATTCACCAAAACAAACTTACATTCAAACCTCTCTCGTTTCCAAATATTATAATCCCCATATTTCTCCTTTTTGCTTCGGTTTGAGTTGTGGCGCTTTGAAATTAGTCAAAGTAGCTCCATGTCAGTTTTTCCATCTCAACTTGTATTTATTTGGCCTTAATTTTGCCTTGCCAAATAAATATATCCACTTCCCTTTCTTTTTTTTTAAAAAAGGAGAGAAACCTGATTTCTTCTTTCTTTTCTTTTAGAGCTAACGCTAACCAGGCCGGTCGTCCATCCTCGCAGCTAGGCGTCGCGCCTGAGGCCCAGCTACTGGCCTCCTCGCCTCCCCCCTCTCCACCTGTAGCCAGGCCGGCCCAATTGCCCTAGGCCCAGCCGCACCCCCTCCAACCCTAGCGGGCAGCGCCCGATCCACATCTCCCCTCGACCCCTTCCCTAGCGCCGCCACTCGCCCGCTCCCTCGATCCCCACTCTCCTTCCTTCGTCCGCCTCCCGACCCATCGCGCCAGGAAGCTGAGCCAGCTCGCGCCCGACCTCCTACTCCTCGCCATGGCCTGCCGCTATTCTTCCCTCGCGCGACCCCGAGCCCGACCGCACCAGGCCACCACTCCTTCTCCTCGCCGGCCTCCCTGCCGCCCGAGGCCATCCGAGCTGTTGTCGCGATGCAGCTGCTCTGCCGTGCTCCCTCTACGCCGCCGCACCTCGCCTCTGGCCTCGACACCGACCGCACCAGGCCACCGCCGCGCCGGCCACTTTCTCCCCCCTGCCGAGCACCGCCTCGCCTGCGCCTCTCCGTCGTCCTCGTCGCTCCGGCCGCCTTTGTTCCCGCACCACCGCCGGTCACCTTCGCCGGATCTGGCCTCCTCCCGGCCTCCTCCAGATGACCCGCGCCGCCATGACCTCGTCTCCGGCCAGACGAACCTCCCCGTGCTCCTCCACCTCGCCTCGTCATCTGGCGACCGATGTCGTCGCTGGCATCCACGAGACAGGAGCGCTGCCGCCTGTCCTTGCCAACGCAGCCGGCCCCAAGCTCCTCGGTCCTCCTCGAGCTCCTCGCCATGGCCCTCTGTTCGGCTCTGTGTACGACTACACGCTCACACCAAGTACCGCGACGGCCCCGGAGACTGGATGCAGCAAGTTCCTTGATGACGTGTACATCTACACCGAGACCGGACCGACAATGCATGTACCCATACCGTCGCAAGAATCGAGACCGGCAAGTCCGATGACCCAAGTACCACGACGACCAACGCGTAGTACCACTACATGTGCCATGTTCAACTACACCGCCAAGACCTCCGAGATCGACTACAGGGCGACACGTCAAGTACCTCTACCGCGTCTTCGGAATCGCCAAGACGCCAAGTACCTCGACAACCGATGTCGAACGACTATCGTCGCGTGACATGAAAATCTACGGAATTGTACCACTACCGTCGCCGAAGACCCGTGCAACGAGAGCATCAAGTTCCACTACGTCCCGTGTACCACTACCACTGCGAGTACCACTACTACCGTCGCAAGAATGACTACTTCCACTACTTCCCTCGTCGCACTCGAACCTCCCCGAAACGCACGCTCCGAAGGTATACCGCGAGACGACACCCGAGAACGTTTGCTTGCGATGTATGAGATGCATCCCTTGTTTGCACCGTGTCCGTTGTGCCCCTCTTTTGCTGTTGTCACGTGGGAACCGGGTTACCGGGATCACCCCACTTACCTCTTTGCATGACACGCTCACGCCGCCCTTCATATTTTGCACCGGTCTCTCAACGAGCTACCGAAACCGGAATGTTGTCGTGACATCATTTTTGGTTATCGCCGTCGTGGCCCTTTTCCTTCCACCACGGTGACGAGATACTCCATATCTGCTCATGTCAACTTTTAACTAAAAATTGCATAAAAACTTGCATTTGACATCCGCATCATGATAACAACCTTTAAATGTTTAAATTGTTGTTTGCTTTAATAATTGCTAAATATGCACATGGGGAGTTTCCGGAATTGTTGTTGTTATTTCCGGCCTCATTTAAAATGCCTAGATAGCTAGTTTACTTATGTTTCACCTCTTGCCATGTTTAAAAAAACATTTAATATTGTTGGGTACCTAACCGAAATCAAACTAAATATGTGAATGTGGTGTTTTGTCAATATGCAACTCATTGCATATTGAGCTCCATTTAATTTGTAGTATTGTTTGAGCACTTTGCCATGCCATGCATAACTAAACCAGACATGCATCATACTTGGTTGTGCATCATATGCCATGGTTATGATATGTGTGTTTACCATGTTGTTTGCTTCTTTCCGATTGCTTCTCTCGTTAGCTTCGGGTTTGTTCCGGAGTTGTGAGGATTCGTTTTACTTCGTCCGTTTGTCTTCTTCATGGACTCGTTCTTCTTCCTTGCGGGATCCCAGGCAAGATGACCATTCCCCGATATCACCTCTATCTTTGCCTATGCTAGTTGTATTGCTCTTTAGCTATGCCTCGATGCCTATTCCTATTTGTTAGCCTCCTATTGTTGCCATGAAACACTCTAACCGCCTTCCTAGCAAACCGTTAATTGGCTAAGTACGCTTTTGCCCAGCCCCTCTTATAGCGTTGTTAGTTGTAGGTGAAGTTGAAGATTGCTCCACTTTCGAACTTGTTTTATTGGGATAACACAATATGTATCTGTTATAAACCAATGCACCTATATGGCAATGGGTGGAAGGCTTGGCCTTCTGCTTGGTGTTTTGTTCCACTCATGGCACATTAGGACCCGATAAACCGGTGTTATGTTCCTTGATTTTACGTTCCTAACACGGTTGGGGTTTATGGGCCCCCTCGATAATTCGCACTGCTTAAAGCTTTTCAAGCAAGGCCCAACATTGGTTTTAATTTGCAACATAATAAAAACTTATTTAATTAATTGCATAGGGGGTCATGTCCCCGAGTTCTTAATTCTACATAACAGGGGGGGCCAGTGCTGATGGTGTTGGTCCCAAACGGGTAGCCTGCGGGGCCGACTTGAGGCAACTCAAGGTTCTGGTTCTACCGTAGCTTTTCCCATCCGGTCGTGGCCTGAGACGAGATACGCGCGGCTACTATCAGGGTGTCGGCACGCCGGGAGGTCTTGCCGGATTAGTTTTACCTTTGTCGAAATATCTTGAGCATGGGATTCCGAGAATACTCGGGTCTTCCCAACATGGAGTTGCGACTTCGCAGATCGTGAGCTTGTGATGGGCTAAGTTGGGACACCCCTGCAGGGTTTTGAACTTTCGAAAGCCGTGCTCGTGGTTATGTGGCAGATGGGAATTTGTTAATATCCGGTTGTAAATAACTTGACACCATATCCTTAAGAATACACTACCTGTGTGAGTAACCATGATGGTCTCTTTCCGAAGGGCTTCGGGAAGTGAACACGGTGGGGTTATGTATGAACGTGAGTAGCTAGGATCACTTCTTGATCAACTTGGCGACCGTTGGCACTTGTTCTCTTCTCGCTCTGAACTCGTAAGCTAGTTGCTTAGCGCTGCTGCAAACACTTTATTACCCTTCCAAACCTAAGGTTTTGCTAGTTTTGATACCCAGGAATGGGATTGCTGAGTCCTTATGACTCACAGATTACTACACACACCAGATGCAGGTACTTCACTGGGAGCTCGATGAAGAGCTTGGTTGTATGTATGTGACATTTTCGACGATCAGTAGTGGTTCCTACTAGGGGCGGACAGGCCTCGTGTTTATGGTATCTTTCTCATTTGGATTTCGTCCGTAGTCGGACCCTGTCTTATTTGGATGAATGTATGCTATTGTATTCATTGTGTGACGTGGCGAGTGTAAGCCAACTATTTTACTCTTTCATCCCTGAACTTTTACATGAGTTGTGCAAAGATACCACGCTTGCTATCATTCCAGAATGCGCTTATGTCTCTAAGTCGTGCCTCGACACGTAGGAGATATAGTCACATCCTAGGCATTACAAGTTGGTATTCAGAGCTTTCTCCGGCCTAGGAGCCCCCTGATTGATCGAACCGCTGACGGTTGAGTCTAGGCACACACACAAAATGTTTTGAGTTCTATATATATATATCGGAGAGTAGGATTTATTTTTACTCCCCATCCCCTTCGTCGCTCCGGTGAGGACTCCTGACGTTGTTTTGACATCACTATTCTCAAAATTTCACCAATTTTTTTAGGATCATGCGGGTATTGTTTGGATTGTTCCGATATCTTTGTGACGAGAACATTGTTCTTGATGCCTCCTGTCATTTAGGGGTTGTGGTAGTGTCAGGCCCAAGATGCGATTCTATCCCGATCACGTGACACTTACGTGATTGGGGCACAACCGCATTTCCGACGCTTAGGAAGATGGATATCATTACATCGTACCATTACATACATACATGGGGGATACAACAATACATACAAGTCACATGAATACAACAACATCAATACAAGACATCCGACTATGGATGCAAACATGAAAAGCACAACGACATCCATCTGCTATCCCAGGCTGCCGACCAGGAACCTAACCCAAGACTGAAGAAGAAGAAGAAGAAAGAACTCCAACAAAAGAACATCGCTCTCGCGTGAAGTCATCGGAAACCTGCACCTGCAACTGTTGTTGTAGTATCTGTGAGCCACGAGGACTCAACAATCCCATAACCATGGGTATCAAGACTAGCAAAGCTTAATGGGAAAGGAGAGGTTAAGTGGTGAGGTTGCAGCAGCGGCTAAGCAATATATGGTGGCTAACTTACGAGTACAAGAATAAGATGAGCATCTACGCAAACGGTCGCAACTAGTAATGATCGCTAAAGATCCTGAACTACCACCGAGTCAAACATAACCCCACCATGTTCTCTTCTCAAAGTGAAAAGAGATAGTCACGGTTACTCACACAGTTGTGTGTTTTACTTCGGATCCTCTATGAGGTTTTATACAACCAGACATTAACAAATTCCAATCTGCCACATAACCGCGGGCACGGCTTTCGAAAGATCATAACCCTGCAGGGGTGTCCCAACTTAGCCCATCATAAGTTCTCACGATCAGCAGAGATAATAATAATATTACCCCTTATCTTAGGGAAGGCCCGATCAGACTCGGAATTCCCGGTGCACAAGACATTTCGACAATGGTAAAACAAGTCCAGCAAGACCTCCCGGCGTGCCAACACCCTGATAGTAGCCGCGTGTATCTCGTCTCAGGCCACAACCGGATGGGCGATTCTATGAGTAAAACTAGCCCTCGGGTTTCCCCCAGGTGGCCCCGCAGACTCCCCGTTTGGGACCAACACCATCAGCACTGGTACCCCATGCTATGTAGAAAAGAATCCTCGGGGACGCGACCCCCTATGCAATTTAATTAATTAATTAAGTTATTATTATGTTGCAAATTAAAACCAATTTTGGGCCTTGCTGGAGGAGTTTTATTCAAAGACGAACTGTCAAGGGGTCCCCATATACCCAACCATGTAAGGAACGCAAAATCAAGGAACATAACGCTGGTTTATCGGCTCCTAAGGTGGCATGAGTGGAACAAAACACCGAGCAAAAGGCCAAGCCTTCCACCCATTGCCAAGTATATAGGTGTGTCAATAGATATAAGATATATTGTGATATTCCCAAAACATCAAGTTCCATCATGGAACGAATCTTCATCTACACCTGCAACTAACAACGCTATAAGAGGGTCTGAGCAAGCGGGTAACATAGCCAAACAATGGTTTGCTGGGAAGGTGTCAAAAAGTTAGAGGTTTCATGGCAACAAGGAGAGGGGCTAACAAAAATGATGGGTAGCGCGACATATAACGATAGCATCGAGACAACTAAGCATGGCAATGATAGTAAAGGTATCCAAGGTGATCGTCATCTTGCCTGAGATACCGCAAGGAAGAAGAACGAATCCATGAAGAAGACGAAGAAGAAGCCTTGAAGACGAACCACGTGTAGACGAACGAATCCTCACGATCGCAACAGAAAAGAACTAGCGAGAAGAAGCACACAACAAAATAAACACACAACACAAGAACATGACAAGAATCTCAACCAAGTATGATGCAAGACAAGTCTATATGATGCACTTCATGTTAAAGGATGAAGCACTCAAGAACAACACAAACTAACAAGTTTAAATGAGGCCGGAATCAACACATAACAAATCCGGTAAGTCCTCATATGCATAATTTGAAATTAGTCCAGATCTGCACAAACCTTATGTTCAAGTTGTTAATCAGCAAGTGAACATGCACCATGATGATCTACTCAAAATTCTAGTCAAGTTTCATATAAAGTTTGTTTAATGCGGAGCTACGGTCTAGAAGATATGAGCAAAACAAGTCAAACAAGTCAACGGTGCAAGATGCACCCAAACATCAAGCAAACACACTCCAAACATGATATTATGTTTCTACATGCAAAAACACACAAGTTTCATATAAGACACGCTCAAAACGGAGCAACGGGCTAGAAGTTATGAGCAACGCAAGTTACAATGCAACGCTGAAGTTAACAGCCACATAGCAACTTTGGAGCAATGTATATATAAGCTACAACACCCAAACATGATAACAAGAAGCATGGATGTGAAGTAGACATATTACTTGACAAGCATGAACTTAGAACACACCCAAAAGCTTGCTGGAACACCATTAACCAAGCATGGCAAGTTGCAATAAATTTATCCAGACTTAGCCAAAATCTGGGAAGGCAAAAACATCATCACGATGCTGCCTTCGGAGGCACAAAACAACAAGCATATCAACTCTACTAAGCATATAAAGATCATGGACATGTAGTAGCCATCACATACATCAAACAACTCCATTGGAGCAACTCCATAGGAGGCATGGATCAATAACAACAAGCTTCACCAAATTGATCATGCTGATAAAAAGCTGACAGGTAAAATTTATAGCAACTTGAGAGCAAGAAATAAATAAGCTACAGCAGGCCATATGTGCAAGTAAGGGCATGGATGGATAGAGCATAACATGGACAACAAGAGATGATCATTGGCCACTCCAAAACAAGCATGGATTTGAGTGGGGCATCAAGCAAACATAGCAACAGGTTTAACAGATTCCATACTTAGCAGTTTTTTCACTAAGTATAAAACAACAACAACGACATGACGAGTTTACAAGCTTGTTTAAGTCACCTCAAGGTATATCATGGAAAGTGGATTGCACCACAGCAAAGACCATATGATTGTGCTTCTAAGACATATAGACATGTGGCATGAAGACAAACACATCAATAGCAATGAGCAAGTGAAAACAACATCTCATAACAAGTTTCAGCACTTAATAGCCACATGCACTTTTGCAACAGAGAATAACATGGCAAGATGGCACCTAACATGAATGCTACAGAAACCAACATGTAGAGCACTTCACAATGAACATTTTGACATATCATATGCTCCATTTGGACCAACATGCACAAAGTTATCACATCTCAAACATGCTAACAAAATTACAGTTAACAACAGTTTTAAACATATAGCACTTGCAATGATGATTAGGGCATCAAGATGAACTCAAACAAGCATGCCACAATGGAACAAAATGAAGAGCACATCACCACGATCATTTTGACATATTATTTGCATCATTTGGACAAGCACACAAAAAGTTACAGCCACTTGAAGTATGCAACAAAATACAACATCTCAGGGACTTGGACAAAATTTTGATCCGAAGACAGAGCGACATATAACGATATCACGCTCAGGCGAGGGATAGATGGGCTCACCAGGTGGGCTCGGCCCATGGCAGAAGGAGGTGGAGGGCCGGCTAGCAGGGGAGCACTGGGCCGAGCGGCGCGCTGGGCCAGCGAGGGAGGAGGCCAGCTGGGCCCTGGGCCATGTGGCCGCACGACAGGGCGAGGGATCGAGGGATCCCTCGATCTCGACGGGACATGGCGCGGCGGCGCTCCTCGTCGTCGTTCGAGGAGGGAGCGACGGCGGCCGACGACGCCGACGAGGCGGGGAACGACGGGAAGGCTGGATCCAGATCCGGCGAGGCTCGGCGGTGCTGCGGAGGCGGCGGCACCGGTGACGCGGTGGCCGGAGGCGGTGAGGAACGACGGGCCGGCGGTGGATGGCTGCTAGGTGGCTTCTCACCCCTCGTTGGTTACCCCAAGTGGAAGGTTTGAGATGCAGTGTAGCAGAAGTTTTCCCTTGGTATTACCAAGGATCGATTCCCCAGAGACTCCCAGTTTCAACAAGAAGGTGTCAACTGCTAACGGCGCCGGATATGAGCAATCAACGTGGACCTGCACACAGATACAAATAACTTTGCTCCCAACGAGTACAGAGAGGTTGTCAATCCCTCCGGCCTTGTAGTTTACAAAGGATCAAACACAAGTGATAATAGTGATAGGTATAATTGCAATAGTAAGTAAATAGCGAAAAAGTAAATAGCGGATGTGATCAATGATGGTAATATGGACCGGAGTCTCATGATGTTCACTAGTGATGTCTCTCTCCCAAAAGACGATAAAACAGCTATGTGAGGTAAACGAATTACAGCTGGGCAATTGACAGGACCATGTGCGCAAACCAATGCTGACTACATTGCAAGAAAGGTAGAGGTTCAAAGCATGGGCGGTACGCCAAAGTAAGTAGACCGAAATCCATCAATATCTACTACTAATCATCCACCTTGAGATATCTATCCAGAACATCTCGCTGGTATTAAGTTGCGAGCCCCACCCATAGTGTAAACTCAAAGCAACATACAACTGCATTAAAAGAACTTTGCGTAAAGTAAACAATCCTTGCACCCGCGGGCACAAGCACCGTTGTTTTCCCCCTTGTGGCAACAACACATCCCCTAGACTCATGTTTCTGTCACTCAAACTAGTCATCGAGGGCATGAACCCACAATCAAGCATAACGTTCCCTCTTGGAGTCACTACCTACTACTTGGCAAAAGCAATAAATAACAACGGAGAACATGCAAGAATTACTTACGAACATAAACATAAAAGAGGTGAATCAAATATATTACTCAAACACAATCTGAACATAATCTCATAATCCATCGGATCCCAGCAAACTCGTCATAGCAACAGCATAAGGATTACATATGTGCCTCGATCATGTAGGGCAGCCCACGAGGACTAATTAGTGAAGCACAAGAACGGGAGGAGAACATCACATAGCTACTGGCCATGAACTCATGGTCCAAGGGAGACTACTCACAACTCATCCGGGAGACGTCCATGGTGGTGGAGAAGCTCCCGGTGGTGATCCTCCCCTCCGGCAGGGTGCCGGGAAGGGTTCTCCTGGTGCTCCCGATCTTGGAAGCGGCGGCGGCGGCGGAACAGAGATGAGATCGCGAAAAAGAGTTCCTGTTTCGAGGGTTTCAGGAGACGCTTTAAATATATGCCAAAGGGGGGCATCGGAGGAGCCTCGGGGGGCCCAGGCGCCCCCCCGGCGCGGCCCAGGGGGGCGCCGCCAGGGCGCCTGGAGCCCTGGTGGCCCCCCCCGGCTGTCCTTCGGGCGCACGGTAGTTTCTGGAACGCTGATTTTTTATATAATTTTTCTGGATTTTTCCTGGCAGTTCTCGTAATGTGAAAACCTGAAATACAAAAACAGCCGAAAACAGAAACTGGCACTGGGGTGCACTGAGTTAATAGGTTAGTTCAAATATGATCAAAAGTGTATGGAAGTGTATAAATATCATAGCAATATCACCCAAAAGAGGCATGGAGCAAGCAGAAATTATAGATACGTTTTGGACGTATCAACATCCCCAAGCTTAATTCCTGCTCGTCCTCGAGTAGGTAAATGATAACAAGAATAATTTCTGTGGTGACATGCTAATAACCATATAGGACTTTTTCATAGTCATATGACAAAAGCTTACTGAGACAATGAATCTGTAGTAATTAAGTTGCCTCATGAGAAAAACACAAAGAACTGAAAGTTTTACAATATGATACTGAAACATCAAATAGATTTGTACTGAACATGATGTGCAAATATGATAAAGTGATATCTAGCTTGCCCCCTTTAATGAAGCATAAATGCAGGGGCACCTTCAAGGTTTAAGTGATGACTAGATACAATGATTTCAGAATAAACGATATCACAATCATGCAAAAGACAATGCTACTTTGGGACAATGCACATTACACTCAGAATGACAATCATGCTCTCAGTAGTTGGTGCTTTGAAAAAAGAAGGTGGAGACTCAACATAAAAGTAAAAGAATGGCCCTTCGCAGAGGGAAGCAGGGATTACTCATGTGCTAGAGCTTTTTATTTTGAAAACATAGAAACAATTTTGTCAACGGTAGTAGTACTTCATATGTGTTATGCATAAGACATCCTATAAGTTGCAAGCCTCATGCATCGAATACCAATAGTGCTCGCACCTTGTCCTAATTAGCTCGGATTTCCATGGATTGTCATTGCATTACATATGTTTCAACCAAGTGTCACAAAGGGGTACCTCTTTGTCACCTGTACAAAGGTCCAAGGAGATAGATCGCATTTGATTTCTCGTTTTTGATAGATCTCAACTTGAGGACATCCATACCGGGACAACATAGAAAATAGATAATGGACTCCTCTTTAATGCTTAAGCATATTCTCATAAGAGATTGAGGATTAATGTCCAAGCTAAAACTTCCACCATGATACATGGCTTTGGTTGGCGGCCCAATGTTCTTCTCTAACAATATGCATACTCAAACCATTCAGCCCATGGCAAATCACCCTTACTTTAGACAAGACGAACATGCATAGCAACTCACATGATATTCAACAAAAGTGTAACAGTTGATGGCGTCCCCAGAAACATGGTTACCGCTCAGCAAGCAACTTATAAGAAAATAAGATACATAAGCAACATATTCTTTACCACAATAGTTTTTAAGCTACTTTCCCATGAGCTATGTATTGCAAAAACTGAAGGTTTTAAAGGTAGCACATGTAAATTTACTTGGAGTGGCGGTGAAATACCACATATAGGTCGGTATGGTGGACTCATATGGCATAACTGGTTTAAAAGGATGTGGATGCACAAGCAGTCAGTCCGCTTAGTACAGGTGGAGGTTAGCAAAAGACTGGGAGCGACCAACTAAGAGAGCAATGACGGTCATAATCATGCAGAGCGACAAAGCAACATTGAATCAGGCATGGAAGTTATATCGCTACTCAGAAATAAAAGACCATCAAGGCTTGACAGACTTTCTTTACAGTCTTAAATATGCGTGAGCATACGCCAAGTCAATCAAAATAAATTCTTGAGGGAAGATATTACTAAACCATACCACATCATTGGCAAACAAATCATGTTGGTACTCCGATAACACATTGGGAATCCCCCAGCTATTTGAGACTAACCATAAGAAAACCTGAACTACTAAGCGCCATTATGCACGTAGCATCTTTATCATAGACATATTAACCAACGCAATGGAAGCAAACTCTCTTAATAAGATAAGCATGATAATTAAAGAGAGTTCAAGCAACCAACTAAACACAAGCTCTTTAAAAAGATAAGCATGAATACTAAGAGCAGAGCATGATAGTAGCTATTTAAAACACAAAGAACACACACAACAAATATAGTCATGAAAATTCTATGTTATGTTCTAGGTAGAAGTGGAGCGTGTTTCTCTCCCACATAAAGAACGCTGAGTTCCGACTCGTTATGAAAAACTAAAAAGGAAACTAAAAGCAAGACGCTCCAAGCATAGCACATAACACATGAAGTGATTAAAATATAGTGGAACGAAAGACGAACTGATAATGTTGATGGAGAAGGGGATGCACGGGGGAATCCCCAAGCTTAGACGCTTGAGTCTCCTTGAATATTTCTTGGGGGTGCACGGGGGCATCCCCAAGCTTGAGCGCTTGACACTCCTGAATCTTTTTATCATCTTCCCTCGCACACTTGAAAACTCCCTTCATACATAACTCATCATAATCTGATTAGCGAGGTTACTACCCATAATAAAATAGTTGTACCTTGCTGGAAATAAAGATATTCTTGAAGGTCTACTATTTCTCAAGATTGCCAAAAGGTTTTTGCAAAGAAAAAGCAAGCTCTTGGTTTGCAAAATGAAGGAAGAGCAAAACAGGACAGAATCTGTGAAAAACAGAACAGCAGGTAGTAAATGATTTGTTCGGGGCACTTCTGCAACTCAAATAAAAAAACTCAGAACAGATGCACGAAAGACAATTATATAGAGAATGTTGTCGAAACAATTCAGACCAAAAAGATGATCTGGTGATTTTATACGAATTTTTCTATCCAAGGACAGAATCTGTTTCCTGGACAGCACCTCACAACTTTTGAACTTTCTTGCAATCAGAGGCTATACTTGGCACAAAATTGAAAAGCAAAGATACAATGATGATGCTACAGTAGTAAACAACATCAAGACACAACAAAAGCAAAATAAATTTATTCATTGGGCTGCCTCCCAAAAGCGCTTTCTTTTATGCCTTTAAGCTAGGCATAATGCATATAGATCAAGTTTTATCAAGAGTAAAAGAATAGCTAGCCCATACAACGGACTCAAAAGGTAACTTGATCTTCTTTCGAGGGAAGTGTTCCATCCCTTTCTTGAGAGGAAACTGAAATTTTATATTACCCTCTTTCATGTCAATGATAGCACCAACGGTGCGTAAAAAGGGACGTCCCAAAATAATTGGACAAGAAGGATCACATTCAATATCCATAATAGTAAAATCAACGGGAACATAATTATCATTGACAACGATAAGAACATCGTCGATCCTCCCCAAAGGTTTCTTTATGGAAGAATCAACGAGACGAACACCAAAAGAACAAGAATCAAAAGGTTTCAATTTAAGCATCTCATATATTCTTTTGGGCATAACAGAGGTACTAGCTCCAACATCACATAATGCATAGCAAGAGAAGTCATTCAATTTAATTTTTATCATAGGATCCCAACCATCTTCTAGCTTTCTAGGTATGGAGGCTTCTACTCTAAGTTTCTCCTCCCTAGCTTTGATGAGAGCATTAGTGATATGCTCTGTGAAGGCAAGGTTAATCGTGCTAGTACGGGGGTCTCTAGACATCTTGTGAAGGAAATCAATAACTTCGGTAAGAATGCAATTATCAAAATCAAGGTCACTAGCATCAAGTAAAGTGGTAGTGGTGTCCTTTAGGTTCACATGTTTGGTAGTTTCTATAGTCATAGCATCACCATTAATAGGTCCATCAGGACCAGGAGTACATTGGGTGCTAAGAGTTTGGATATCCTCAACAACTTGGATAGTAGCAACAGTGTGGTGGGTAGGAAGGCTCTTAATTCTATCTTCTTCCTCCCTTTCTCTAGCCCATCTCTCTTTAAGTTTAGCCATCATCCTAATGTTTTCATTAATTTGCACTTGAATAGCATTCATAGGAGTGACCTTCCTCTCCTCAAGAGGAGAAGTTCTAATTTTAAGCAATTCTACCTCATTGGCTAAATTGTCTACCTTTGAAGAGAGATCACCTAGTTTGTTTAGTTTTTCTTCTACACTATTATTAAAAGCTTTTTGGGTAGTGATGAAATCTTTAAGCATAATCTCTAGTTCAGTAGTGGAGTTCCTGGTGCTAGGATAAGCATTGTTGTTCCCATAAGAATTAGAGGGGAACGGTCTAGGATTGCTACCAAAATTACTCCTATAAGCATTGTTGTTAAAATTGTTTCTAGAGATAAAGTTCACATCTACTTGTTCTTGAGCAATCAAAGAATTTAAAGGAACATCACGAGGATCAACAGAGGATTGCTTCAAAAGTAGAGACATGATCAAGTCAACTTTTTTCATTTAAGGAGGAAATCTCCTCGACAGAGTTTACCTTCCAACCTGTTGGAGCGCGTTCGGTGTGCCATTAGGAATAGTTGGTCATCATCTCATCGAGAAGTTTTGTGGCAGCACCAAGTGTAGTTGACATATAATTTCCTCCCGCGGCCGAATCTAACAAGTTCCACGAGGTAAAGTTCAAGCCTGCATAAAAAGTTTGGATAACCATCCAAGTAGTCAAACCGTGAGTAGGGCTGTTCTTGATAAGAGATTTCATACGTTCCCAAGCTTGGGCAACGTGTTCATTATCCAATTGTTTAAAATTCATTATGTTACTTCTTAGTTGGATAATTTTAGCAGGTGGATAGTATTTTCCGATAAAATCATCTTTGCACTTGTCCCATGAATCTATGCTATTTCTAGGCAAAGACTGAAACCAAATTTTAGCTCCTCCTCTCAAGGAGAAAGGAAAAAGCTTAAGCTTAACAATATTACCATCTATTTCTTGGTACTTTTGCATATCACAAAGTTCAACAAAGTTGTTCAAGTGTAAAGCAGCATCATCTCCAGCACCGGAGAATTGATCTTTCATGACTAAGTTCAGTAAAGCAGGTTTAATTTCATATGAAGGTGCTGAAGTGGCAGGTGTAGTGATAGGTGTGCTGATAAAGTCATCGTTGTTGTGACTAGTGAAGTCACACAACTTTGTGTTCTCGGTGGAACCCATTGTAGCAAGCAAGCAAGATAACTATTTTTGTGATTTTCGATAAAAGATACTAAAGCAAAACTGAAAGGTAAACTAACAAGACTAAAAGCAAAGGTAAAAGATAGCGTGCAACTCCCCTATCTTGAAGAGTGGAGTCCCCGGCAACGGCGCCAGAAATTGCTTTGCTAGGTGGCTTCTCACCCCTCGTTGGTTACCCCAAGTGGAAGGTTTGAGATGTAGTGTAGCAGAAGTTTTCCCTTGGTATTACCAAGGATCGATTCCCCAGAGACTCCCAGTTTCAACAAGAAGGTGTCAACTGCTAACGGCGCCGGATATTAGCAATCAATGTGGACCTGCACACAGATACAAATAACTTTGCTCCCAACGAGTACAGAGAGGTTGTCAATCCCTCCAGCCTTGTAGTTTACAAAGGATCAAACGCAAGTGATAATAGTGATAGGTATAATTGCAATAGTAAGTAAATAGCGGAAAAGTAAATAGCGGATGTGATCAATGATGGTAATATGGACCGGAGTCTCATGATGTTCACTAGTGATGTCTCTCTCCCAAAAGACGATAAAACAGCTATGTGAGGTAAACGAATTACAGCTGGGCAATTGACAGGACCATGTGCGCAAACCAATGCTGACTACATTGCAAGAAAGGTAGAGGTTCAAAGCATGGGCGGTACGCCAAAGTAAGTAGACCGAAATCCATCAATATCTACTACTAATTATCCACCTTGAGATATCTATCCAGAACATCTCGCTGGTATTAAGTTGCGAGCCCCACCCATAGTGTAAACTCAAAGCAACAGACAACTGCATTAAAAGAACTTTGCGTAAAGTAAACAATCCTTGCACCCGCGGGCACAAGCACCGTTGTTTTCCCCCTTGTGGCAGCAGCACATCCCCTAGACTCATGTTTCTGTCACTCAAACTAGTCATCGAGGGGCATGAACCCACAATCAAGCATAACGTTCCCTCTTGGAGTCACTACCTACTACTTGGCCAAAGCAATAAATAACAACGGAGAACATGCAAGAATTACTTACGAACATAAACATAAAAGAGGTGAATCAAATATATTACTCAAATACAATCTGAACATAATCTCATAATCCATCGGATCCCAGCAAACTCATCATAGTAACAGCATAAGGATTACATATGTGCCTCGATCATGTAGGGCAGCTCACGAGGACTAATTAGTGAAGCACAAGAACGGGAGGAGAACATCACATAGCTACTGGTCATGGACTCATGGTCCAAGGGAGACTACTCACAACTCATCCGGGAGGCGTCCATGGTGGTGGAGAAGCTCCCGGTGGTGATCCTCCCCTCCGGCAGGGTGCCGGGAAGGGTTCTCCTGGTGCTCCCGATCTTGGAAGCGGCGGCGGCGGCGGAACAGAGATGTGATCGCGAAAAAGAGTTCCTGTTTCGAGTGTTTCGGGAGACGCTTTAAATATATGCCAAAGGGGGGCATCGGAGGAGCCTCGGGGGGCCCAGGCGCCCCCCCGGCGCGGCCCAGGGGGGGGGGGGCGCCGCCAGGGCGCCTGGAGCCCTGGGGGCCCCCCCGGCTGTCCTTCGGGCGCACGGTAGTTTCTGGAACGCTGATTTTTTATATAATTTTTCTGGATTTTTCCTGGCAGTCCTCGTAATGTGAAAACCTGAAATACAAAAACAGCCGAAAACAGAAACTGGCACTGGGGTGCACTGAGTTAATAGGTTAGTCCAAATATGATCAAAAGTGTATGGAAGTGTATAAATATCATAGCAATATCACCCAAAAGAGGCATGGAGCAAGCAGAAATTATATATACGTTTTGGTAGTATCAATGGCCAAGGCGGCGGCTGCTCCTGCTGTGGAGGTCACCGGCGGCGAGGCGGCCGGTGGGGGTAGGCGCTGGAGGCGCTGGGGCGGGGCGCTCGGGATCCGGGCGACGGCGGGCGCGCTCGGCGCGGCGGCGGCGGTTGGGCTCCGCGGGCCGGCTGCGGGTTGCGGCGGGCCGCGCGGTGGGAGGAGGCCGGGGGGGGCGACGTGGCGAGCCATGATTGGCCCGGGGTGGCGGCGGCGCTGACGTGGCGGGTGCTAATTGGACAGAACGCATGGAGGCGGGGTGGACATGTCCGGCTACTCCGCTGACATGTCCGGCGGCGCGGGGAGGAGGATTTTTTTAGGGTTTCATCCGTGAGTTTGGACGGGGAGGGCTAATTTATAGGCATAGGGAGCTAGGAGTGTCCAAATGAGGAGCGGTTTTCGGCCACGCGATCACAATCCAACGACCGAGAGCATGGAGGGGGTTAGAATGGGTTAGTGGGCTGTGTGAAAGGGGTGCTGGGCCAAAAGAGAGAAGGCTTCCGGCAGTTAACACGGTTAACCGTTGGGCTATCAAACGAACTCCGAACTCGACGAAACTTGATAGGCGGTCTACCTATGCTATAATAAGACCACACGCCAAGTTTCAACCCATTCCGAGAACATTTTCCGGCCACTCATAAAATAAATATTCGGAGGTGCCGCGGGTACGTGCGAGTGTGTCTGGGCTCAGAACGGACAACAGAATGGATGAGGGGGTTCGGACGGATGCAAGTTTTGAAAACATGAGGATGCAACACACATGATGACATGGCAAGATGCAACACGCAAGCAGATGACATGGCAACGGTGACGAATAACTGGCTGACACCTGGCGCATCGGTCTCGGGGTGTCACAGGCAGTGTCCCAGGGAGTTGAGCTCCGAGGTGTTGTTGTCACAAATGTATCGTAGCGGTTCTAGAATACCAGAGGCGGCCAACATCGAAAACTCTTCTATGCGGTTAGTGGTGAGATAACCCCGACGCCACCCAGTACTGGCGGGATAGTTCGGGAGTATTGCCACAGCTAGTATAGCGGATGCGTTTCGAAGGTCCGAGGTAAACGGTTTCCGAAGATGACTGGTTATGTGTTGACGGATGGATACAGCTGGATGTAGGTTTAGAGTTGAGTGCACGGTGCTTCCCCTGTATCCCCAACACCAGATTGCATAACCGGAAAGCTTCGGGAATTAATAGGTGGGTTTCAAGTAGCTCATAGGTAATCTTCCAACGGGTGCATGATATGAGGTTGGGGTTCAACATCTAGTGAAGAGGTTATCATGGGCGTTGTTGCACTAGCGGGTTGCATCTTAAAGGATCCTTGGCTATGCATCCGTCAACATGAGGATAAAAAGATGGGGTTTATATCATATTGCATGAGTTTACCCCTCTACATCATGTCATCTTGCTTAAAGCGTTACTCTGTTCTTATGAACTTAATACTCTACATGCATGCTGGATAGCGGTCGATGTGTGGAGTAATAGTAGTAGATGCAAAATCGTTTTGGTCTACTTGTCACGGACGTGATGCCTATATACAATGATCATGCTTAGATATTCTCATAACTATGCGCTTTTCTATCAATTGCTCGACAGTAATTTGTTCACCCACCGTAGAAATCTGCTATCTTGAGAGAAGCCACTAGTGAAACCTATGGCCCCCGGGTCTATCTTCCATCATATAAATCTTCCATCAACTATTTATTTTTACTTTAATTTTATTTTGCAATCTTTACTTTCAATATACATAACAAAAATACCAAAAATATTTATCTTATTATCTCTATCAGATCTCACTTTTGCAAGTGGCCAAGAAGGGATTGACAACCCCTTTACCGCGTTGGTTGCAAGGTTCTTATTTGTTTGTATAGGTACGAGGGACTTGAGTGTAGTCTCCTTCTGGATTGATACCTTGGTTCTCAAAAACTAAGGGAAATACTTACGCTACTGCGTTGCATCACCCTTTCCTCTTCAAGGGAAAAACAATGCAAGCTCAAGAGGTAGCAAGAAGAATTTCTGGCGCCGTTGCCGGGGATACTTAGACCAAGTCAAGTCAAGATTTGATCTCCCGTCAGCTTGCCAATTTCTGGCGCCGTTGTCGGGGAGATCTACGCAAAAGTCATATACCAAGTACCCATCACAAACTCTTATCCCTCGCATTACATTATTTGCCATTTGCCTCTCGTTTTCCTCTCCCCCACTTCACCTTTTCCGTTTTATTCGCCCTTTTCCGTTCGCCTCTTTTCGCTTGCTTCTTGTTTGCTTGTGTGTTGGATTATTTGTTCGTCACTATGGCTCAAGACGATACCAAATTGTGTGACTTTTCCAATACCAACAATAATTATTTTATTAGCACTCCGATTGCTCCTATTACTGATGCCGAATCTTGTGAAATCAATGCTGCTTTGTTAAACCTTGTTATGAAAGATCAATTTTCTGGCCTTCCTAGTGAAGATGCCGCTACCCATCTAAACAACTTTGTTGATTTGTGTGATATGCAAAAGAAGAGAGATATGGATAATGATATTGTCAAATTAAAGCTATTTACGTTTTCGCTTAGAGATCGTGCTAAAACTTGGTTCTCTTCTTTGCCTAGAAATAGTATTGATTCATGGAATAAGTGCAAAGATGCCTTTATCTCTAAGTATTTTCCTCCCGCTAAGATTATTTCTCTTAGAAATGATATTATGAATTTTAAGCAACTTGATCATGAGCATGTTGCACAAGCTTGAAAGAGGATGAAATTAATGATACGTAATTGCCCTACACATGGTTTGAACTTATGGATGATTATACAAAAACTTTTATGCTGGATTGAATTTTGCTTCTAGAAATCTTTTAGATTCGGCCGTAGGGGGCACTTTCATGGAAATCACTTTAGGGGAAGCTAGTAAACTCCTAGATAATATTATGGTTAATTACTCTCAATGGCACACCGAAAGATCTACTAGTATAAAAGTCCATGCTATTGAAGAGATTAGTGTTTTGAGTGAGAAGATGGATGAACTTATGAAATTATTTGCTACTAAGAGTGTGTCTTCTGATCCTAATTATATGCCTTTGTCCACGTTGATTGAGAATAATAATGAATCTTTGCATGTGAATTTTGTTGGTAGGAATAATTTTGGTAACAACGCATATAGAGGAAACTTTAATTCTAGGTCTTTCCCTAGTAATTCCTCTAATAATTATGGTAATTCCTACAACAACTCTTTAGGAAATTTTAATAACATGCCCTCTCAATTTGAGACTATTGTTAAAGAATTTATGAATTCACAAAAGAATTTCAATGCTTTGCTTGAAGAAAAATTGCTTAAGATTGATGGGTTTGCTAGGAACGTGGATAGAATTTCTCTCGATGTTGATTCTTTGAAACTTAGATCTACTCCACCTAAGCATGATATCAATGGGTCTCTCAAATCCATGAGAATTTCCATTGATGAGTGCAAAGAAAGAACCGCTAGGATGCGTGCTAAAAGAGATTGTTTTGTGAAAGCGTGTTCTTCTAGTTTTCATGATAATAAAGATGAAGATCTAAAAGTGATTGATGTGTCTCCTATTAAATCCTTGTTTTCTAATATGAATCTTGATAAATATGGGACTGGAGATGAGTCAACTTTAGTTAAAAGGCGGTCCAATGATTCAGAGTTTTTAGATCTTGATGCTAAACCTATTAAAAGTGGGATTGAAGAGGACAAAACTTTACATAGCAATGAACCCACTATTTTGGATTTCCAGGGATTTAATTATGATAATTGCTCTTTGATATATTGTATTTCCTTGTTGCAATCCGTGCTAAATTGTCCTCATGCTTATAGTCAAAATAAAGCCTTTACCAAACACATAGTTGATGCTTTAATGCAATCTTATGAAGAAAAACTTGAATTAGAAGTTTCTATCCCTAGAAAACTTTATGATGAGTGGGAACCTACTATTAAAATTAATATTAAAGATCATGAATGCTATGCTTTGTGTGATTTGGGTGCTAGTGTTTCCACAATTCCAAAAACTTTGTGTGATATGTTAGGTTTCCATGAACTTGATGACTGTTCTTTAAATTTGCATCTTGCGGATTGTACCATTAAGAAACCTATGGGAAGGATGAATGATGTTCTTATTGTTGCAAATAGGAATTATGTGCCCGTAGATTTCATCGTTCTTGATATAGATTGCAATCCTACATGTCCTATTATTCTTAGTAGACCTTTCCTTAGAACGATTGATGCAATTATTAATATGAAGGAAGGAAATATTAGATTTCAATTACCGTTAAGGAAAGGCATGGAACACTTTCCTAGAAAGAAAATAAAATTACCTTATGAATCTATTATGAGAGCCACTTATGGATTGCCTACCAAAGATGGCAATACCTAGATCTATTCTTGTATCATGCCTAGCTAGGGGCTTTAAACGATAGCGCTTGTTGGGAGGCAACCCAATTTTATTTTCTTTGCTTTTGCTTCTATTTAGTAATAAATAATTCATCTAGCTCATGGTTATATGTGGTTTTGTGTTTTAATTAGTGTTTGTGCCAAGTAGAACCTTTGGGAAGACTTGGGTGAAGTTTTTGCGATCTTGCTGTAAAAACAGAAACTTTTGCGCTCACGAGATTTGCTGTCATCTTTTACTGGAGAGTGCTTTTAAGTTATTTTTTCAGATGATTAATAGACAAATTCCTCACGCCCACCAATTTATTTCAAAAAAATAGAGTTACAGAAATATTCGAAAGTTACAGATTTCTATAGACAGTTGTATTTTTGACAGATTTTGTTTTTCGTGTGTTGTTTGCTTATTTTGATGAATCTATGAGTATTATCGGGGGGTATGAATCATAGAAAAGTTGGAATACAGTAGGTTTAACACCAATATAAATAAAGAATGAGTTCATTATAGTACCTTAAAGTGGTGGTTTGTTTTCTTATACTAACGGAGCTCACGAGATTTTTGCTAAGTTTTGTGTTGTGAAGTTTTCAAGTTTTTGGGTAAGAATTAGATGGACTACGGAACAAAGAGTGGCAAGAGCTTAAGCTTGGGTATTCCCCGGAGAAGAAGATCTGAAGAAAATGGGTCTCAAGGATGACTTTGACTGGTCTGCTCCTCCTCCGAAGAAATACAAGAAGGTCAAGGTTCCTCCCTTGGTGGCCAGCTCTTATTCTTCATCGCGCGAGACCGGCGAGTATGAAGACCTGGACGACACTGCGGCCGGCCCTACCTCAACTATCGACCCCAACAACGCTGGCGCTCCTTCATCATCTTGAGATTCTTCAGGGGCGTTAGTCCTCAGTTTCGATCCTTTTGGTCATTCGATGACAAAGGGGGAGAAATTTGAGTTAGTCTTCAAGCGGGTCTATATATATGGGCATTTTTTTGCTAAGTTACAACTCTCGTTCTTCTGATGACTTTGTGGATCGAGTTGTAAACTTAAACTCTATGGTAACCTGATACTTTTGCTGTGGTGTTTCTGCATGCTTATTCCTCATTAATGTTATGCACGCATGCTGAATTACATCAGTCACCATATTTCATCCTGCATTTCAAATTCTTCATATTATATGTCAAATGCATGTATGAATTACAATATATAGGGGGAGATCTCCATGATTCTACTCTTCAAGCGTGCATTGCTTCAAAAGCAAATTCCTCACTATGCACAACTTTAGGGGGAGTTCTTCTATATCTTGCAATCGAATTCCTCAATATCAGTATTTACACTTCATATGTTTATCCCCGTCGAAAACTTAACCTATATTGTCATCAATCACCAAAAAGGGGGAGATTGTAAGTGCATCTAGTGCCCCTTAGTGATTTTGGTGCATTGAAGACTTATAGGTTAAGGGACTAATGTATTTGTGAGTGTACACAGGTCTATAAGTCTATGAGGAGTTTGATTATTTCAGGGAAAGTCGACCCCTAAAAATGAAGTTCTTCGACTAAAGACTTTGGATTTCTGAAGACTTTGAAAGTGAAGAAATTGGTGTGACCTTGAAGACTTGGTATTCATTTGAGGAACATAAAGCATGAAGACTTTTGTTTTTACAGTTTCATTTTCTCTTTCTTGAGTCATAGGAAACACCATACTGTTAAAGGGGGTCGAGGAAATACTAAGGAAAAATTTCCATGTGATGCTCAACTCAAAATCCTACATCTACCAATCCCTTCGAGTGAAGCCATTGGATATCTCATACAGTTCAGTCATATTCTTCAGTGACAGAGAGGTAGTTCTTCTGGTCTCTGAGGAATTTGTTCTGACTGAGGAGTTAGGAATTCGCCAGTGCGGATTGCCTACACAGTGAGGAACATGATAGCCGTGAGGAATCTAATAATCAAATTTTCGACCGTTGCTGTGCTACGCGCTAGCTGTCCCAAAATATCTACCTACCTAACGGTCATATCATTAAAGGGCATCTATGTCTTATCATGTCGGGATGCTCCCTAGGCTATAAATAGCCGCCCCCCTACAACCACTAGCCGGTTGGCTGCTCTGCGAGAAACTGACACTTGTCATAAGAGCAACCCATCCTCCGAGGACTTTGAGCGAAAATCATCAATTGAGGAAAAACCCAAAACCAAACCCAAAACCTTCAAACCCAAAAGTGATTGAGCATCACTGAAGAGATTGATCCTGCGTGGATCCGATGCTTGTTACCGTTGAAGACTGTGCTTCTTCCACATAGTTAGGCGTCAAGGTCTAGAGCATCCAAGAGGAATTGTGGATCGCCGAGTGACCAAGTCTGTGAAGGTTCGGAAGTCACCTGAAGACTTACCACGGGTGATTGGGTGAGGTATGTGTGACCTTAGCTCAAGGAGAATACGGTGAGGACTTGGTGTCTTGGACTATGTGTCCTTGACTGGGTGTCCGGGACTGTGTGTCCTCAGGTTTAAATACGTAGCCGCTCCAACCAGATGTACAACTGAGACAGCAGTTGGAACTGGTCTACCAAATCATTGTCTTCACCAAGCTTACTGGTTCTATCTCCTCAACTCTTTCAATTCCGCGTATCTGTCTTGTGTGCTTGTTTATATCTGTTTGAAGACTTTGACTGAAGACTTTCTCAATTTCCTTAGTTCAATTTCTTCAGTCTGTTTGTCTTCATCCTGTGTTATCATGTGATTACGCTTTCTGTACTCTGTGTTTATCTTCATTTCTCCATGATGACCATGCTTGTATTCTGTCATGTTTACTTCTGAGTACTTATTCCGCTGCAAGTAGTTCTTCGTTAAGGAATTTCCTCAACAGCAAATTCCTCAGTGAAGAATTCATAAAAATCGCCTATTCACTCCCCCCCTCTAGTCGATATAACGCACTTTCAATTGGTATCGGAGCAAGGTACTCCCTTGTTCTGTGTGATTTTGGTTTAACCGCCTGGAGTTTTGGTTTTGTCGACCGCAGGTATGATCAAGGTCTCATCTGGGTGTCCTACCTTCGATGGGACGGACTACCCCTACTGGAAGAACAAGATGCGAATGCATCTTGAGGCAATTGTTAACAATCTCTGGTATGTTGTGGAAAATGGTGTCCCCTCGGTATCACCTTCTCTGAATGCTGCTGATGTGAAGAGATTCAAGCAACTCAACTCCCAAGCGAAGAATATCATTTGTGGCCATCTGAGCAAAGGACAGTATGGAAGAGTGAGTGCTTTGGAAACTGCGAAGCTCATCTGGGATAGGCTGTCCAAAGTCAACAAAGGAGTCTCAACACAGCGTGACTCTCGAGTTGATGTTCTTCGCAATCTCTTCAACCGTTTCAAAAGGCTTGACAATGAAAACGTTCAGCAAACCTTCAATCGCCTCACTGACATCTCAAATGAACTTCAAGCACTTGGTGCCACTGACATCATCGACCATGAAGTGGTGAAGAAATTGCTGAGATCGCTTGATTCCTCATTTGATACTCTGGCTTTGATGATTCAAGAGCGTGGTGATTACAAGGCACTTGATCCCGCTGATATCCTCGAAAGGCTAAACACTCATGAGTTCCAGCTTGCAGAAAAAAGAGATCTCTATGGTCCAAGCTATGGCAGATCACGTGCCCTGAAGGCCAATGCCGTCTCTGAATCTGAAGGTGAAGATTCTGGTAGTAGCCTTGGTGATCCTGAAGAATTGAGCCATGAGCTAGCTTTACTTGTGAAGAAATTCCAAAGGTTCTCAAGACATGGTCGCTTTGGAAAGTTCACTAAGAGAAATGATTCCTCATCCAGTGACTACAACAAACGGCTATGTCACAAATGCAAGAAGCCTGGTCACTACATTCAAGATTGTCCTCAGTGGGAAAAGGAATCCAAAAAGAAGAAATACAAGTATTACAGTTCTGATGATGCAAAGAAGAAGAAGAAATCGTCAAAATCTTCATCATCAAAATCCTCAAAGTCTTCATTTCACAAGAATAAAACCTCCAAAAAGGCTCGGACATTCATTGGCAAGGAAATGGACTCTGAAGCTGAATCTGAGGATCATGAGGAAGAGGAGAAATCTGAGGAATCCAATCTGGTGTGGCAATTCTAGCTCTCGCTACTGCATTCGTCAGCAAGTCTGTCTTCAACACTAAAGAAAATGATCTCACCAACAAGGCTGATGAAGACAATGATGACTATGCTCCTACCTATTGCTTCATGGCAAAGGGTGCCAAGGTACTCAATTATCCCTCCTCTGAATCTAGTGAGGATGAATCTGATGAAAACCTTAAGCCCAGCTATTCTGAACTTGCTAAAATTGATATGCAACAACAAAAGGCTCTTGATAAGATTCAAAACATGCTAGATAAAAGTGATGATATTTTGGGTGAAGAAATGGATCGAACTAAAATCTTGACTGAAAATCTTCAGAGACTTCAGTCCAAGTGCAATAACCTTCAAAGTCATCATAATACTCTCTTGTCTTATCATGAGAAGCTTTCTTATGAATTTTTCAAAGAAAGCAAGATCTTGAGAAGCTAAGAGTGAGTTATGAAGATCTTCAGAAGGAGCACGATTCATTACTTGCTCAACAAATCATCGCTTCTCAGGAAGAATTCATTCTCCATGCTTGAAATGCATTGAACGCGAAACTGCTAATTCTTCACCTAAATGTTCAAATGCTTCAAATGCTACAAATTCTTCAACTGTCTCTGCTGTCACTAATTCCTCATCTGAGGACATTGCTAGTATCACTAACAATGCAGGGCTGAAGGAATTGTACATGACAGGCATGTACAAAAGCCTCAAAGGGCATCAAACTCTTTGTGATGTGCTTAAAAAGCAGATCCTCAACAGGAACCCTAGGAAAGAGGGAATTGCCTTTGAGAGGAAACATAATGCTGATGGTTCATATTGGAAGCCTGAGAAGTATCCCAAAACCTCATGGGTTGCTGCAAAGGGACCTCCAGTTGATCCATCCAATTTATCTGGCTTTACATGTGAATCTCCTCATTCTTCTGATGAGTCATTTGACTCCAACTATAAACTGTTCAAAAATCAGAATGGTGAAGTATTTGCTAGATATGTTGGAACTAACTGCAGGAATGGTCCCCCTATGAAGAAAATTTGGGTCCCTAAGAGGCACCTTGAAAATCTTCAAGTGAATGTCCTCATGACACCTCGTGTGAGGAATATGAACCCCAGATCCAATTCTTCATATGGATCAAAATCTTCAGATGGAGTAAAATCCTCATATGGATCAAATTCCTCAAAAGGATCAAAGTCCTCATATGAATATCATTGTGCTAACAACTTTGTTTCGCAGGGAAGAGATAAGGGCTATGAATATGAGCATTATTCTTCTAATCATTATGTTCATAAGTCCTCGAAGAATTACTCTGCTTATTCATATGCTTATCCTAACTCCTCTTATGTGAAACGAAACGGGCTGGTGTCTATGCCACCTTTCTCCTATGGAGCTCGCAGAGTGATGAACTCTTTGCCACCCCTTCAGATGTGGGTGGTGAAGAAAAAGAACTAATCTCTTCTGCAGGGTCAGGTCTCCAGACGTACTCAAACATGTGAAGAATTTGCTGGAGACCTGAAAAATTGCCTGAAAGGACGCAGCCTAATCACGAAGAAATGAACTATCATTTCTCACGTCCTCATACTACTTTATCTTTTGCATTGCTTGATGAAATTGATCTGATGATTTGATGTCATATTCTTCACTGATGAAGTATATGAGTTTGTAAGCTGCACTAATTCATCTGCAAGATGATCAACCCAAAGCCACTGAGTGGGTCCTCGATAGTGGATGTACAAATCACATGACTGGTGACAAGAATCTCTTGATGGATGCTCCATTATCACCATCTCATCTGAAGCACATCATCTTCGCTGACAAAGGCAAAAGTCAGGTATTGGGTCTAGGTAAGGTTGCGATCACTAGGGATCGACACATGGACAAAGTCATGCTTGTCGAGTCCTTAGGATACAACCTCATGTCTGTCTCAATGCTCTGTGATTTGGATATGGCTGTTGCTTTTGGCAAATATCGTTGTGCTATGATCATGGAATCTGACAACTCCATAGTCTTCGAAGGCTTTAGGAGAGGAGACTTGTATATTGTTGATTTCTCTACAGGACCTCAACCAGCTGTGTGTCTACTTGCAAAAGCTTCAGAAGGCTGGCTATGGCATCGACGACTTGGTCATGCAGGCATGCGGAATTTGCACACGCTTGCGAAGAATAAGCATTTCATTGGCATAGAAAATGTCAAATTCCTCAAGGATCACTTGTGTGGTGCCTGTGAGGCTGGAAAGATGACCAAGGCCAAGCATCCAGCAAAGACTATCATGACTACTACTCGACCACTTGAATTGCTTCACATGGATCTCTTTGGTCCTAATCATTATTTTGCAGTTTCAAATGATGCTTCTTAATACGGCTTTGTTATTGTTGATGACTACTCTCGATACACATGGGTACACATTGTTACTTACAAACATGAAGTGCAGGAAGTCTTCAAACGATTTTCCTCGGGGGCTTCAACCAACTTTGATGTGAAGATCAAGCACATCAGAAGTGACAATGGAACTGAGTTCAGGAACTCTGGTCTCGATGATTATCTTGATGAACTTGGTATTAGTCATGAGTTATCTGCTCCTTATACTCCTCAGCAGAATGGCGTCGTGGAGCGCAAGAACATGACTCTTGCTGAAATGGCTCGCACTATGCTTGATGAATACAAAACGCCTCGTCGTTTCTGGATTGATGCAATTGATACTACGTGCCACATCATCAGCAGAGTATATCTTCACAAATTCTTCAAGAAGACTGCCTATGAACTCCTCACTGACAAGAAACCCAATGTGAGTTATTTCAAAGTCTTCGGTGCTAAATGTTGGATTAGAGATCCTCATCACAACTCAAAATTTGCACCGAAAGCACATGAAGGGTTTATGCTTGGTTACGGAAAGGACTCGCACACCTACAGAGTCTTAAACAACGTTCTTCACAAGGTTGTTGAAACTGTAGATGTGCGGTTCGATGAAACTAACGGCTCGCAAAGAGAGCAACTGCCTACTATGATAGATGAACCAGCTCCTTAGGAAACTATCAAATTCATGGCTACTGAGGATGTCATTCCTACCGAAGAATCTGCTGAAGAATTCATTTCAGAACTTGAAGAACGTCGAGCTGATGCACCTGAGGAAAATGCTGAAGAAAATGGTGCTGAAGAAAATGCTGATCAAATTCCTCGACGACAACCAGCTCATCCTCACGTGGCAAAAGAAGTGCAGATTGAGAAAATCATCAGTGACATCAATATACCAGGTCCTCTCACACGCTCAAAAGCTTCACACTTATCTAACTTTTGTGAACACTTTGCTTTTGTCTCTATCACAGAGCCCACTAAGGTAGATGAAGCATTTCTGGAGCCTGAATGGATTCAAGCTATGCAAGAAGAATTACATCAGTTCGATCTCAACAATGTCTGGGAACTGGTCAAACGTCGAGATCCTCGCAAGCATAATATCATCGGCACAAAGTGGATCTACCGCAACAAGCAAGATGAAAATGGCCTTGTGGTAAGGAATAAGGCTCGACTTGTAGCTCAAGGCTACACACAGGTTGAGGGAATTGACTTCGATGAAACTTTTGCACCTGTTGCTAGACTTGAGGCTATTCGCATATTACTTGCTTATGCTAACCATCATGATATCATTCTCTATCAAATGGATGTGAAAAGTGCATTCCTCAATGGTAAGCTTGAGGAAGAAGTATATGTTGCTCAACCCCCAGGTTTTGAAGATCCAAAGAATCCTGACAAAGTCTTCAAACTCAATAAGGCTCTCTATGGCCTCAAGCAGGCCCCTCGGGCTTGGTATGACACTTTGAAGGAATTCCTCAAGAAGAAAGGCTTCAAACCCGGTTCACTCGATCCAACTCTTTTCACTAAATCTTATGTTGGTGAATTATTTGTGTGCCAAATATATGTTGATGATATTATCTTTGGCTGTACTGACCAACGCTATAGTGATGAATTCGCCTATATGATGAGTGAAGAATATCAAATGTCTATGATGGGAGAGTTGAAATTATTCTTAGGTCTCCAAATTCGTCAACAACGCAATGGTATATTCATATCTCAGGAGAAATACCTCAAAGATGTACAAAGGAAATTCGGCATGCACGATTGCAAAGGCGTCAAAATTCCTATGCCCACAAATGGCCATCTGTGCACTGATGAAACTGGTATTGACTTCGATCATAAGGTATACCGCTCCATGATTGGTTCTCTATTGTACTTATGTGCATCTAGGCCAGATATAATGCTTAGTGTTTGCATGTGTGCCCGATTTCAAGCTGCACCGAAGGAATCACACCATAAGGCTGTGAAACATATTCTTCGATATCTAGCTCACACACCAACACTTGGATTATGGTACCCCAAGGGCTCGGCTTTTGATCTCATTGGATATTCAGACTCTGACTATGCTGGTGATTGTGTGGACCGCAAATCAACATCTGGTACATGTTATTTCCTCGGAAGATCTTTGGTCTGTTGGTCCTCGAAGAAACAGAACTGTGTATCACTATCTATCGCTGAAGCTGAGTATATTGCTGCTGGCTCTTGTTGTGCTCAATCGTTATGGATGAAGCAAACTCTCAAGGACTATGGTGTCAACTTGAAGAATGTGCCTCTACTCTTTGACAATGAGAGTGCCATCAAAATTGCTCACAACCCAGTTCAGCACTCGAAGACAAAGCACATTCAGATTCGTCATCATTTTCTTCGTGATCATGTGTTGAAGGGCGACATCTCTATTGAACATGTGAAGACTGAAGAATAGCTAGCCGATATCTTCACAAAGCCCTTGGATGAGAAGAGATTTAGCAAGTTGCGGTGTGAGTTAAATATCTTAGAATCTTTGAATGTTCTTTGAATTGGACATTCATCCTAACACTTATGCAAAATTGATGACTTAGATGTGCAACACATGAAGAATTTGTTTTTCTTCAATCAATGAAGAATAATGCTCTAAGTGTGAAGAAATTGATTCTCAGAACCCTACGACAATTGTACGCGGTGTCTGAAATCATCATTCTTATACGGTGGATCACGCCACCACAAAAGTTGAAAATCTTCAATTTGAGTTTTTGAAATTCCTCAGTTGTTCATATTCTTCAACTTTGCAAAATCTTCATTGTTTCCGTTTCTTTTCTTCAATGGCTATATATATATATATATATATAGGGTGGGTCTATTCTCATAACACCCCTTAAGACATTATTCTCATAACACTTCGCTTATTCTGCTAACACCCATCCTCCCACGTCGAACCTTATCATCCCACCCCCACGTCGAACCTTATCATCCCACCCCCACGTCCCCCCCGGTCAAACCCCACCCCAACCTTCTCTCTCTCGCCTACCTCCCACCATCGCGCCGCCTCTTAGTCCCGGGCGCCGCGCCTCCCCTCCTCCACCTCACCCCACAACGCCGCCACTCCTCCAGCCAAGGCCGCCGCCCGCCCGCCACTCGGCCCTGCGCCGCCCCTGACCGGCCTTCTTCCAGAGGCCCGGCCATAGGTCACCGCAACAAGCCCACCCGCCACCTCCCTCTGTCGCCGGCCAAGGCGACCGCCGCCTACCCGCGCCACCCCGGCTCCAACTCCGTGCCATCCACCTCCACATCAAACGGCGGCGCGCCGCCCAGCCCCAACCGCGAGATCCGCGCGACGACGGTCGGTCCACCATGGGCCGAGCACCTCCTTCCCTCGGCGTCAACTGGATCCATCCACCCCTACCGTATCCGAGCCTTCTCACTGTCGGATCCCCTTCCTCCTCTCTAACACTGGATCAAGGTGTGCGGGATGGGCAGAGGTAGGAGGGAGTGTGCTACCCCGGCCGTTCCACCGTTGATTAGCCTGCCCACTACTCATGGGTTGTGCAGTTTGGTATGAGTGATCCTGCAGTGCGGGAGATCATGGGTGTGCAGTTTTTTTGTCTCATATTTTTGGTGTACAGATGAATGTGTGGTTGTATGCGTTTTGACTGAGGGTGTGCAGTTATTTTTTCTTCAAATCTTTGGATGATTTGTATAGGGCGGTTAGCTTGGGTGCCCGTTGCTTTTCGGATTCTTTTGTTTGTTCTTCAATCAGTTCGTGAAAGTGTACGGCAACGACCGCACCCAGTTCATGGTGGTGCTTGAGTTCGGCAGTGTATTTGCAGTGGTTATGCAGTGCAGCGTGCACACACATGTAGTCCGATTCAGAAAGCGACAGAGCTGGGACTACCCAACAATGCAGTAGTCCAGCGGCGTGCGGAGGGTAAAGGCGGTGTGCAAGCACAATCCCGTGCCACTCGGCGCAGGCTAATTTTAATTTCAGTGGTGTTTATTGTGTGTGTGGTGTCTTTATGCGTGCAGTGCAACGGATTGGTTCCCTTTGTTTATCGCAGTTCCCTTGTTGCGAAAAAGCAGCAAAAATGTTGAAGTACTTTCATACAATTCACTTTGTTCTCATTGTGCAGTAAAAAAACCATGAAGGAAATGCAATGCATTTGGGTAAAAAAGAAGTCCACTACGAAGGACTCTTCAGTACGTTAATTTCAAACAAAATGCATTTAAAAACATGTAAAAATGCAGTGCACTTTGGTCTACAAAAAAGTCCACTACGAAGGACTTTAAAGTACACACCTTTTAAAAGAAAAAATATATTTAAAAAATCATGCAAATGCGGTGCACTTTGGTCTTGAAAAAAGTCCACTACGGAGGACTTCTTAGTACAATCCATTTCAAACAAAATGCATTTAAAAACATGGAAAATGCAGTGCACTTTGGTCTACAAAAAATTCCACCGTGAAGGACTTGTCAGTACACACACTTTCAAACAAAATGCATTTACAAAATCATGCAAATGCGGTGCACTTTGGACTTCAAAACAGTCCACCAAGAAAGGACTTTTCGTACAATCCATTTAAAAACAATATGCATTTAAAAAACATGCAGTTTCCTTGCACGCCTGATGGAGTGCGGTTTGCACTCTCAAGCAGTGCGCTCTTCTGTCTGATGAAGTACACACGTCGATTTAAGTGTCGTGAAAAACAGAGTGTTTCATATTTCGGTAATTTTAAAACTGCTCTTAAACCGTAAGAAATTAGAGAGAGTGTTCTACATGAAAAAGTTGCGTCTCGTCGATATCTTTCTAACGGCGTATATATTGAATCATTTCAACCAGCGGTTTGTAAAAATTTCGCCAAAACTGTTGCTGCCCTTCATAGTCAGCCGCATGATTTTCAAAATTAACTAAAAACCGTAAGGAATCTCAAAATCATTCCAACATATGAAAGTTGCGCATCGTCCATAGATTTTCAACGGTATATTACACGCCTTGTTTCGACAAACAGTTAGAAAACTGGAGTGAAAACAGTACCGAAAATTTGAAAAAATTCGAAAAACAGAATTCCGCGATTTATAAATTTGAAACTGCTTTTAAACCGTAACAAATTAGACAATAAATTATACATGAAAAAGATGCGCGCCGACGATATCGTTCCAACAGTGTATCATATGCTTCATTCTGACAAGCGGTTTAGAAAAAAGCAAAAAAACGCTCGCTGTCATTATTCGTCGGTCGCACCGTTTTCAAAACTGCTCTTAAACCGTGCGGAATCTCGAAAAGTGTTCAACATGGCGAAGTAGCGCATAATCCATACCTTTTCAACGGTATATTAAACGCATTGTTTCGACAAACGGTTAAAAAACTAGAGCAAAAAAGGTACCGAAAAAACAACATGTACAATTTTTTCAACATGAAGTTCACTGGTCTCTATGTTGCAGTGCCCTCGTGTTATGCGTGCAGTGCAGAAGTGTTATGAGAATATTATTCTCATAATATTATGAGAATATATATATATATATATATATATATATATATATATATATATATATATATATATATATATATATATACGAGTTTATGTCCTCTACATCATTCACTTATTGCTATTTCTTCACGTTGCTTTTTCTACTAAGTGAATGTGATCGGACCTTTCCCTCTCTATGCTAAACTCAACCCATTCCATTCAAAAATTCTTCATATGCGTTATATTTAAAACTTGTTCAAAATCTTCACTGTGTCCTTGTCAGCTGAAGAAATTGCGAACGCAACGTTAAAACTTATCCTTTCCAAAATTTTCGATTTTGTCGCTCAAATCGTTCCGCGTTCCTCGACAATACTTATCTATTCACCCACGATCTCACACGATCTCCACTACACAGTACGTGGGTGACACATGTCGTGTGAATGAAAAGGGTCAGGGGCACGTTCGTCCTATTTCTTCGGGCGAACGGTTTTCATCTCAGCTATAAATACCCCTCCCCTTCCTTCACTTCACCTTTTACTCCGCTCGTTCTCACTCTCCCACTCGAGCTTCTCAAACCCTAGCGCCGCCTCTACTCCATCGTCGCCGGTGAGGAAGAGCTTCACTGCCTCGACCTCGTCGCTGTCGTACTCGCGCCAGCCGCGGATTTCTTCACTCCGCCGCCGCCGTAGCTGTCTTCCTCCGCCAAGTTAGGGCGTGGAAGATCTGCACAGACGAACTTCACATCTCCATCTCACAGTTCGTCGTGTTCTTCATCCAGGGTAATTAAAAGTTACTTTTACTACCCTATTTGATTCAATCATGTTCTTCAAAATTCTCAAAAGGTGTTTTCTTCATCAAATCTTCACACACTAAACACCTCACATATCCTCTGTTCTTGATTTGATTTCTCTAAGCTATGATTTTCTTCAAGATTCCTCAATTACGTGGATTTTTCAATCTATACAACTCTGGAATAGACAAAGAACGATTTGCGAAATTCTTCAAGACACATCTGGTCAAATTCCTCAAACTTGTTCTTTTTTTCAAAAACTTCTGAGAACGCATATGACCTCTCCAAATTCCTCGCAACTATACTCTATTCACAGGTACCCATGTTCGCTGCTGAATCACTAGGTTCTCATCAACTTAACTCATTTGCAGCGTTCCTTGAAGAAAAGCTGCATACTTCTTCAGAGAATTCGATTGTTCAAATTCCTCATCTGAGGAAAATGGCTGATGGAAAGAAGCCACAGAAAGGAGGACAGAAACTAGAGGTCAATACTGCTTTTGAACTGCCTGAAGACATTTATGCTGGTTATTGCACCCCTGATGAGGCAAAATTCGGAAAAGAGGACAAGAATCAGCGCAAAGTGCGCATCCAAAGAATAGAGAGGAGATTGGCACGTGAGTGGAGGGAGTACAGATATGTCACTCCCAAATACATGAAGAAATTCGCACTAAATCATCCCTGCCCAAAACCTCCACTGGAACCTGTCCAAGTTGCTGATCCCACAAGCATCAAGCGTGGTGAGGACTTTCCTGAAGAATGGGCCAAGCGCCAGGCCAAGTTGGCCAGACAAGCAAAAGATGCAGTGAGGAAATTCAATGAAGACTCTGCTGCTGCTGCTGCTGCCTCTGCTGAGGCTTCTGCTTCCAAGCATAAGAAGGCCATGGCTAAGAAGCCTGCTCACAAGCCAAGTGCTTCTTCCTCAGCAATGCCCTCACGGTCAGTTTCTTCAAAGCCCTCACGACAAATTCCTCAGACTGCTCCTGCTCTTCCAAAGTCCTCAGCTCCTCCGCAAAAGTCTTCAGATGCTGCAACAAAATCTTCTGCTCCAGTGCATCTTGCCACATGTCAGAGGACTACAGGCATATCCATTACCTCAGTAGCCTCTGCAAGCTCCTCACCTGCCCCAAGTTCCTCAGCGATACCAAGTTCCTCAGCTGGTCCCTCGCTGCTGAAGAAAAAGACAACTGCTGGACGAGGCTCTCGCCCAAGTCCTCATAAGAAGCAAGTTGCTTTCCAAGTGTCGTCCGATGACGAAGCTGATGATGAAGAACTAGTTCAAATCATCAGAGACGGGCAAGAAAAGGCCGCTAGAGCCAAAGGAAGTGAAGTACCACTGCTGTTGGATCCCAAGGTGATGCTAGATTTCATTGATCTCTGGCACAAGGACCCCAACACTCCTATGCCTGATTTCAATCTGACTCCTGGCCAAAGTCATATGCTGACCACCTTCATAGGCGAAAAAAATGGAAGTTTGAACAGGCCAGACAGACCAAGAAAGCGCAGTACGAGAAGGAGCGCTACTTGAAAAAAAATGTTGTCAACATGACAACTGAAGAACTAGTCAACACGCGGGGTGAAATCAAAGCCCTCAGTAATGAATTTGAAGCACATCGTGCTGACTGGTTGGGCGCCAAAGTCAGATTTGTCAATCTGACCAAAGGTTTTTCTTCAAGTGCTGCTCGCAAGACGCACATTGAAATTCCTCAGGCTGAAGCATCTGCTCAGTCGGCTGAAGGACATGCCAGCACCGCTGAAGAAAATCTGGCTGCTGAAGAAAATCCCAGGGCTGATGACTCCGCTCCAGCCACTGAAGAAATTGCCAGGGCAACCTCTAGTGTTGCGCCTGAAGAAAATGTCAGGCCAGCTGAAGCTCAAAATGCTGCGCCTGAAGATCATGAAGAAGTCAGGACAACTGCATCAGTTGTGCCTGAAGAAAATCAACCAGATTCCTCAGCTGCTCCTACGCCCACACCAACTCCAAACCTTCCATCTGCATTAGATGTGAAGAAGACAAAGGCTGCAGAGCATGCAGCTGTGAAGAAAAGGAAGGCATCAGCATCTTCAGATTCTTCAGTTCCGAAGAAAATGAAGCCATTGACAAGCTCTACTGTCCAATTGATGTCATTCCAATTTCATCTATGCCATCGAAGGACCTTGTTCCTTTTGATGAAGAATATGTGATTCCAAGTGAATCGGATGAAGACATTCCCTCTGCTACTTCCTGAGAGCAGACGAATGAAGAAATTGAAGCGGATCCTATCCCTTCAACCCTAATCATCTCCTCGCCTATGCCTCAGTTTACTGCTGAAGAGGTCGGCATTGAAGAAATGGAAGAACAAGATTCTGACGTGGACATTGGGAATACCACTCCACTGATGACTGATGACTTCTGGGATAGTCAGCATCCCAACTCCCCTTTGTTCACGCCACTCCAACAAATCCCTCATTCACCAGCACCAACCGTTCCATTGGGCTCTGAGGAAACTCATCCCACACAGACTGTTCATGAAGACATTCCAGCCACTAGTGCTGAAGAAACTGCTGATGCTGCTGAATCAATGAAGACTACTGCTGAAGAGGAACCAGAAATTCCTCAGACTAAAGAACCTCAGATTGCAAATCCAGAGGTAGTGATGCAATTGACAGATACTCCTCAACCGAAGCCAAAGGATCCTTTCTCAAGGAAGCAATCTTTCAAGAAGGTTGATTTCTTCGGTGAGCATGTGTTCTTCACTGATTTCAATTCCTATGACTCTGCTCGCATAAGGAAAGGCGTTTCTGGACTGCCAGTCAGGCGAATTTCTATTCCTCAGTGCTATACAATAAAGACAAAGTCTTCGGGCATCAGCATATTCCTCACGTGGATATGGAGTCACTGCCGTGTTTTGTGTCGGTCCTTAGTGTTCTTCATGATGCTGGACTTCTGGGTTTTTGCACAGATATATGCGATTGGAATGAAGAATTGATTCTCCAATTTTATGCAACCCTGCACATCACCGGCAATTCTGAAGACATCAACTCATGGGTGCTGGACTAGATGTCTGAAAACACTCATTACAAAGCTCCAGCCTCTAAATTGCTTCATGCTCTGCCCCTCAGTCCTCCAAATGAAGCAGCACGTTGCATGTATGAAGAAACTGAACTCACTGATCACTACATGCAAGTGCTCATGAAGCCTCTGAAGCCAGGACAAGCTCCACGGACCAAATTCCTCGTGAAGGAATTGATGTTTCTGCCTCGGACTGTCTATCGCATTCTGACGAAGACTTTGAGTCCAATCAAGGGCCACAACTCGAATGATGAAGAAGTCGTTGGCATCATGAAGAATCTGCTATTCAACATCATCCATGGCGTTCCCATCAACTACCATGATTTCTTCATGAGGACAATGGCAAATGTTGCATTGTCCCCTTTCAACTTGAAGCCTTATGCTCCCTGGATTATGATATTCATCAGGACAAGGTCTTCAGTGAATTACAAAGCTGAAACTCTCAATCATTGCAGCTACTTGCCCCCAATTGAAGTCCTCAAACAGATATTTTCCCCAGCTGATGACAAGGGCAAGGCCACTGCTGTGCTTGATGAAGGCACTCGTCCATTGGATGGCCAGTTTCGCAAAGCTACATCTTATTCCAGCAATGATGACTCTGCCACTCATAACTCTGCCGCCAACGCTCCAAAGCAAAATCCTCAAGGCACAGCTCCCAGGGTGATGACTGATCATGAGCTTCTCCTCAGTCTTCATCAGAAGGTTGATCGCAACCACAAATGGGTCAAGCGTCAGTTTGGTTCAATTGTTCACAACATGGCCTCTACACATAATACAGTGAAGAAAAATCATTACTACCTACATGAAACCCTCAACCGCACCTGGGCTGTTCTGTCTCATCTCTATGGCGAAGAAGATCTGAAGAAAATGGGTCTCAAGGATGACTTTGACTGGTCTGCTCCTCCTCCGAAGAAATACAAGAAGGTCAAGGTTCCTCCCTTGGTGGCCAGCTCTTATTCTTCATCGCGCAAGACCGACGAGTATGAAGACCTGGACGACACTGCGGCAGGCCCTACCTCAACTATCGACCCCAACAACGCTGGCGCTCCTTCATCATCTTGAGATTCTTCAGGGGCGTTAGTCCTCAGTTTCGATCCTTTTGGTCATTCGATGACAAGGGGGAGAAATTTGAGTTAGTCTTCAAGCGAGTCTATATATATGGGCATTTTTTTGCTAAGTTACAACTCTCGTTCTTCTGATGACTTTGTGGATCGAGTTGTAAACTTAAACTCTATGGTGACCTAATACTTTTGCTGTGGTGTTTCTGCATGCTTATTCCTCATTAATGTTATGCACGCATGCTGAATTACATCAGTCACCATATTTCATCATGGATTTCAAATTCTTCATATTATATGTCAAATGTGTGTATGAATTACAAGATATAGGGGGAGATCTCCATGATTCTACTCTTCAGGTGTGCATTGCTTCAAAAGAAAATTCCTCACTATGCACAACATCAGGGGGAGTTCTTCTATATCTTGCAATCAAATTCCTCAATATCAGTATTTACACTTCATATGTTTATCCCCGTTGAAAACTTAACCTATATTGTCATCAATCACCAAAAAAGGGGGAGATTGTAAGTGCATCTAGTGCCCCTTAGTGATTTTGGTGTATTGAAGACTTATAGGTTAAGGGACTAATGTATTTGTGAGTGTACACAGGTCTATAAGTCTAAGAGGAGTTTGATTATTTCAGGGAAATTCGACCCCTAAAAATGAATTCTTCGACTAAAGACTTTGGATTTCTGAAGACTTTGAAAGTGAAGAAATTGGTGTGACCTTGAAGACTTGGTATTCATTTGAGGAACATGAAGCATGAAGACTTTTGTTTTTACAGTTTCATTTTCTCTTTCTTGAGTCATAGGAAACACCGTACTGTTAAAGGGGGTCGAGGAAATACTAAGGAAAAATTTCCATGTGATGCTCAACTCAAAATCCTACATCTACCAATCCCTTCGAGTGAAGCCATTGGAAATCTCATACAGTTCAGTCATATTCTTCAGTGACAGAGAAGAAGTTCTTCTGGTCTCTGAGGAATTTGTTCTGACTGAGGAGTTAGGAATTCGCCAGTGCGGATTGCCTACACAGTGAGGAACATGATAGCCCTGAGGAATCTGATACTCAAATTTCCGACCGTTGCTGTGCTATGCGCCAGTTGTCCCAAAATATCTACCTACCTAACGGTCATATCATTAAAGGGCATTTATGTCTTATCATGTCGGGATGCTCCCTAGGCTATAAATAGCCGCCCCCCTACAACCACTAGCTAGTTGGCTGCTCCGCGAGAAACTGGCACTTGTCATAAGAGCAACCCATCCTCCGAGGACTTTGAGCGAAAATCATCAAGTGAGGAAAAACCCGAAACCAAAACCAAAACCTTCAAACCCAAAAGTGATTGAGCATCACTAAAGAGATTGATCCTGCGTGGATCCGACACTTGTTACCTTTGAAGACTATGCTTCTTCCAGACGGTTAGGCGTCAAGGTCTAGAGCATCCAAAAGGAATTGTGGATCACCGAGTGACCAAGTCTGTGAAGGTTCGGAAGTCACCTGAAGACTTACCACGAGTGATTGGGCGAGGTCTGTGTGACCTTAGCTCAAGGAGAATACGGTGAGGACTTGGTGTCTTGGACTGTGTGTCCTTGACTGGGTGTCCGGGACTGTGTGTCCTTGGGTTTAAATACCTAGCCGCTCCAACCAGATGTACAACTGAGATAGCAGTTGGAACTGGTCTACCAAATCATTGTCTTCACCAAGCTTACTGGTTCTATCTCCTCAACTCTTTCAATTCCTCGTATCTATGTTGTGTGCTTGTTCATATATGTTTGAAGACTTTGACTGAAGACTTTCTCAATTTCCTCAGTTCAATTTCTTCAGTCTGTTTGTCTTCATCCTGTGTTATCATGTGATTACGCTTTCTGTACTCTGTGTTTGTCTTCATTTCTCCATGACGACCATGCTTGTATTCTGTCATGTTTACTTCTGAGTACTTATTCCGCTGCAAGTAGTTCTTCGTTAAGGAATTTCCTCAACAGCAAATTCCTCAGTGAAGAATTCATAAAAATCGCCTAGTCACCCCCCTCTAGTCGATATAACGCACTTTCATTGAGTCCATGGATTATGCACACTCTCACCCTTCCACTATTGCTAGCCTCTCTTGTACCGCACAACTTCTGCCGGTGCCACACACCCACCATATACCTTCCTCAAAACAGCCACCATACCGACCTACTATGGCATTTCCATAGCCATTCCGAGATATATTTCCATGCAACTTTCCACCGTTCTGTTTACTATGACACGCTTCATCATTGTCATATTGCCATGCATGATCATGTAGTTGACTTCGTATTTGTGGCAAGGCCACCATGCATAATTTTTCATACATGTCACTCTTGATTCATTGCACATCCCGGTACACCGCCGGAGGCATTCACATAGAGTCATATTTTGTTCTAGCTTTGAGTTATAAGTAAATAAAATTGTGATGATCTTCATTACTAGAGCATTGTCCCAGTGAGGAAAGGATGATTGAGACTATGATTCCCCCACAAGTCAGGATGAGACTCCAGACGAAAAAAAAGGAAAAATAAAAAAAGGCCATAAAAAAGAGAAAAGGCCCAAATAAAAATAAATAAAAAAAGAACAAAAAACTGAGAGAGAAAGAGAGAAGGGGCAATGCTACTATCCTTTTTCCACACTTGTGTTTCAAAGTAGCACCATGATCTTCATGATAGAGAGTCTCTTGTTTTGTCACTTTCATATACTAGTGGGAATTTTCATTATAGAACTTGGCTTGTATATTCCAACGATGGGCTTCCTCAAAATGCCCTAGGTCTTCGTGAGCAAGCAAGTTGGATGCACACCCACTTAGTTTCTTTTGTTGAGCTTTCATAGACTTATAGCTCTAGTGCATCCGTTGCATGGCAATCCCTACTCACTCACATTGATATCGATAGATGGGCATCTCCATAGCCCATTAATACGCCTAGTTGATGTGAGACTATCTTCCTCTCTTTTGTCTTCTCCGCAACCACCACTCTATTCCCCTATAGTGCTATATCCATGGCTCACGCTCATGTATTGCGTGAAAGTTGAAAAGTTTGAAAAAATTGAAGTGTGAAATAATTGCTAGGCTGAAACCGGGGTTGTGCATGAATTAAATATTTTGTGTGATGAAGATAGAGCATAGCCAGACTATATGATTTTGTAGGGATAACTTTCTTTGGCCATGTTATTTTGCGAAGACATAATTGTTTTATTAGTATGCTTGAAGTATTACTATTCTTATGTCAATATTAAACTTTTGTCTTGAATCTTTTGGATCTGAAAATTCATGCCACAATAAACAAAATTACATTAAGAATTATGTTGGGTAGCATTCCACATCAAAAATTCTTTTTTAATCATTTACCTACTCGAGGACGAGCAGGAATTAAGCTTGGGGATGCTTGATACGTCTCCAACGTATCTATAATTTTTGATTGTTCCATGCTATTATTTATGAAGTCTTGGATGTTTAGTGGGCTTTATCATTCACTTTTATATCATTTTTGGGACTAACCTACTAACCCAAAGGCCCAGTCCAGATTGTTGTTTTTTGCCTGTTTCAGGGTTTTGCAGAAAAAGAATATCAAACGGAGTCCAAACGGAATGAAACCTTCACGAGAGATATTTTTGGAGAAAATCATGCACGCGGAGCTTGAGAACCACGTCAGGGGATCAAGAGGTGGCCCACGAGGGTGGGGGGCGCGCCCCCCTGCCTCGTGGCCCCCTCGAGCGTCCCCCGGTGCCCTCCTTCTTCCTATATAAGTCTACGTACCCCAAAACCTCCATGGACAGAGAGAAAACCCTAATTCCACCGGCGTAACCTTCTGTTCCCATGAGATCCCATCTTGGAGCCTGTTCCGGAGCTCCACCAGAGGGGGATCCATCATGGAGTTCTTCATAATCATCATCATCGACCTCACCATGAGTTGTGAGTAGTTTACCATAGACCTTCGGGTCCATAGCTAGTATCTAGATGGCTTCCTCTCTCTCTATGGATCTCAATACAAAGTTCTCCTCGGTCTTCGAGGAGATCTATTCGATGTAATCTCTTTTTGCGGTGTGTTTGTCGAGATCCGATGAATTGTGAGTTTATGATCAAGATTATCTATGAAAGATATTTGGTTCTTCTCTGAACTTTTTATTTGTGCTCATAATACTCTTCGTATTATTGGTTTGGTTTGGCCTACTAGATCTTTAGTTCTTGCAATGGGAGAAGTGCTTGGCTTTGGGTTCAAGCTTGCGGTGTCCTTTCCTAGTGACAGTAGGGGAAGCAAGGCAAGTGTTGCCATCGAGGATAAAAAGATGGGGTTTACATCATATTGCTTGAGTTTATCCCTCTACATCATGTCATCTTGCTTAAGGCGTTACTCTGTTCTTATGAACTCAATACACTAGATGCATGCTGGATAGCGGTCGATGTGTGGAGTAATAGTAGTAGATGCAGGCAGGAGTCGGTCTACTTGTCTCGGACGTGATGCCTATATACAATGATCATGCCTAGATAGTCTCATAATTATTATCTTTTATATCAATTGCTGAACAGTAATTTGTTTACCCGCCGTAGAATATTGCTATCATGAGAGAAGCCACTAGAGAACACTATGGCCCCCGGGTCTATTCTCAACATATCAATATACATCTACTTTACTTTTATCGCTTTTATTTGCTGTTCTTGTAAACCAAAAATACCAAAAATATAAACTATCATCTCTATCAGATCTCACCTTCGTAAGTGACCGTAAAGGGATTGACAACCCCTTATCGCGTTGGCTGCGAAGTTCTTATTTGTTTGTGCAGGTGCGAGGGACTGGCGCGTGGTCTCCTACTGGATTGATACCTTGGTTCTCAAAACTGAGGGAAATACTTACGCTACTGTGCTGCATCTCCCTTCCCTCTTCGAGGGAATACAACGCAAGCTCGAGAAGTAGCAAGAAGAATTTCTGGCGCCGTTGCCGGGGAGGCTTACGCAAAAGTCATATACCAAGTACCTATCACAAACCCTTATCCTTCGCATTACATATTTTGTCTCTCGTTTTCCTCTCCCCCACTTCACCCTTGCCGTTTTATTTGCCCTTCTTCCACCGTGTGTTTATCGTTCGCTTGCTTCTTGTTTTCTTGTGTGTGTTGGATTGCTTGCTTGTCACTATGGCTCAGAACAATACCAAATTGTGTGACTTCTCCAATACCAACAACAATTATTTTATTAGCACTCCGATTGCTCCTATTACCGATGCTTAATCTTGTGAGATCAATGCTGCTTTGTTGAATCTTGTCATGATAGATCAATTCTCCGGCCTTCCTAGTGATTTTGTTGAATCTTGCCGCTACCCATCTAAACAACTTTGTTGATTTGTGTGATATGCAAAAGAAAAGGGATACGAATAACGATATTGTTAAATTGAATTTATTTCTGTTTTCACTTAGAGATCGTGCTAGAACTTGGTTTTCCTCTTTGCCTAGAAATAGTATTGATTCGTGGAATAAGTGCAAATATGATTTTATCTCTAAGTATTTCCCTCCTGCTAAGATCATCTCTCTTAGAAACGATATTATGAATTTTAAGCAACTAGATCATGAGCATGTTGCACAAGCTTGGGAGAGAATGAAATTGATGATACGTAATTGCCCTACACATGGTTTGAATCTATGGATGATTATTCAGAACTTTTGTGCTGGCTTAAATTTTGCTTCTAGAAATCTTTTAGATTCGGCCGTCGGAGGCACTTTCATGGAAACTACCTTAGGAGAAGATACTAAAATCCTAGATAATATTATGGTTAATTATTCTCAATGGCCCACCAAAAGATCTACTAGTAAAAAAGTGCATGCTATTGAAGAAATTTGTGTTTTGAGTGGAAAGATGGATGAACTTATGAAATTATTTGCTGCTAAGAGTGCTTCTTCTGATCCTAATGATATGCCTTTGTCCACTTTGATTGATAATAACAATGAATCTTTGGATGTGAATTTTGTTGGTAGGAATAATTTTGGTAACAATGCTTATAGAGGTAATTTTAATCCTAGGCCTTTTCCTAGTAATTCCTCTAATAATTATGGTAATTCCTACAACAACTCTTATGGAAAGATGCCTTCTGAATTTGAAACTAGTGTTAAGGAGTTTATGATATCGCAAAAGAATTTCAATGCTTTGCTTGAAGAGAAATTGCTTAAGGTTGATGAATTGGCTAGAAGTGTGGATAGAATTACTCTTGATGTTGATTCTTTGAAACTTAGATCTATCCCACCTAAGCATGATATCAATGAGTCTCTCAAAGCCATGAGAATTTCCATTGATGAATGCAAAGAAAGAACCGCTAGAATGCGTGCTAAAAGAGAGGATTATATTAAAGCATGTTCTTCTAGTTATCATGAAAATACAGATGAAGATCTGAAAGTTATTGATTTGTCTCCTATTAGATCCTTGTTTTCTAGTATAAATTTTGATGAAGATAGGATTAGAGATGATTCTGCCTTAAAGTGTCCCAATGATTCAGAGTCTTTAGATCTTGATGCTAAAATTGCTAAAAGTGGGAGTGAAGAGATTAAAACTTTGCATAGTGATGAACCCACTACTTTGGATTTCAAGAGATTCAATTATGACAATTGCTCTTTGATTGATTGTATTTCCTTGTTGCAATCCATGCTAAATTCTCCGCATGCTTATAGTCAAAATAAAGCTTTCACCAAACACATAGTTGATGCTTTCATGCAATCTTATGAAGAAAAACTTGAGTTGGAAGTTTCTATCCCTAGAAAGCTTTATGATGAGTGGGAACCTACTATAAAAATAAAAATAAAAGATCATGAATGCTATGCTTTGTGTGATTTGGGTGCTAGTGTCTCCACTATCCCAAAAACTTTGTGTGATTTGCTAGGGTTCCATGAGCTTGATGATTGTTCTTTAAATTTGCATCTTGCGGATTCCACTATTAAGAAACCTACGGGAAGAATTAATGATGTTCTTATTGTTGCCAATAGGAATTATGTGCCCGTAGATTTCATTGTTCTTGATATAGATTGCAATCCTTCATGTCCTATTATTCTTGGTAGATCTTTCCTTAGAACGACTGGTGCAATTATTGATATGAAGGAAGGAAATATTAGATTCCAATTTCCGTTAAGGAAAGGCATGGAACACTTTCCTAGAAAGAAAATTAAATTACCATATGAATCTATCATGAGAGCCACTTATGGATTGCCTTCCAAAGATGGCAATACCTAGATTTATCTTGTATCGTGCCTAACTAGGGGCGTAAAACGATAGCGCTTGTTGGGAGGCAACCCAACTTTATATATTTTTGTTTTTGCTGCTGTTAGGGAATAAATATTGCATCTAGCCTCTGATTAGATGTGGTTTCATGTTTTGTTTAGTGTTTGTGCCAAGTAAAAACAGAATCGTTAGCGCTCGCTAAAGTAGTCGTCAGATTTTACCGGAGCTTGCTTTTTAGTTGATTATTTTTGCAGATGATTGGTAGACAAATTCCGCAAATTTACCAATTTAGTTTGAATATTTTTGAGTTCGATAAGTAGGCGAAACCTGCAGATTACTACAAACTGTTCTGTTTTTGATAGATTCTGTTTTTCGTGTGTTGTTTGCTTATTTCAATGCTTCTATGAGTAGTATTGGAGGATATGAACCATGGAGAAGTTGTAATACAGTAGGTTTAACACCAATATAAACAAATAATGAATTCATTGCTGCACCTTTGAGTAGTGGTTTGCTTTCTTATACTAACGGAGCTCACGAGAATTTTTGTCTAAGTTTTGTGTTGTGAAGTTTTCAAGTTTTGAGTATTGCTTTGATGGACTATGAAACAAGGATTAGGAAAGGCCTAAGCTTGGGGATGCCCATGGCACCCCAAGTAAATTCAAGATAATCAAAAGCCTAAGCTTGGCGATGCCCCGGGAAGGCATCCCCTCTTTCGTCTTCATCCATCGGTAACTATACTTGGAGCTATATTTTTATTCGCAACATGATATGTGTTTTGCTTGGAGCGTCTTGTATAATTTGAGTCTTTGCTTGTTAGTTTGTCAGAATCATCCTTGCTGGACACACCTATTTGAGAGAGTTAAATATGGTCTAGAAATTGTTAGAACACTCTATGTGCTTCACTTATATCTTTTGAGTTGAATAGTTTTTGCTCTAGTGCTTCACTTATATCTTTTAGAGCACGGTGGTGGTAATATTTTGTAGAAATTGTTGAACTCTCATGCTTCACTTATATCCTTTTGAGAGTCTATTAAAACAGCATGGTAATGTGTTTAGGCTAAAGAAACTAGTCTTCACATGATAGACATCCAATGTCAATGTAGTAAAAAAAAATCACTCCAAGTGCATTGAATAGAATTAGATGTTGGATGCTTGATAATTGTTTTGAGATATGAGGATAGTGATATTAGAGTCATGCCAGTGGAGTTATTATGAAATTGAGAAATACTTGTGTTAAGGTTAGTGATTCCTGTATCATGCACGTATGGTGAACCGCTATGTGACAAAGTTAGAGCATGAGGTATTTGTAGAGTGCCAACCTTTGTGTGGAGGTCGGGGACGCGTGATGGTTAACTCCTACCAACCTCCCCCCTAGGAGCATGCGTTGATTGCTTTGTTTTGATGACTCGTAGATTTTTGCAATAAGTATATGAGTTCTTTATGACTAATGTTGACTCGTAGATTTTTGCAATAAGTATATGAGTTCTTTATGACTAATGTTGAGTCCATGGATTATACGCACTCTCACCCTTCCACCATTGCTAGCCTCTCTTGTACCGCGCAACTTTCGTCGGTACCATAAACCCACTATATATCCTTCCTCAAAATAGCCACCATATTGTTCCTCAAAACAGCCACCATACCTACCTATCATGGCATTTCCATAGCCATTCCGAGATATATTGCCATGCAACTTTCCACCGTTCCGTTCATATGACACGCATCATATTGTCATATTGCCATGCATGATCATGTAGTTGACATCGTAGTTGTGGCAAAGCCACCATGCGTAATTTTCATATATGTCACTCTTGATTCATTGCACATCCCGGTACACCGCCAGAGGCATTCATGTAGAGTCATACTTGTTGTAGTATTGAATTGTAATTTCGAGTTGTAATAAAAGTGTGATGATCATCATTAATAGAGCATTGTCCCATGTGAGGAAAGGCCAATAAAAAAAGAGATGGCCCAAAAAAATAGAGAGGGGCTAATAAAAAAAAGAGAAAGCCCCTCCAAAAAAATGAGAGAAAAGAGATAAGGGACAATTGCTACTATCTTTTTCCACACTTGTGCTTCAAAGTAGCACCATGTTATTCATTGTAGAGAGTCTCATGTTTAGCTACTTTCATATACAAGTGGGAATTTTCATTATATAACTTGGCTTGTATAAACCAACGATGGGCTTCCTCAAATGCCCTAGGTCTTCGTGAGCAAGCAAGTTGGATGCACACCCACTAGTTTCTTTTGTTAAGCTTTCATTCATATTTAGCTCTAGTGCATCCATTGCATGACAATCCCTACTCACTCACATTTATATCTATTGATGGGCATCTCCATAGCCCATTGATACTGAAAGAGCTGTATATCGACTAGAGGGGGGGGGGGAATAGGCGATTTTGAGGAAAGCCTTCAAAACATGGAAGTTTCGGAGACAAACGATAGAACCGATCCTATTTATATGCAGCGGAGGGTAGACTACACTAGACAAGCCATAGTCAAGTATTCAATGAAGTGAAAGCACGAAGACTAATAGCAGCTAGGCAGTATGAATCAGGATGGAAGATTGTATGAAGCCAGTCAGAACAAGTAGTCACACAGTGAAGTCAAACAGATAAGGCAAGCAGGCAATGACTTCACAAAGACAGACATTAAGTAAAGAGAAGGAAGGGATAGAACCAGTAGCTTGGGGAAGACAGTGATTTGTTCGACTAGTTCCAGTTGCTGTGACAACTGTACGTCTGGTTAGGGAGGCTGAGATTTAACTCAGAAGACCGCGTCTTCACCTTATTCCCCTTGAGCTAAGGACACCCAGTCCTCGCCCAATCACTCTGGTAAGTCTTCAAGGTAGACTTCCAAACCTTCACAGACTTTGTTCACCGGCGATCCACATTGACTCTTGGATGCTCAGAACGCGACGCCTAACCGGCTGGAGGATTCATAGTCCTCAAGTGTAACAAGTCTTCAGATCACGCGGACAAAAAGACTTTAGTGATGCCTAACACTCTTTGGCTCTGGGTGTTTGGGCTTTGTCCTCGCAAGGATCTCTCTCTCAAATGCTTCGGAGGTGGGTTGCGCTCAAACGACAAAAGCCGTGTACTAACTCTGAGCAGCCACCAATTTATGGTGTAGGGGTGGGCTATTTATAGCCACTAGGCAACCCGACCTGATTTGTCCGAAATGACCCTAGGTCACTAAGGAACTGACACGTGTTCCAACGATCAGATTTCAAACACACGCGGCAACTTTACTTGGGCTACAAGTAAAGCTGACTCATCCAGCTCTGGATAATATTTGCTCTCATGGTCTTCGCTCGAAGACATAGGATTTGGTTGAGCATCAGTTCAGTCACTCAGAATTTGTTCACTTGGACCCCACTTAACAGTACGGTGGTTCCTATGACTCAACAAAGAAGAAAAGGAAACAACGAAACGTCTAAGTCTTCGCGCTCCATAGTCTTCACACAATGTCTTCTCTTGTCATAGTCTTCAATATGAATATCTTCATATACCACCATTGTCGTCAATGTCTTCATACATTTTTAGGGGTCATCTCCGGTAGGTATACCGAATCAATGAGGGACTACTACCTATGTTATCCTGCAATTCTCACAAACACATTAGTCCCTCAACCAGGTTTGTCGTCAATACTCCAAAACCAACTAGGGGTGGCACTAGATGCACTTACAATCTCCCCCTTTTTGGTGATTGATGACAAACTGGTTGAAGTTTTCAACGGGGATAAAAGTATGTGAAATTGTAAAGGATAAAGGTATTGTCGTCATAAGTAGCAAAAGGCTCCCCCTGAGGTTGTGCATATAAGTAATTTGCTTTTGAATGCAAATGCACATAGCAGGTTGTACTTGTGGAGATCCTCTTCAACTTATGAAGACAATTCATCATGCACAATTGATATGTCGAATATAATGATATGCATAATGAGAAATGGACGTCTGCAAAATGACTAAGTGCGGAATTTATCGTTGCACATGCGGAATTTATCATCGCATCACAGAGTACCAGAAAACGTAGCAGACGACCATCAAGTTCAAGTGTTACAACTCAAAGAACCAAATGTAACAAAAGCGAGAGTTGTAAACACTAGGCAAAATATAAAGCACCCACCCATATGGACCCGCTTAAAGACTATCAACTCATATGCTTCTCCCCCTTTTGTCAGTAAGGACCAAAAAGGTTTGAAGACACAGAGCCTCTACTCGTTCCCAGAAGGAGTAGGAGAAGATGCAGGGTCGGCGTTAGTGTTTGGCGGTGCAGAAGTTCTTGGAGCAGTGTCGACACGCGCTGAAGGATGAGGTGATGAGGTAGCATCATCTTGATCATCAATCACTCTGGCATACACTGTTGTAGCGGAGGAGGAATAATCGGAGTCTTCAAGAGACGGAGTTCGACGCAAGACAACATTTCTTGGGGGAGTGGTGTCAAACTTGAATCTTTCAGTGAAGCCGTCGTCTTGAAGATCTGCTTCAGCACTCAGCAATGTCAAACTCTTCCATGACCTCCGACAGGTTTCATGTGCAACAAAGGCATTCTTGGTGGCAAGGTTGCGAATACGATTGACGTCCACCAAGAGGCTTTGCATCTGGCGCTTCAGCCAGTAGTGGTGCTTATCATGTTTCTGATGTAAGGCAACGAGAAGTTCTCGGTCATTGAGAACACGAGATCGCTTCCGAGGCCTTTGGGCAATGGTGCTCTCAGTAGCTTTAGTCTGTGCACGGTGAGGTAAGCGAGTATGTCCAGCCAGAGGATAAACACGAGTGACTGCTTGAACTCCTTCAATGGGCTGAGTGAAGCTTTCGTGATCAACATTGTGAAGATAAACATGCTCTTTGGCAGGCTCTGGGTATATGGCTTCAACTGACATATCAACCTCTGACAAGAATAGGAGATGGTTGCGAGCAGAAGGTTGATAGTTGACAGCAGAATGAAGCTTGATGAGGAGCATGACCCATGGAGCGTAGAACTTAAGTCCAAAGAGATCAGAGCCTGATGCAGCCAACTGCCTGATAAAGAAGTCTTGAGCGTTGAAGCTGATGCCATTGAAGATATAGAAGACCAATGTCATCATTGTTCCTTCAAGTTTGGCTGATGAAGAGTGTCCTTTGACAGACCATAAAGTTCGCCTGATGATATGATATATAGTGCGGGGCAGATACTCAAGGTCTTCGACAAAGAACTCCTTTGGGTACTCAGCATCGCGTGGCAAGGGCTTCATCATGCTCAGCATTTGGCTCATGTTGGGCTCTGGCTTCTGAAAGATACTCTCCAAAGCATCGCGGTGACGTTGACAACCAGGTTCATATAGTTCTCCTGGAGTGGGCAGGCCAGTTAGCTCAATGATGTCAAAGGCTTTGGCTTCATGATGGACATTTCCTGTCATCCACTCAAGGACCCATGTTTTCGGATCCCTATTGTAGCCGCGAATGTGGAGGGTTGCATAGAATTGCAGAAGCAGCTCTTCATTCCAATGCTCTTTATCAGTCATGAAGTTCAGTAATCCAGCATCACGAAAGCAATCAAGGGCTTCTTCAAGGCAAGGCAACCCAGCAATGGCTTCAGTGTCAAGACGCATATGTGGGAAGATGCGCCCTTGATCATAGAGAACACGTGAATAATAGTTGCGCTGTTGATAGCTCCAGAGCCTATCTGATGAAATCCTTGGTCTGGAATAGGGGTTCTTGGCGCTATCAAAGAAGGTGTTGTGCGCAACGAAGCCGTTGGCATTGAAGGACCCTGGTGAAGTGGCAGTACCTGGAAACCTAGGCAGTCTTGGCTTTGGCTTCTGGACCTGTGGCCTGTGCTGAACATGATAGTCAAATTGAGGACCAACAGCAGGAGGAGGGACCAGAATAGGCCATCTGACAGTGACCAGCTGACCATAGTTGTATGCTTGCTCAATAGTGTGTGGCCTGGGAGGCGGTACAGGAGCAGTAACAGTGGAAGTGGCAGTGGCAGTGACTTCAGGATGCAGATTTGCATCAGGTGCAGCATTGACTTCAGGTGCTATCACTTCGGGTACCACATTAACTTCAGGCGCCACATTAGCATCAGCCATGACAACGTCATTGGCGTCAGTGTTGGTGTTGGTGGCCGCCTCAGTATGTGTAACCTCCACTTCAGGAGCTGGAGGGTCAGACACGTTCTCCGCGAGAACAACTTGGTTGGTAGGGGGTGTGGCAACACGTGCTTCTTCTTCTCTTGTTTATTCTTCTTGGTCATCGGCTGATGCAGCCGGAATATCTTCAGCCGCTTTGGCTTCAGACTCAGGGATGTTCGCAGTTGGAGAGGCTTCAGGAAACACTTGTCGTGAAACAGATTGGCGCTCATCTCCTTCTGGAACACTTGATAGATCGACTTGAGGCCTTGGTCCTTTGCGAAGCCTGCGGAATGATGGCGACGCCTGCGGAGATGGTGTTGGTTGTGCCTCATAGTCTTCATCTTCAATCACCGGACTGGTGACTTGAGTTGGGGGAGTTACTGGTGTTTCTGCTTGACGGTGGGAGTCTTGTGGGTGATCAGCCCACGAATCATCCTGAGCAATTGGCGTCAAAGGACGACCAATGCTGATGAGTTCGCTGTTCGTGAGAACAGGCGATGATACCACATTGTGTTCAATCTGAGGAAGGACTTCATCATCTTCAACATTGTCGTGATGACCAATGTCTTCAGCTGCGGTGGGGTCAACAGCTGGAATGTCTTCAGGAGCCTCTGTGGTAGCAGGCTCATGAACAATTAGGCGACGTTCTTGTTGTGTAATGCCCAGGATGGAGTTATACCTCCTACGTGTCAAGGCACGACTTAAAGGCATAAATCCATCCTAGAATGATCTCAAGTTTGGTATCTTTGCACGACTCATGTAAAAGAGGGATTAAATTGCAAAAGGAGATAGTTGGCTTACACTCGCCACTTCACACAATACAATACATAAGCAATACATCATTCAAAACATCACAACCCGACTACGGGTGAAGATCCAAAAGAAAGATACCAAAACAACATAAAACCACAGGTCAGGATCGAATCCTAGTAGAAACCACTACTGATCGACGAAACGTCACAAGCATACGGCCAAACTCTTCATCGAGCTCCTAGTGAAGAACTTGAACCAGCTCCTGCTTCAAACTCGGCTGAACCTGCATCTGGTGTTGTAGTAACTGTGAGCCACGAGGACTCAGCAATCCCATAACCATGGGTAACAAGACTAGCAAAGCTTTATGGGTCGGAAGAGGTAAAGTGGTGAGGTTGCAGCAGCGGCTAAGCATAATATGGTGGCTAGCTTACGACTACAAGAATAAGATGAGCATCTACGCAAACGGTCGCAAAAGAGGTGATCGCTAAAGATCCTAACTACATACGGTCAAACATAACCCCACCGTGTTCTCTTCTCAAAATGAAAAGAGACAGTCACGGTTACTCACACAGTTGTGTGTTTTACTTCGGATCCTCTGTCAAGTTTTCTACAACCGGACATTAACAAATTCCAATCTGCCACATAACCGCGGGCACGACTTTCGAAAGATCATAACCCTGCAGGGGTGTTCCAACTTAGCCCATCACAAGCTCTCACGATTAGCTGAAGTGATAAATATAATATCATCACTCCTTATCTTAGGGAAAATCCGATCAGGCTCGGAATCCTTGTAGCACAAGTCATTTCGACAATGGTAAAACAAGTCCAGCAAGACCTCCCGGCGTGCCGACACCCTGATAGTAGCCGCGCGTATCTCGTCTCAGGCCACGTCCGGATGAGCGCTACGTACAGATACCGAAGACCCCAGCGAACTGGGTAGTATCCGCAAGTGACTCTAGTTTGGGACCAACACCATCAGCACTGGCCCCCCCTGCTATGTAGAATTAAGAATCCTCGGGTAGCGCTAACTCCCTATGCAAATTTAATTAATTAATTAAGTTGTTATTATGAGCAAATTAAAACCAATGTTGGGCCTTGCTGGAGGAGTTTTATTCAAAGTTGAACTGTCAAGGGGTCCCCATCCACCCATCGTGTAAGGAACGCAAAATCAAGGAACATAATGCCGGTTTATCGGCGCCTAAGGTGGCATGAGTGGAACAAAACACCGAGCAAAAGGCCAAGCCTTCCACCCATGCCCAGTATATAGGTGTGTTAATAATATTAATAGATATTGTGATATATCCAACAACAAGTTCCCTCCTGGAACGAACTTCATCTTCACCTGCAACTAACAACGCTATAAGAGGAACTGAGCAAGCGAGGCTGAGCAAGCGGGTAACATAGCCAAACAGTGGTTTTGCTAGGAAGGTGTCAAGGTTAGAGGTTTCATGGCAACAAGGAGAGGCTGACATAAAAGATGGGTAGCGCGACATGTAACGATAGCATCGAGACAACTAAGCATGGCAATGGTAGTAAAGGTATCCAAGGGTATGATCATCTTGCCTGGGATTCCACAAGGGAGAAGAACGGATCCATGAAGCAGAAGGAGCAACAGACGAGCGAATCCTCACAACTCCGGAACGAAACCGAAGCTAACAAGAGAAGCAACCGGAAAGAAGCAAACAACACGGTAAACACACATATCATAAACATGGCATACGATGCACAAGCAAGCATGATGCATGTCCGGTTTAAATAAGCATGGCAATGGCAATTGCACAAACAAATACTACAAGTTAAGTGGAGCTCAATATGCAACGAGTTGCATATTGACGAAACACCACATTTAAATTATTTAATTGACTCTCGTTATTTACAAGACAAGATTAAATGTTTTTAACATGGCAAGAGGTGAAGCATAATAAAACTACACTATTAAGACATTTTTAATGAGGCCGGAAAATAACAACAACATATCCGGAAAATCCCCATGAGCATGTTTAATAATTATAAAGCAACAACAATTAAGCATTTTAGTGTTGTTAACATGATGCGGATGACATGATCAAGTTTATGCAATTTTATTAAAAGGTAGACTTAAAAGAGACATGAAGCATTTGTCACCGTGGTGGAATGGAAAGGGTGCCACGGCAACGATCCGAAAATGATGCCACGGCAACATATCGGTACCGGTAACTCGTTGAGAGTCCGGTGCAAAAGAAAGATGGCGTGAGTGAGTCAACAAGATGATAGTGGGTTGATCTCGTCACCGGGTTCCCACGAGTCGGTGACGAGGCAACCGAGGAACATGACAAAAGGGACGAAACGGACACGGTGCACACAAGGAAACATTTCATACAACACAACAAGCATCACACGGGTCACGTCTCGGGGGTTATACCTTCGGAACAAACGTTCATGGGGCGGTTCGAGAGCGTAGAGGAAGAAGTCGTTCTCGCGAGTCGTGGTACACGTGTCGTAGAGGGAAGTAGACGTTCGGGCGACGGTAGACGTTCGGGCCGTAGAGGTACTCGGTCGTCGTGGTACACGTTTGTAGATGTTCATCCGTCATCGTGTCGTGGTACTTGTCATAAGGTCGTCGTGGACGTAGTGGAACTTGGTCTCGGCGCATCGAAGGGGTACTTGTCGCGTCGGCGTTCCTAGTGGTACTTGGGGGTTCTCGAACTCGCGCCGTAGTTGAACAAGGGTCCAAAAGTAGATATACCTACTGCTCCCTGGTTACTTGAGATGAACAGATAGCAGCACACAAAACAAAAACAAAAACAAAAAAAAAGGAAAAAGAAGGAAGCGGGTCGGCGAGCTGGAAAAGAACGGGGCCGCCGGCTCCTGGAGAAAGAAGACCGCAGCCGCGGCCTTGGCGCTGCCCGGCCGCGCTGGAGCGACGCACGGGAGGAGAGGAGGGGCGCCCTTGGCGCTGGGAGCCGGGAGGAGGCAGCAGGCGCTGCTGCTGGCTGCTGGACTCGGGTGCTTGAGCGGGGCGGGCACGGCCTCTGGAGGGTGCGCGCTCGGGCTTGGAGACGAGAACCAGGCGAGGCGAAGGAGATGCCGCGGGCCTGGGCGGCTGGAGATGGAGGAGGGGCCGGACGGCGCTGGGAACGTCGAGGCAGGAGCTGCTCGGGCCGGCGAGGAAGGAGGCGAGGACCTGCTCACGGAAGGGAAGGGCGCCGAGGGGGAGGGCCCCTGGCCAGCTCGCAGGAAGGGAAGCCGGAGGACGAGGCCTCGCTGGGCCGACGACGGGGTGCTGCGGGAGAAGGGAAAGGGAGGACGTCGGGCCTTGGAGATGGAGGGGGTGCGGGCTCGGTGGCGATGGAGGAAGGGCACGGGGCCGAGGCGTGCGAAGGAAAACGGGCACGGGGGTGAGCGATGGGAGAGGGAAGAGGGTGAGCGAGCGAGATGAGGGAGGCTCGGGCTGGATCGGGATCGGGAGAATGGGTGCGGCGGTTGAGGGATCCAGAGGGAGAGGAGCGAGGAGAGGCTGGGGTCGGGGTCGGGTACAGAGGCGAAGAAGCGAGGGAACGGGGTGGCGGCGGCTCTGCGGGAGAGCGAGGGGAGACTGGGTGCGGCTAGGGTTAGGTGGGGTTTGGGCCAAGGACAGATGGGCCTGAAGTTGGCTGGAGGTTGGGAAGGAGGAGGAGACGGGCCAGGAGGGCTGGAGGGGGATGCTGCAGGCCGAAAAGAGGCCTGGCTGCTGGGCTCCATCTTTGCTGTTTTTCCCAAAATAAAACAGAATACCACAACAAGAAAGAAAGAAGGGGGTGCTAGAAAAGGAGTTAGGGCAAGAGGTAAAATTCCCTGGACCCGCAAAAATGTCAGGGATTTAAATAAAATAGAAGGAGGTTTTTATGGAAGAACCTTGGAACAACGGAAAGGAATATTGGCAAGGTTTGGAAGGAGAAGCTCGAAGTGAAAAAGACATGGGGAAAATGCAAGTGTGTTATGGTGATTCCGAAGCAATGGAATAATTAATATTTAGCTCCCTAAATATTGAGAGACTTTTATATGTTATAAAGAGAAGACACCTTCCCTCGATTTAAATGGACCGAAGGTCCACACGGTTTATTTTGGTTGAGATGCAAAATAAATTGACATGATGGCATGATGACATGATGCAATGCGAAAAATAAATAACACAATCACAAGAGAACACACGGGCAACCCGGAACATCTGGACTCTTCGGGCATCTTCTGGAATCTTCTGGGACGTCAGTCTCGGGCGTCACAACTCTCCCACACTAACAGAGGATCTCGACCCGAGATCCTAGAGATATCACCGGGTAAAAACGGAAGAGGAAGAGGTAAAACAAAGTTGCTTCTTTGACAGACGAGTGAAACCAAAGAACCTTGAGAGGTTAAACAATCTTGAAAGAAAGAATACAACGGAGATGAACGAAGATGAAACACTCCGTTACAAAAGAGGAACAAGGAGCACTGTGAGAACCCTGAAGGTTGAAAGACATAAAACAAGAGCTTACGAACCAAAAGAATATGAAACTGCAATGGTATAGCCAGGGAATAAGAATGGCGGAATTTGGACAGCACTCCGTCTGAAAATGGAAGGAAATGAACAAAAACTTAAGGAGATGGAGTGATACTTGATGAAAACAACAACATATTGCCTCTGAAACAATTAAAAGAATGGCACAAGGGAAAGAAAGATTCAGACAGCACTCCGGTTAAAAGATAGGCAAAACTTGATAAGATGAGAGAACTTGAATGAAGAATACAACACTCCGGTTAAAAGATAAACACGGGTAAGAACATGATCCTTATAAAAACGAGATGATGGCTTGGAGAGAGCAACATTACAAAGCCTCCGGAACGAAAGAATAGAAGCAAGATCGTTGGAAAGAAAGAACGGAGAAGAAAATGACAACTTCTATCAAAATTGAATTTGAAAAAAAAACATCCTTACGAAGAAGGGTTGAACGGAGTTGTTGGAAAAATCAACAACGAAACGAATGAGGTTCATGTGGGCTTATAGAAAACATCTCAAAATCAAGAGGTGACAACCAGCCACTAACGGAAACAATTGATTGGATAGAGATCAACAAGGATATGAAAAACTTATTTCATCGGAATGATAAATGAAGAACTTGGGTCATTTATAAGCACCATAATAGCAACAATCCTTAGGGAAAGCTTTAGGTGAAATACAACCCAAGATAACTCCAATGAATAGTTTGAAGGGTTGAAAAGATCTCCTGAACAAAGAAAATGATGGGTTTAAATATCTCATTCTTGAAAACTCGTGAATCATGAAACATGAAGGAATTGTCAAGAATGACATAACACCATCTGAAAAGATAAGGTAGAAAGAATTGCAATTGGAAGCATGATGAAGAATGCTTGAGCTCCAACAAAGATCTTGATGAAGCCTTCGAGGATGAATTAAAACATGATGAACCACCATGAAGAACTCCGGTAATGAAAGCATAAGAAGTGAAGATGAAAAGAATAAGATTCAAGGCCTGCGGTGAATTAGATGGAGCTTTGAAATGATATAATTGAAATAACTTGGAGCTCCGGAAAACAAGATGGACAACTTAGAACCGAGAATATGATATGATGAACAAGCTCCAGACAAAAGAATTAAATCACCTTGAAGGAATAAGAATAAGAATTATGTTATGCATCTCCTTCACCAATTTAAATTGATGACAACCAAGGATTTGACATACTACTTATTCTCGTTGCAAAGAATTAAAGAGAGATCTAGCACAAGCTTGGTAAAATCTTCAACGAACCACCGGTAGGATTATGAAAAGAACAAAAGAATTGATATGATAACAACGGAAGGGTAAACTTGAATGAACCACCGTAAGAATATGGAGACGAACGAAGAGACATCAATGAAGAATATTTGGAGGACAAAGTTGAAAACTGAGAACGAAGAGATATTCTGAAATGATGGCCTTCGGAGGATCACAAAGAAAAGAATTCATGAAATGCTCCGGATGGTTATGAAAAGAATTTCTCACAATCGAAACAATAATGAGGATGGCATGAAGCTAGAACCCCGAATCTTCAAGAGAAGGGCCAAGAATTAAGAGAAACACTTCTCCGGTCTCCAAAATCTGAGAAGACGACGAGAAATGGCATGAAGGATTGTTGAGCACTCCGGAATGAAGAATTAAAAAGGATGAACCAAAGATGAAAAGAATTTGAAAGCGGACTTGGAGAAGGCATGTGACTGATGGAAATCATTCTTACGTCACACTTTGAAAAGAATTCTCCGGAGAAAGAAGAGTCAGGTAAGATCCTGGAAAAAGACCTGTGGGTTAGGGCCCACTAAAGAAATCACCGTTGAAAAAGATTGCTTGAGAGATATAGCACCGGTTGAATTAAATGGCTTGAGAAAGATAACAATCTCAAAATAGCTTGACAGGATTAAGAATGGAATTATGAATCTTCAGCACTCCGGATAAGAATAGCAAGAGGAGAATGAATAATTGGTGCACCGGAATAAGAAAGCATTGTGAAATGAGGAAAAGGATAAGATCAACACTGAAATCTTGAATTACATCCACCGGCAGAATTAGAGAACAAAAGAATGATGAACTTGAAGCTCTTGAGCATCTTCACGATAAATCACCGGATAAGAACATTGAAGGAAAAGAATGAAAAAACATCACATGAATAAAATGGATACTTCATTAACAATTATGGCTCCAAGAAGAAAAGGGTGGGAGGGTGGGGAAAACAAAGATAACTTGGAATGAATGAAACAGACAAATCGTCAGATTTCTCAGCGACGTCCATATGAAATAACTTGAAGAGAAGGCACACCGGTTGAAAAGGATTAACATGAAAAATCTCGATGGTCAAGAAGGACTAGCACTCCCATAGAAATATGAGAACACCGATTAGGAAAGGTATGGAATCAACATTTGACATCGAAGCAACTCGAATACCAGAATCAAAACAAGAACAAAGGATAGATATGCAGCATGATCTTCACAATATCATCCGAACAGAGAATTGAACGAATGAATTCCGCAGGTACATCAACTTGACGAGAAGCCACTTGGAAGAAGAAAATAAATAAATAAAAGGAACAAGGTACAGATGGAACAAACACAAGATAGAAGTTTCGTTCTAACATCTTTGTGCTGAAAGCTCATGGAACGTGTTACAAAAGGGTTTTGCAATCCCCGGATCAGCATAGCCAAGGACCCTTTAAGATGCAACTCCCGATCAGAACAAGTCCATAAAACCACTTCACTCAATGTAGAACCCCAAACTTCATATCGAGCATCCGTTGGAAGAATGCCTAGAACTACTAGATGAACCCACCTATAGATTTCCGAAAGTTTCCAGTTATGCAATCAGGTGTTGGGGATACACGGGAAGCACCGCGCAATCAACTCTAAACCTACATCCAGGTGTATCCATCCTTCAACACATAACCAGTCTTTCTCGAAAACTGTTTACCTCAGACCTTCGAAAAGCATCCACTATAACAAGCTATGGCAATACTCTCGAGCTACCTCCCCAGTACTGGGTGATGTCGGGGTTATCTTGCCACTCGCCGTATAGGAGAGATTTTCGATGTCGGCCGTCTTAAGTATTTAGTACTGCCGCGATATGCTTGTGTCAATGATACCCCGAAGCTCAACTCCTCGGGAACAGGAGGCATCGGGAACAATATCCTTGTCACAAGAACATCGAAACAATCCCAGAATACTCGCGGGATCCTAAAAAAAATTTGGTGCAATTTTGAAAGTAGAAGAGGCAAGAGTAATCGTCAGGAGTCCTCACCAGAGAGAAAGGGGATGAGAAGCAAAGAAGTCCTACTCTCCGATATAATATATAGGACTCAAAAAGTTTTCAGTGTGTGCCTAGACTCAACCGTCAACGATTCGATCAATCAGTGGGGGCTTCTAGGTCGGAGAAGGCTCTGATACCAACTTGTAATGCCCAGGATGGAGTTATACCTCCTATGTGTCGAGGCACGACTTAAAGGCATAAATCCATCCTAGAATGATCTCAAGTTTGGTATCTTTGCACGACTCATGTAAAAGAGGGATTAAATTGCAAAAGGAGATAGTTGGCTTACACTCGCCACTTCACACAATACAATACATAAGCAATACATCATTCAAAACATCACAACCCGACTACGGGTGAAGATCCAAAAGAAAGATACCAAAACAACATAAAACCACAGGTCAGGATCGAATCCTAGTAGAAACCACTACTGATCGACGAAATGTCACAAGCATACGGCCAAACTCTTCATCGAGCTCCCAGTGAAGAACTTGAACCAGCTCCTGCTTCAAACTCGGCTGAACCTGCATCTGGTGTTGTAGTAACTGTGAGCCACGAGGACTCAGCAATCCCATAACCATGGGTAACAAGACTAGCAAAGCTTTATGGGTCGGAAGAGGTAAAGTGGTGAGGTTGCAGCAGCGGCTAAGCATAATATGGTGGCTAGCTTACGACTACAAGAATAAGATGAGCATCTACGCAAACGGTCGCAAAAGAGGTGATCGCTAAAGATCCTAACTACATACGGTCAAACATAACCCCACCGTGTTCTCTTCTCAAAATGAAAAGAGACAGTCACGGTTACTCACATAGTTGTGTGTTTTACTTCGGATCCTCTGTCAAGTTTTCTACAACCGGACATTAACAAATTCCAATCTGCCACATAACCGCGGGCACGGCTTTCGAAAGATCATAACCCTGCAGGGGTGTTCCAACTTAGCCCATCACAAGCTCTCACGATTAGCTGAAGTGATAAATATAATATCATCACTCCTTATCTTAGGGAAAATCCGATCAGGCTCGGAATCCCTGTAGCACAAGTCATTTCGACAATGGTAAAACAAGTCCAGCAAGACCTCCCGGCGTGCCGACACCCTGATAGTAGCCGCGCGTATCTCGTCTCAGGCCACGTCCGGATGAGCGCTACGTACAGATACCGAAGACCCCAGCGAACTGGGTAGTATCCGCAAGTGACTCTAGTTTGGGACCAACACCATCAGCACTGGCCCCCCTGCTATGTAGAATTAAGAATCCTCGGGTAGCGCTAACTCCCTATGCAAATTTAATTAATTAATTAAGTTGTTATTATGAGCAAATTAAAACCAATGTTGGGCCTTGCTGGAGGAGTTTTATTCAAAGTCGAACTGTCAAGGGGTCCCCATCCACCCATCGTGTAAGGAACGCAAAATCAAGGAACATAATGCCGGTTTATCGGCGCCTAAGGTGGCATGAGTGGAACAAAACACCGAGCAAAAGGCCAAGCCTTCCACCCATGCCTAGTATATAGGTGTGTTAATAATATTAATAGATATTGTGATATATCCAACAACAAGTTCCCTCCTGGAACGAACTTCATCTTCACCTGCAACTAACAACGCTATAAGAGGAACTGAGCAAGCGAGGCTGAGCAAGCGGGTAACATAGCCAAACAGTGGTTTTGCTAGGAAGGTGTCAAGGTTAGAGGTTTCATGGCAACAAGGAGAGGCTGACATAAAAGATGGGTAGCGCGACATGTAACGATAGCATCGAGACAACTAAGCATGGCAATGGTAGTAAAGGTATCCAAGGGTATGATCATCTTGCCTGGGATTCCACAAGGGAGAAGAACGGATCCATGAAGCAGAAGGAGCAACAGACGAGCGAATCCTCACAACTCCGGAACGAAACCGAAGCTAACAAGAGAAGCAACCAGAAAGAAGCAAACAACACGGTAAACACACATATCATAAACATGGCATACGATGCACAAGCAAGCATGATGCATGTCCGGTTTAAATAAGCATGGCAATGGCAATTGCACAAACAAATACTACAAGTTAAGTGGAGCTCAATATGCAACGAGTTGCATATTGACGAAACACCACATTTAAATTATTTAATTGACTCTCGTTATTTACAAGACAAGATTAAATGTTTTTAACATGGCAAGAGGTGAAGCATAATAAAACTACACTATTAAGACATTTTTAATGAGGCCGGAAAATAACAACAACATATCCGGAAAATCCCCATGAGCATGTTTAATAATTATAAAGCAACAACAATTAAGCATTTTAGTGTTGTTAACATGATGCGGATGACATGATCAAGTTTATGCAATTTTATTAAAAGGTAGACTTAAAAGAGACATGAAGCATTTGTCACCGTGGTGGAATGGAAAGGGTGCCACGGCAACGATCCGAAAATGATGCCACGGCAACATATCGGTACCGGTAACTCGTTGAGAGTCCGGTGCAAAAGAAAGATGGCGTGAGTGAGTCAACAAGATGATAGTGGGTTGATCCCGTCACCGGGTTCCCACGAGTCAGTGATGAGGCAACCGAGGAACATGACAAAAGGGACGAAACGGACACGGTGCACACAAGGAAACATTTCATACAACACAACAAGCATCACACGGGTCACGTCTCGGGGGTTATACCTTCAGAACAAACGTTCATGGGGCGGTTCGAGAGCGTAGAGGAAGAAGTCGTTCTCGCGAGTCGTGGTACACGTGTCGTAGAGGGAAGTAGACGTTCGGGCGACGGTAGACGTTCGGGCCGTAGAGGTACTCGGTCGTCGTGGTACACGTTTGTAGATGTTCATCCGTCATCGTGTCGTGGTACTTGTCATAAGGTCGTCGTGGACGTAGTGGAACTTGGTCTCGGCGCATCGAAGGGGTACTTGTCGCGTCGGCGTTCGTAGTGGTACTTGGGGGTTCTCGAACTCGCGCCGTAGTTGAACAAGGGTCCAAAAGTAGATATACCTACTGCTCCCTGGTTACTTGAGATGAACAGATAGCAGCACACAAAACAAAAACAAAAACAAAAAAAAAGGAAAAAGAAGGAAGCGGGTCGGCGAGCTGGAAAAGAACGGGGCCGCCGGCTCCTGGAGAAAGAAGACCGCAGCCGCGGCCTTGGCGCTGCCCGGCCGCGCTGGAGCGACGCACGGGAGGAGAGGAGGGGCGCCCTTGGCGCTGGGAGCCGGGAGGAGGCAGCAGGCGCTGCTGCTGGCTGCTGGACTCGGGTGCTTGAGCGGGGCGGGCACGGCCTCTGGAGGGTGCGCGCTCGGGCTTGGAGACGAGAACCAGGCGAGGCGAAGGAGATGCCGCGGGCCTGGGCGGCTGGAGATGGAGGAGGGGCCGGACGGCGCTGGGAACGTCGAGGCAGGAGCTGCTTGGGCCGGCGAGGAAGGAGGCGAGGACCTGCTCGCGGAAGGGAAGGGCGCCGAGGGGGAGTGCCCCTGGCCAGCTCGCGGGAAGGGAAGCCGGAGGACGAGGCCTCGCTGGGCCGGCGACGGGGTGCTGTGGGAGAAGGGAAAGGGAGGACGTCGGGCCTTGGAGATGGAGGGGGTGCGGGCTCGGTGGCGATGGAGGAAGGGCACGGGGCCGAGGCGTGCGAAGGAAAATGGGCACGGGGGTGAGCGATGGGAGAGGGAAGAGGGTGAGCGAGCGAGATGAGGGAGGCTCGGGCTGGATCGGGATCGGGAGAATGGGTGCGGCGGCTGAGGGATCCAGAGGGAGAGGAGCGAGGAGAGGCTGGGGTCGGGGTCGGGCACAGAGGCGAAGAAGCGAGGGAACGGGGTGGCGGCGGCTCTGCGGGAGAGCGAGGGGAGACTGAGTGCGGCTAGGGTTAGGTGGGGTTTGGGCCAAGGACAGATGGGCCTGAAGTTGGCTGGAGGTTGGGAAGGAGGAGGAGACGGGCCAGGAGGGCTGGAGGGGGATGCTGCAGGCCGAAAAGAGGCCTGGCTGCTGGGCTCCATCTTTGCTGTTTTTCCCAAAATAAAACAGAATACCACAACAAGAAAGAAAGAAGGGGGTGCTAGAAAAGGAGTTAGGGCAAGAGGTAAAATTCCCTGGACCCGCAAAAATGTCAGGGATTTAAATAAAATAGAAGGAGGTTTTTATGGAAGAACCTTGGAACAACGGAAAGGAATATTGGCAAGGTTTGGAAGGAGAAGCTCGAAGTGAAAAAGACATGGGGAAAATGCAAGTGTGTTATGGTGATTCCGAAGCAATGGAATAATTAATATATAGCTCCCTAAATATTGAGAGACTTTTATATGTTATAAAGAGAAGACACCTTCCCTCGATTTAAATGGACCGAAGGTCCACACGGTTTATTTAGGTTGAGATGCGAAATAAATTGACATGATGGCATGATGACATGATGCAATGCGAAAAATAAATAACACAATCACAAGAGAACACACGGGCAACCCGGAACATCTGGACTCTTCGGGCATCTTCTGGAATCTTCTGGGACGTCAGTCTCGGGCGTCACATGTTGTGAAGATGCAGGACGAGCAACAGAAATTGGCTCGACGATAAGGGGCTCTGTGGGAGCAGCCCGAACTTTCTTGGTCTTGCATTTCTTGGTGGGTGGCGCATCATCAGTGGTGTTCTTGGTTTTGCGCTTGCGGGCTTCAGCTTCAGCGACCGTTTTCTTCTTGAGTTCTGAAGCAACTGTGGGGACCTTAGGCTTCGAGCCTGTCAAGCTGGCAGGGAAGACAATGCGAGGTTCTTCCCGCCTTGATGCTTCAGCTGGGGCCACAATTGGCTTCTTCTTCTTGGCAGCCATCCTGGGGTCAATGCCAGGACGCCCAAGGGCCTTGCGCTTCTTAGCTTCATTGTACGCTTGAACACACTTGGCAGCCAAAACCTTCATGCGCTCACGAGAACCTTTAGCTTCTTCACGCTTCTTGTGAAAGGCTTCCTTGAGCTCATGCATCATGACTTGAAAATTTTGGACATCTTTGACGCTGAGCTTGGCCATATGCTTCTTGAAATGAGCCTTTTCAAAATCAATCTTGTGCTTCAGCTCAACAATTTTCTGAGCAAGAGCTAGCTCAGAAGCAATGTCGCCATTGAATGAGATGCTCATGCCAATTGGAAGTTGCAGATCATCAAAGCTGAGATTGGGGGGTGTCAAACCACTCATCAATGAAGTTGTTGATGACTGCCACGTCAAAGAGAGGCAAGTCATTGAAGAATTCTGCTTCTTGCTTGCTCTTTATCAGTTGCTCAAGAGCATCATCAGCAAGATCTTCATCACTTGACAGATCAATGGTGTCATTCTCATTCCTCGGAACAGCAGCAGGAGTCAGAGCAGAACTGGAGGTGTGCATGGGCTTCTTCTTTAGCTTCTTGGTCTTGGATATGCGAGAGTGATCTTCACACTGCACACTTGGTGCAGGTGGAGAGTGGCCAAGGGCTTCACTCTCGAAGCTTTTGGTGGAGTGGAAGGCTTCGAAGCCTTGGGTTTCTTCTGCTTCTTCGGCTTTGGAGGTGCATGCGCTTCATCAGAGTTAGCGCCGTCTGCAGGTTGATCCACATCCGCCCCTTGAACCCTTATATGAGTGATGAGACCTTCTAAGTTGTAGAAGGGCCCAACAAGATTTGGTTCAGCTTCGCGTGTGCCATTGGCATGAGGCGCAGAGGGGCCAGGGTTGAAGTCTAATCCCCAAGATTTCTTGTTCTCCTTGGTCGAGTTCTTGGCAAACTGGAGGTTGCGCTTGAACAGATTGTCATCTCGACACCATAGCAATGGCGATGGGTTGGCATCAGCTGGTTGTGGCCCTCGGACCATGCAAGGATAGAAGCCTTGCTCAATGGCTTCAGCTCTGGACCTGGGTGGAAGATTTTTGTACAAAATGTCTCCCCATGGTCGCTTGATGGCATTCTTCTCAGCATACTCCTGGGTCACAAACCTGTACTTGTACCACTATTCTGCCCAATATCTTCGAATCCATTGGATTTGATTTTTTCTCTGATTATAGTCCTCCTCTGGATCAGTCTTGTATAGCTCATAGAGGTCAGGAGGCAAATCTCTGGAGGTGTTTCCATGGTTCTGTCTGCCACCCTTCCTAGCAGATTTCTCAGTTGCCATGAGGTTCAAACTGAAAGGCTTCAACACTGTCAAAGGCTTCCGTCTGCTGGTCAGACAGGAACTGGCTTCGGGAGAGTTAATGTGACGCTGCAAGAATTCTGCAAATGGATGCAGACTATGAGAACCAAGGGATTCCCGCACGGACATGTACCTGTGACAGCATTAGAGATGCGAGGGAAGGGGAAGAGGTCATATGCATTCTCAGAAGATTTTGAAGATAAATCAGTTTAGAAGACATTGACCTCATAGCGCAAAGACATTCACTTATATGTTGAGAGTTGGTTCCAAATTTGTACGAATCCAAGAATAGGTACAAGTGAGGAATGTAACTATGTGTGAAGCATAAGTGAATGTACTAGGCAAAGTATGAGATGCAGACACGGTAGATCCAAATATGTGGATGCAGAAACTTCTTATGGTAGAAAGGATGAATCTATTGGATCAAAAAGACGGTAAAAAGAGGGTTTGAATTTACCACACGATGAACTGCTAGACGGAGACGAAGTGGAGGCCGAGCAGTTCGATCTTTCGTGCCCTAACTTGGTGACGCTGGACGCCTACGGCGGCGGCGGAGAAGTCGATGTCCGCGGCCGGCGTGAAGACGGCGTCGACGAGGTCGCGGCATCTAAGCACTTCATCGCCGGCGTCGTCGAGAGCTAGCGGTGGCGCTCGGGTTTGTCGAGGTGGAGAGGTGGTAGAATTGTTTTGACTGTGATGGGACAGGCATTTATAAGGAAGGGAGACGACACAGTGCAATTACACAGGTTCCCCTGACGGTTCACATCTGAGGGACACGTGGCGGACATGCAACACATATGGAGTTGTTCCATGTTCCCACGCACGCCTGGACTGTCGGGGTGGTCGTTCCGGCTTCTTCGGGTTTCAGGCAATAAGGATTGAGCATTAAAAGCAGATTTAATGTTTGTCTTTGTATCTTCTGCTGACAAGGACGCAGAGAAGACATTCGACGGTTCCAACAGAATGCATATGATTTGGATAGATAGAGTTTAAGGTAGAAAGCATAGAGAGGTTAGGGTCTGATCACATTCACTTAGTTCAAAAGATTCAAATAAGAAGACATAGCTATAAGTGAATGTTGTAGAGGACAGAACACAAGTCTATATATGTATATATCTGAGTAAGATCAAATTGACAAAGAGAAGACACATATGAAGATAAATCAAATGCGAAGATTTTGCAAATGTAACGCCAAGAGAAACACTTCACGCAAAGATTTGGTGGTGGCGTTACCCACCGTATAAGAAGTATTAGACCCAGACACGGCGCACAATTATCGTGGAGCTCCGAAGTCATATTTCCGCATTAATGTATTCACACTCATAATGTAAGTCTTCATGGATTGAAGATATACTTTACTTCGTGTGTTGCACATCTAAGTCATCAACATGCATAAGTGTTAGGATGTGTGCCTGATTAAAGGACATTCAAGGATTCCAAGATATTTAGCTCAGACCGCAACTTGCAAAACCTTTTCTCATCCAAGGGCTTTGTGAAGATATCTGCCAGCTGCTCTTCAGTGTTAACGTGTATGATATCAATATCTTCCTTCATGACATGATCTCCGAGAATGTGATGACGAATTTCAATGTGCTTTGTCTTCGAGTGCTGAACTGGGTTGTTGGCAATCTTGATGGCGCTTTCATTGTCGCAATAGAGTGGCACATGCTTCAGATGGACACCATAGTCCTTGAGAGTTTTCTTCATCCAGAGAAGCTGAGCGCAGCAAGATCCAGCAGCAATGTATTCAGATTCAGCAGTGGAGAGTGATACACAGTTCTGCTTCTTTCAAGACCAACAGACAAGTGATCGTCCGAGAAAGTGACATGTGCCTGATGTAGACTTGCGGTCAACTTTGTCACCAGCATAATCAGCATCTGAGAATCCAACTAGATCAAACTCTGAGCCCTTTGGATACCATAATCCTACTGTTGGGGTGTAAGCCAAATATCAAAGAATTCGCTTCACAGCTAAGTTATGCGATTCCTTTGGTGCCGCTTGGAATCGAGCACACATGCAAACACTAAGCATAATATCTGGCCTAGATGCACATAAATAAAGTAAAGAACCAATCATGGAGCGGTATACCTTTTGATCGAAATCTTTACCATTGGCGTCCGGACTCAGATGACTTTTAGTTGGCATAGGCATCGTGTATCCTTTGCAGTCTTGCATTCCAAACTTCTTCAGGAAATCTTTGAGGTATTTCTCTTGAGATATGAAGATGTCGTTGCTTTGCTGACGAATTTGATGACCAAGGAAGAACTTCAGCTCACCCATCATGGACATCTGATATTGCTCTTGCATCATGTGAGCGAACTCATCACTGTTGTAATGCCCAGGATGGGACTATAGCTCCTACGTGTCGAGACACGACTTAAAGGTATAAGCCCATTCTGGAATGATCTCAAGTTCGGTATCTTTGCACGACTCATGTAAAAATAGGGATGAAATTGCAAAAGGATAGTTGGCTTACACTCGCCACGTCACACAATTCATTACATGAGCAAATCATCATTCAAATAACATCACAACCCGACTACGGGTGAAGATACAAATGAAAGATACAAAATACAAAATACACAGGTCCAAATCGCCCCTAGTATAAACCACTACTGATCATCGGGATAATGCACATAGTATCGACTACGTTCATCATCGTACTCCCAGTACAGCTCCGTGCCATCACCTGAGTAGTTCACCATGGTACCTGCATCTGGTGTGGTGTAGAATCTGTGAGCCACTGAGGACTCAGCAATCTCGTTCCCGGGTAGCAAAACTATCTAAGCCTTGGGTGTGGAACAAGGCTGAAGAAAGAATAAAGGTTGCAGCTGCACTAGCACTAGCTTACGTGTTAAGAGCGAGAAGAGAAGTGCCACGAGCGTCCAAGTGATCATGAAGTGATCCTATCTAAGCACGTCAATCATAACCCCACCGTGTTCACTTCCCGAACCCCTTTCGGAAAATGACCGTCACGGTTACTCATGCTGGTAGTGTGTTCTGAACATGGTGTCAAGTTTTCTACAACCGGATATTAACAAACTCCCATCTGCGACATAACCGCGGGCACGGTTTTTGAAAGTTCAAAACCCTGCAGGGGTGTCCCAACTTAGCCCATTACAAGCTCGCGATCCGCGGAGTCGCAACTCCAAGGTGGGAAGGCCCGAGTATTCTCGGAATCCCGTGCTCAAGATATTCTGACATAGGTAAAACTAATCCAGCAAGACCTCCCGGCGTGCCGACACCCTGACAGTAGTTGCGCGTATCTAGTCTTAGGCCACGACCCGATGAGCACAGCGTACAGTGACCAAAACCCAAGTTGCCAAGGGGGGTACCGCACACGACTCTAGTTTGGACCAACACTCAAATGGAGCACTGGCCCAGGGGGGTTGATTAATTAATCCTCGGGTTAATTACTCCCTCGGCAAGTTTTAATTGTTAGGTGAATGGAGTACCAATGTCGGGCCTCGCTGGAAGAGTTTTAGCGCTAAGCGGGTTATCGAGGGGGTCCCATAACCCCAACCGTGTGAGGAACACAAAATCAAGGAACATAACACCGGTTTATACGGTTCCTATGGCGGCATGAGTGGAACAAATCACCAAGCAAGAGGCTTAGCCTTCCACCCATTACCAATATATAGATGATTTCATTTAATAGATATATAGTGTGATATCCCAACATAACTTCAACAGGAAGCAAGAATCTTCAAATCTTCTCCTGCAACTAGCAATGCTATAAGAGGGGCTGAGCGAAGCCTACGTAGCCAATCAAAGGTTTGCATAGGTTGGGTGGTTAGACAGATTCATGGTTACAATAGGAGGCTGACAGGCAAACATGGGCATCGAGGCAATAAGCTAAAGAGCGAGACGTCTAGCAATAGGCAAAGATAGTAATGATATCTGGGTCAGGTCATCTTGCCTATCGAGTCGTCGATGGGATCGTAAGACGGCTCCTCGTACTCAACCTTGGTAGTAACCTCGTTCTCGTTCTCGGTCTCGGCTTCCGGCTCTACTCAACACAAGAACACACGAGGCACGAAATCAAACAAGGTGCAATGCACAATCAACATGATGCAAGTATGATGCATGACAAGTCTATATAAGATGCAATATATGGCAATGTAGGAAGCACAGAGAAACAACACAAGAACATGACAATATGCTCAAGCAAGTATGATGCAAGACAAGTCTATATATGATGCAAAACATGGCAAGGCAGGAAGCACTCAAAAACAACACAAGTCAACAAGTTTAAATGAGGCCGGAATCAACTTAAAGCTAATCCGGTAAGTCCTCATATGCATAAATTGAAATGGTCCAGATCTGCACAAACCTTTAGTTAAAGTTGTTAAACAGCAAGTTAACATGCACCATGATGATCTACACGAAAATCTAGTTAAGTTTCATATAAAGTTTGTTTAAAACGGAGCTACGGTCTAGAAGATATGAGCAAAACAAGTTAAGCATGGCAATGGTGCAAGATGCACCCAAACATCAAGCAAACATACTCCAAACATGTAAACAAGATGATACTATGATTCTACATGCAAAATCACACAAGTTTCATATAGGGCACGCTCAAAACGGAGCAAAGGTTCAACACATACACACGAAACAAGATTCAATGCAAAGCTGAAATTAACAGCCACATAGCAACTTTGGAGCAAGAAATATATACTCTACAGCACTGAAACATGGTGATAAGAAGCATGGATATGAATTAGACATATCCTACAGCAAATAACTCCATTGGAGCAACTCCATAGGAGGCATGGATCAATAGCAAAAAGATACAACATTTTGAACATGACACTAAAAATCTGACAGTAATATTTTATAGCAACTTGGGATCAAGAATTAAATAAGCTACAGCAACCCAAATGAGCAAGTATGGGCATGAATGGATAGACAACAACATATACAGCAAGTAATGGTCAATGGCCACCCCAAAACTAACATGGATTTGCCTAGGGCATCAAGCAAACATAGCATCAGGATATGACAGATTCCAGACTTAGTGCAATTTCACTAAGTGTTAAAACAGTTAAGTTGGCATGGCATGTTTGCAAGCATGTTTAAGTCACCTCAAGGCATATCATGGCAAATGGTTTACACCACATCAAAGACCACATTAAAGATATTCTAAAACATCTAGGCATGTGGCAAGGGGACAAACACAACAATAGCAACGAGCTCCTCAAATCAGCATCTCATAACATGTTATAAAACTTAACAGCCACATGCACTTTTGCAACCAAGTTTAACAAGGCAATAAGAACCCTAACATGCATGCTACAGCAACCAACATGTAGAGCATCTCATGATGAACATTTTGACATCCCATTTGATTCATTTGGATAAACATGCACCAAGTTATCACATCTCAAACATGGCATGAAAATAACAAGTAGCAGCAGTTTATATAAAGTAGCACTCTTGTCACGAAGATTAAGACATCTAGATGATCTCAAACAAGCATGACACAATGGAACAAAACGTAGCACACATCACCACGGTCATTTTGATATATCATATGCACAAAACGGATCTACGAGCACAAAGTTACGGCCATGCAAAGGAGGCAACAAAATGTTACAGATCCGGGACTTAGTGGAATTTATACCTCCAAAAGTCAACGCAGGATGGATCCGTGCGGGACGAGGAGATCCGGGACGGAGTGGAGGCGTTTGGATCGGGGACGGGTGGATCTCGTCCCGATCCGGAGGTTCGCTGGAGAAGTTGGCTGGAGAGGATGAAGATGACCGGAGACGCGGGATTCCGGCAAGGCGGAGGCCGGAGGGAGGCGGCGCGGCAGCCGGAGGGTGGAGGCCGGCGGCGGCGAACTCCGGCGAGGTCGGCGGCGGGGTCCGGCGAGCTTCTGCGGTGGTCCGGCGGGCGTCCGGCGGCCGGCGGGTGAGGTGGCGGCGGTGGAGATGGGGTGAGGTGGCGCGGGCAATGAGAGGTCGCCACGTGGCGGCGGGGATGACGTGGCGGCCTTTGGTTGGTTGGAGTGATGTGGCCGCGGGTCGGACGTGTCCGGCGCGCGGAGCGGGAGGAAAATTAGGGTTGCACCGGGATTTCGGGGATGGGGACTAATTTATAGATTCTGGGAGCTAGGAAACTCCAAATGAGGAGCGGTTTTCGGCCATGCGATCACAATTCGACGACCGAGATGATGGGAGTGGTTGTTCTGGGTTTGGGGGCTATTGTGGAGGGGGCCTTTGGCCTCAAAGAAGAGGTACTTTTGGCCCACTAGGTTAACCGTTGGAGTACCAAACGAACTCCAAACGCGACGAAACTTGACAGGCGGCCTACACGTACCAAAACAACATCGCACGACAAGTCTCATGTCATTCCGGAAACGTTACACGGCCACACACGAAAGAAGGACTCAGGGATGCCACGGGCACGTGTGAGAGCATCGGAACTCGAAACGGATAACGGAAAGAGACGAGTGGGACCGGATGCAAGTGACAACACAAATGCAATGCAATGCACATGACAACATGACATGGATGAAATGCACACACGCACACAACAAAATGAAGAAACCCGAAATGAAACAGAGCCCGGAAAGGAATTGATGAAGCCAAAGTTTATATATTGCCATATTGGGAAAGTGTTACATCTGGGGCATTACAAACTCTCCTCTACTACGAAAAGATCTCGTCCCGAGATCTAGGACTGGAAGAAGGAAGGGTACTCGGAACGAAGGTGATCTTCTCGTTCCCACATTGCTTCTCGGTCGGTATGGTGTGACCACTTGACTTTCAAGAACTTGATTGACTTGTTGTGGGTCTTGCGCTCGGTTTCTTCAAGAATAGCAACGGGGTGCTCTCGGTAAGACAAGTCTTGTTGAAGATCAATCTCCTCAAACGGAATGGTGCGTTCAGGTGTCTTGAAGCACTTGCGGAGTTGAGACACGTGAAACACATCATGAACATTAGCGAAGTTGGAAGGAAGCTCGAGTTGATAGGCTAGATCGCCTCTTTTGCCAAGGATCTTGAAAGGGCCCACGTATCTAGGAGCAAGCTTTCCTTTGATAACGAATCTTTGGGTGCCTTTCATAGGAGAAACACGGAGATAGACATGATCCCCAATGTTGAAGGCCAAATCACGATGTGTGCCGTCATAGTAGCTCTTCTGACGCGACTGAGCGGCCTTGAGATTCTCACGTATGACTTTGCACATTTCTTCGGCTTCTGAGATCAAGTCATTGCCAAGAAGTTGACGTTCACCAGTCTCGGACCAGTTGAGAGGAGTACGGCACTTTCTGCCATAGAGGATTTCAAATGGAGCTTTGCCGGCACTTGCTTGGAAACTGTTGTTGTAAGAGAACTCGGCAAACGGAAGGCACTCTTCCCACTTCATGCCAAAAGAGATGACACAAGCTCTGAGCATGTCTTCGAGGATCTGGTTCACTCTTTCGACTTGACCACTAGTCTGAGGGTGAAACGCAGTGCTGAAACGGACCTTAGTGCCCATGGCAGACTGAAAGGAGTCCCAGAACTTGGATGTGAACAAACTTCCACGGTCTGAGGAGATAACTTGAGGAATGCCATGTAGGGACACAATTCTGGAAGTGTACAACTCTGCCAGTTGAGCTGCATTGATGGATTCTTTGACTGGAAGGAAGTGAGCTACTTTGGTTAGCTTGTCAATCACCACAAAGATAGAATCATTCCCCTTCCTGGACTTGGGAAATCCAGTGATGAAGTCCATTTCAATGTGATCGAATTTCCACTCGGGAATAGGAAGAGGTTGGAGGAGACCGACTGGACGTTGATGCTCTGCCTTCACTCTTCTGCAGACATCACATTCATTCACGAATTGGGCAATCTCCCTTTTCATGCGCGTCCATCAGTAAGATTGCTTGAGGTCTTGGTACATCTTGGAACTTCTAGGATGAATTGAGAGGAGGGAGTCATGTGCTTCGTTCCTTATGAGCTTCCTAAGATCACCCTTGGGAACCACAAGTCTATCCTCAAAGAACAAGGTGTCCTTCTCATCAATGCGATAGCACTTGTATTTGGGAGTACCCTTTGCAATACCATGTTTCACTTTCTGCACCAGCATCACTGAGCTGGGCCTCACGGATCTGATCTTCCAAGGTAGGAGCAACTTGAAGATTTGCAAGAAAGCCTTGCGGAACAACTTGGAGGTTGAGCTTCCTGAATGCTTCACAAAGCTCAGGCTGAAACGGCTTGATAAGGAGACTGTTACAATATGCCTTTCTGCTCAAGGCATCTGCAATGACATTGGCCTTGCCAGGTGTGTATTCGATGCTTGGATCATACTCTTGGATCATTTCAACCCAACGAGTCTGGCGGAGGTTCAGGTTCGGCTGTGTGAAGATGTACTTCAAGCTCTTGTGATCGGTGAAGATGTCAACTTTTTTGCCCAACAGAAGGTGTCTCCACGTGATCAAGGCGTGTACCACAGCTACTAGCTCGAGATCATGTGTGGGGTAGTTCTTCTCAATTGGCTTCAGTTGACGAGAAGTGTATGCCAAAATCTTCTTGTCCTGCATTAGCACACCACCAAGTCCTTGAAGAGAATCATCATAGAATACTTTGTAGGGCTTGGACTCATCTGGAGGAGTGAGAACTGGAGCAGAGATGAGATTTTCTTTGAGAGATTTGAATGCGACATCACAATCCGGAGACCAGTTGTACTTGACATTCTTCTGCAGCAAGTTGGAGAGAGGCTTGGCAATCTTGGAGAAGTTCTCAACGAACCTTCTGCAATAGCTAGCAAGACCAAGGAAGCTTCGGAGTTGCTTGACGTTCTGAGGGGGTTCCCAGTTGACAATCGCTTCAACTTTCTCGGGGTCGACAGAGATACCCTCAGCAGAGATGATATGGCCCAGATACAAGACCTTATCGAGCCAGAATTCGCACTTGGAGAACTTGGTATAGAACTTATGTTCATGGAGTCTGTCGAGAACCAGACGGAGGTGCTTTTCATGATCCTCTTCATTCTTGGAGAATACCAAGATGTCATCCAGATAGACAAGCACAAATTCGTTGGTGTAGGGGTTGAATATGTAGTGCATCATCCTCGAGAAGGTGGGTGGAGCATTTGTGAGGCCAAAAGACATGCTGTGTATTCATAGGAGCCGTAGCTTGTTCTGAATGGAGTCTTGTGAATATCTTCTTCACGGATACAGATCTGGTGATAACCCATCCGCAGATCGAGCTTTGACAACACTTTAGCTCCTTTGAGCTGCTCGAACAATTCATTGATGTTGGGAGCGGATACTTGTTCTTTATTGTCTTCTTGTTCAATGGCCGGTAATCAACGCAAAGGCGCTCCGTGCCATCCTTCTTCTTGACAAATAAGACACCACAGCCCCAAGGAGAAGTGCTAGGCCTGATTAGGCCCATACGCTCTTGCTCATCGAGCTGTTTCTTCAGCTCCTTCAACTCATCAGGGGAGAGCTTGTACGGATGTCGACATGCTGGCTCAGTACCAGGCTCGAGTTCAATGACGAATTCAACTTGACGATGCGGAGGCATGCCTGGAAGCTCTTCAGGGAACACGTCTTCATATTCATTGACCACCGGAATTTGAGAGATGGCATTAATCTCGCCTTGTCATTGAGAAAGAATAGCCTGATTGTGTTATCTCGAGAGGCGAAGATAATCACGTCTTCGTCAAGATGAGTAAGCTTGACTTCCTTATTTGCACAATCAATGTGAGCATCATGCTTGGAGAGCCAATCCATCCCAAGAATAAGATCAATGTCGGAATTGCTGAGAATAACCGGAGAAACCAGAAAGCTATAATCACCCATATAAATAGATACATCCGGAGCAAAGTTGTTGGAGTTCATTAGCAAACCCGGAGAAAGCACAGACATTGGACTAGGCAAAGCTTGCAATGGCATATCATGTGACAATGGAAAAGGTCTTGACATGAAAGAATGAGATGCACCTGAATCAAACAAGACTTTTGCAGGAATAGAGTTAACTGGAAGGTTACCAAGTATCACATATGAAGAATTCTCTGCTTGAGCTGCATTCATCAGATTCACTCTTGCTGACTTGGGGTTGTGCTTGACAATAGCAGTGCTGACAGGTGGAGGAGGCAGAAGGCGCCTTGGGTTGGGGCACTTGTTAGCATAATGACCCTTCTGAGAGCACTTGTTGCAAACCACTTCTGAGAGAGGACAGTGATAAGGAGCACTTGACTTGGAAGCTTGAAAATGATTCTTTGACTGATTGCTTGGGTTGGGTGGGTGGGAGAAACCACGGCCACCGGAATGCCTGTTGTTGTTGGGAGGTCGGATCACTGGAGGAGGTGGAAGCCAAAACTTCTGCTGCTTTGCAACCACTTGAGAAGAAGAGGAGGAGTGAACGGCATCTCTGATCCTCTTTTTGGAAGCTTCCATCTTGAGCTGGGCTGCCTCTTGCTTAAGAGCCATGTTATAGAATTGATCAAACTCATCAGGCTCAACCAAGGTGAGAGCTAGTTGGAGTTCATCCTTCAGACCACCACGGAACTGATAGATCTTGCTCTTGGCATCTGGGATGTCTTGCTTGGCATAGCGGGCAAGGTTCTGGAACTTGACATTATATTGGTGGACAGTCATTGAGCCTTGCTTCAGGTTGCGGAATTGCTCACGCATACCCTCGATAGTTGGCTTACACTCGCCACGTCACACAATTCATTACATGAGCAAATCATCATTCAAATAACATCACAACCCGACTACGGGTGAAGATACAAATGAAAGATACCAAATACAAAAGACACAGGTCCGAATCGCCCCTAGTAGAAACCACTACTGATCATCGGGATAGTGCACATAGTATGGACTACGTTCTTCATCGTACTCCTAGTAAAGCTCCGTGCCGTCACCTGAGTAGTTCACCATGGTACCTGCATCTGGTGTGGTGTAGAATCTGTGAGCCACGGAGGACTCAGCAATCCCGTTCCCGGGTAGCAAAACTATCTAAGCCTTGGGTGTGGAACAAGGCTGAAGAAAGAATAAAGGTTGCAGCTGCACTAGCACTAACTTACGTGTTAAGAGCGAGAAGAGAAGTGCCACGAGCGTCCAAGTGATCACGAAGTGATCCTATCTAAGCACGTCAATCATAACCCCACCGTGTTCACTTCCCGAACCCCTTTCGGAAAATGACAGTCACGGTTACTCACGCTAGTAGTGTGTTCTGAACATGGTGTCAAGTTTTCTACAACCGGATATTAACAAACTCCCATCTGCCACATAACCACGGGCACGGCTTTCGAAAGTTCAAAACCCTGCAGGGGTGTCCCAACTTAGCCCATTACAAGCTCACGATCCGCGGAGTCGCAACTCCAAGGTGGGAAGGCCCGAGTATTCTGGGAATCCCGTGCTCAAGATATTCCGACATAGGTAAAACTAATCCAGCAAGACCTCCCGGCATGCCGACACCCTGATAGTAGCCGCGTGTATCTAGTCTCAGGCCACGACCGGATGAGCACAACATACAGTGACCAAAACCCAAGTTGCCAAGGGGGGTACCGCACACGACTCTAGTTTGGACCAACACTCAAATCGAGCACTGGCCCGGGGGTGATTAATTGATCCTCGGGTTAATTGCTCCCTCGGCAAATTTTAGTTGTTAGGCGAATGGAGTACCAATGTCGGGCCTCGCTGGAAGAGTTTTAGCACTAAGCGGGTTATCGAGGGGGTCCCATAACTCCAACCGTGTGAGGAACGCAAAATCAAGGAACATAACACCGATTTATACGGTTCCTAGGACGGCATGAGTGGAACAAATCACCAAGCAAGAGGCTTAGCCTTCCACCCATTATCAATATATAGATGATTTCATTTAATAGATATATAGTGTGATATCCCAACATAACTTCAACAGGAAGCAAGAATCTTCAAATCTTCTCCTGCAACTAGCAATGCTATAAGAGGGGTTGAGCGAAGCCTACGTAGCCAATCAAAGGTTTGCATAGGTTGGGTGGTTAGACAGATTCATGGTTACAATAGGAGGCTGACAGGCAAACATGGGCATCGAGGCAATAAGCTAAAGAGCGAGACGTCTAGCAATAGGCAAAGATAGTAATGATATCTGGGTCAGGTCATCTTGCCTGTCGAGTCGTCGATGGGATCGTAAGACGGCTCCTCGTACTCAACCTCGGTAGTAACCTCGTTCTCGTTCTCGGTCTCGGCTTCCGGCTCTACTCAACACAAGAACACACGAGGCACTAAATCAAACAAGGTGCAATGCACAATCAACATGATGCAAGTATGATGCACTTATGATGCATGACAAGTCTATATAAGATGCAATATATGGCAAGGTAGGAAGCACAGAGAAACAACACAAGAACATGACAATATGCTCAAGCAAGTATGATGCAAGACAAGTCTATATATGATGCAAAACATGGCAATACAGGAAGCACTAAAAAACAACAAAAGTCAACAAGTTTAAATGAGGCCGGAATCAACTTAAAGCTAATCCGGTAAGTCCTCATATGCATAAGTTGAAATGGTCCAGATCTGCACAAACCTTTAGTTAAAGTTGTTAAACAGCAAGTTAACATGCACCATGATGATCTACACGAAAATCTAGTCAAGTTTCATATAAAGTTTGTTTAAAACGGAGCTACGGTCTAGAAGATATGAGCAAAACAAGTTAAGCATGGCAACTTTGCAAGATGCACCCAAACATCAAGCAAACATACTCCAAACATGTAAACAAGATGATATTATGATTCTTCATGCAAAATCACACAAGTTTCATATAGGGCACGCTCAAAACGGAGCAAAGGTTCAACACATACACACGAAACAAGATTCAATGCAAAGCTGAAATTAACAGCCACATAGCAACTTTGGAGCAAGAAATATATACTCTACAGCACTGAAACATGGTGATAAGAAGCATGGACATGAATTAGACATATCCTACAGCAAACAACTCCATTGGAGCAACTTCATAGGAGGCATGGATCAATAGCAACAAGCTACAACATTTTGAACATGACACTAAAAATCTGATAGTAATATTTTATAGCAACTTGGGAGCAAGAATTAAATAAGCTACAGCAACCCAAATGAGAAAGTAAGGGCATGAATGGATAGACAACAACATATACAGCAAGGAATGGTCAATGGCCACCCCAAAACTAACATGGATTTGCCTAGGGCATCAAGCAAACATAGCATCAGGATATGACAGATTCCAGACTTAGTGCAATTTCACTAATTGTTAAAACAATTAAGTTGGCATGGCATGTTTGCAAGCATATTTAAGTCACCTCAAGACATATCATGGCAAATGGTTTGCACCACAGCAAAGACCACATTAAGGAGATTCTAAAACATCTAGGCATGTGGCAAGGGGACAAACACAACAATAGCAACGAGCTCCTCAAATCAGCATCTCATAACATGTTACAAAACTTAACAGCCACATGCACTTTTGCAACCAAGTTTAACAAGGCAATAAGAACCCTAACATGCATGCTACAGCAACCAACATGTAGAGCATCTCATGATGAACATTTTGACATCCCATTTGCTTCATTTGGATAAACATGCACCAAGTTATCACATCTCAAACATGGCATGAAAATAACAAGTAGCAGCAGTTTATATAAAGTAGCACTCTTGTCACGAAGATTAAGACATCTAGATGATCTCAAACAAGCATGACACAATGGAACAAAACGTAGCGCACATCACCACGGTCATTTTGATATATCATATGCACAAAACGGATCTACGAGCACAAAGTTACGGTCATGCAAAGGAGGCAACAAAATGTTACAGATCCAGGACTTAGTGGAATTTATACCTCCAAAAGTCAACGTAGGATGGATCCGTGCGGGACGAGGAGATCCGGGACGGAGTGGAGGCGTTTGGATCGGGGACGGGTGGATCTCGTCCCGATCCGGAGGTTCGCTGGAGAAGTTGGCCGGAGAGGATGAAGATGACTGGAGACGCGGGATTCTGGCGAGGCGGAGGTCGGAAGGAGGCGGCGCGGCGGTCGGAGGGTGGACGCCGGCGGTGAACTCCGACGAGGTCGGCGGCGGGGTCCGGCGAGCTTCCGCGGTGGTCCGGCGGGCGTCCGACGACCGACGGGTGAGGTGGCGGCGGTGGAAATGGGGAAAGATGGCGCGGCCAATGAGAGGTCGCCACATGGCGGCGGGGATGACGTGGCGGCCTCTGGTTGGTTGGAGTGATGTGGCCGCGCGTCGGACGTGTCCGGCGCGCGGAGCGGGAGGAAAATTAGGGTTGCACCGGGATTTCGGGGATGGGGACTAATTTATAGATTCTGGGAGCTAGGAAACTCCAAATGAGGAGCGGTTTTCGGCCACGCGATCACAATTTGACGACCGAGATGATGGGAGTAGTTGTGCTGGGTTCCGGAGCTTTTGTGTAGGGGGTCTTGGGCCTCAAAGAAGAGGTACTTTTGGCCCACTAGGTTAACCGTTGGAGTACCAAACGAACTCCAAACGCGACAAAACTTAACAGGCACCCTACACGTACCAAAACAACATTGCACGACAAGTCTCACGTCATTCCGGAAACGTTACACGGCCACACACGAAAGAAGGACTCAGGGATGCCACGGGCACGTGTGAGAGCATCGTAACTCGAAACGGACAACGGGAAGAGACGAGTGGGACCGGATGCAAGTGACAACACAAATGCAATGCAATGCACATGACAACATGACATGGATGAAATGCACACACGCACACGACAAAACGAAGAAACCCGAAATGAAAGAGAGCCCGGAAAGGAATTGATGAAGCCAAAGTTTATATATTGCCATATTGGGAAAGTGTTACATCTGGGGCATTACAACTCTATCTTTTGTCAGTGCAGCCGAAGATAATGTCATCCACATAGATTTGGCAAACAAACAGTTCACCATCATATGTCTTCGTGAAGAGTGTGGGATCTAGGGAACCAGGTTTGAAGGCCTTGCTCTTCAGGAAGTCTTTGAGTGTGTCATACCAAGCACAAGGGGCTTGTTTGAGGCCATACAGTGCCTTGTTGAGCTTGTATACCATATCAGGATGTTTTGGATCTTCAAAGTCAGGTGGTTGTGCAACATACACTTCTTCTTCAATCTTGCCATTGAGAAAGGCACTCTTCACATCCATTTGATACAGAAGGATGTTGTGATGGTTTGCATAGGCTAGCAGTATGCGAATAGCTTCAAGCCTAGCCATAGGAGCAAATGTTTCATCGAAGTCAATCCCTTCAACTTGAGTGTATCCTTGAGCAACAAGACAAGCTTTGTTTCTGACAACTTGACCATGCTCATCTTGCTTGTTGCGATATATCCATTTTGTGCCTATTATGTTGTGCTTGCGGGGGTCAGGACGCTTGACAAGTTCACATACGTTGTTCAGCTCAAACTGTTGAAGCTCTTCATGCATAGCTTGAATCCATTCGGGTTCCATGAAGGCTTCAGCAACTTTCTTGGGTTCAGATATCGAGAAAAATGCAAAGTGCCCACAGAAATTTGCTAGTTGTGTTGCTCTTGAACGAGTGAGTGGACCAGGTGCATTGATGCTGTCAATTATCTTCTCAACTTGTACTTCATTTGCAACACGAGGATGAACTGGACGAAGATTTTGCTCTTGCTAGTCATTGTCATCATTAGGAGGATTGTCTTCAGCTGAGCATTGTCTTCAGGTTGATTGGGAGCAGAAATGATGAGTTCCTCGTCAGGTTGTTCTTCAGAAGGCATGATTTCACCTGTTCCCATTAGCTTGATAGATTCACTAGGTGGAGCTTCATCCAACACATTTGATAGGAACTCTCTTTGTGAGCCATTCGTTTCATCAAACCGCACATCCACAGTTTCAACCACTTTATAAAGAAAGAGGTTGAAGACTCTGTAGGAGTGCGAGTCCTTTCCGTAGCCGAGCATGAAACCTTCATGTGCTTTTGGTGCAAATTTTGATTTGTGATGTGGATCCTTGATCCGGCACCTAGCTCCAAATACCCTGAAGTAACTGACATTTGGCTTCTTGCCAGTAAGGAGTTCATAGGAAGTTTTCTTCAGAAGCTTGTGAAGATAAACACGGTTGATGACATGGCATGCTGTATCAATAGCTTCGGGCCAGAACTTTCTTGGTGTCTTGTATTCATTAAGCATTGTTCGAGACATCTCAATGAGGGTTCTGTTCTTGCGCTCCACGATGCCATTCTGCTGAGGTGTGTACGGAGCTGAGAACTCATGAGTGATTCCCATTGTATCCAGATAAAGATCAAGGCCGGTATTCTTGAACTCAGTGCCATTGTCACTTCTGATATGCTTGATCTTGACGCCATAGTTGTTCATGGCACGGTTGGCGAAGCATCTGAAGACATCCTGCACTTCAGTCTTGTAGAGAATTATGTGCACCCATGTGTATCTTGAATAATCATCACCAATGACGAAGCCATAGAGACAAGCTGTAGTAGTGAGCGTAGAGTAGTGAGTAGGGCCAAATAAGTCCATGTGAAGCAGCTCGAAGGGTTGGGATGTCATCATGATTGTCTTCGAGGAATGCTTGGCCCTAGTCATCTTCCCAGCTTCGCAGGCACCGCACAGATGATCTTTCTTGAACTTGACGCCCTCGATGCCTACGACGTGCTTCTTCTTCGCGAGAGTGTGCAAGTTCCTCATGCCGGCATGTCCTAGCCTCCGATGCCAGAGCCAGCACTCTGAAGCTTTTGCTAGAAGACATACGGCCATCTGTGGTCCTGCTGAGAAATCTACCATATACATATCATCTTTCCAATATCCTTCAAAGACTAGAGACTTGTCAGATTCCATTAGCACAAGGCAATGATATTTTCCAAATATCACAATCATGTTTAAGTCACAAAGCATTGAGACAGACATTAAGTTAAAACCTAGGGATTCAACAAGCATGACTTTATCCATGTGCTGATCCTTTGAGATTGCAACTCTACCTAGACCCAATAACTTACTTTTACCAGTATTAGCAAATGTGATGTGACTCTTGTCAGATGGACGTAAGGTTGAGTCCATAAGAAGACTTCGATCACCAGTCATATGATTAGTGCATCCGCTGTCCATAATCCATTCTGAAGTCTTTGGTGTCATATCCTATAATGCAGTTAGGGGTATAGGCTTCACGAAGAGTATTGTGAAGCATAAACATTTGACGAGCAAGCGGATTATGAAAGCTTAGATCCAAGTTGGGACTGATAGGATGATTGGCAAGCGATTCAGGAACAAAATACATAGTAAGACCATTTGGGCATTTGATCTTGCGCCCTACAAGATGTTTTAGGTCCCCAGCAATAGCATCAGACGCCTTTGATTTTCGGCTGGAGACCTTTCCCTGCAAGAGAAATTAATTCTTCTTAACCACCCACATCTTCAGGGGTGGCTTAGAAGCAACGAGTCTAAGTGCAGCATCTGAGAATTTTGGCTTTGGAGCCCTAGCAAATAGCCTTGCAGGAGGAGAATAATACTCATAAGAATAAGCAGAAAAGTTTTTTGTTTTGTGAATATAGCGGTTTGAGGAAACACGCTCATATTCATGGGTCTGAGTACATTTTCCCTGCAAAACATTGGCGTTAGGGTGACTCAGGTGAGTCCTCTGTCTGTATGAAGCCTTAGGACCGTATGAAGCCTTTGGTCTGGGGTTTGTCTTCTTCCCAGGTGGTGTCATGATGACATTTACTGGAAGCTTCTCAAGACAACTTTTGGGAACCTAGATCTTCTTCATAGGTGGCCCGTTCCAGCAGTTAGTACCAATATACCTGGCAAACACTTCACCATTCTGATTCTTAAACAATTTATAGTTTGCATCAAAGGATTCATCAATGATAATTGGATTAGCACAAGTGAAGCCAGATGAGGTAGACGGATCCACTGAAGGTTCCTTTGCAGCAACCCATGTGATTTTGGGGTACTGCTCAGGCTTCCAGTATGAACCATCAACATTCATTTTCCTCTCGAACCCTACACCCTCTTTCCTAGGGTTTCGGTTCAGAATCTGCTTTTTGAGGACATCACATAACGTCTGATGCCCTTTGAGGCTTTTGTACATCCCTGTTTCAAGCAAAGTCTTCAACCTAGCATTTTCATCAGCAATAGTAGTGGTATCCTCAGCAGAGGCGTTAGTTACCACATCAGCAGTTGAAGATATTGCGACAGTAGCAGCAGTAGAACATTCAGCAACAGATGTAGCGTTATCATGCTCAATGCATTTTAGACATGGTGGTTCAAATCATTCCTGAGCGGAGCTGATCTGTTGAGCGCAGAGTGACTCATTTTCTTTCTGAAGATCTTCATGAGCCGCTTTCAATTTCTCAAGTTCTTGCTCCCTTTGAAGATAATCGTAGGAAAGCTTTTCATGAGTTTTTGAGAGCGATTCATGACGACTTTCAAGTTCCTCGTACTTAACATGAAGATTTTTTATGTCTTCAATTAAGGACTGAGAATGGGTCATTTCCGCGTCCAACGGGTCATCGCTTTTGTCTAACAGTTTTTGAATATGTTCCATAGCTTTCTGTTGTTCAGTGGCAATTTTAGCAAGTGTTTTCTAGCTAGGTTTGGTTTCACAATCGGAGTCATCTTCACTGGATGTTTGAAAGTAAGCATCGCGTGATTTTACCTTGGCACCGCGTGCCATGAAGAAGTAGGTGGGAGCGGAGTCGTCGTTATCATCATCATCAGTGTTGGTGACGGAGCCATTGTCTTCAGTGTTGAAGATGGACTTGGCAACGTAGGCTGTGGCTAGAGCCAGACTTGCAACACCAGAATCATACTCCTCCTCAGACTCCACCTCCGCTTCTTCTGAAGCAGACTCCTCCTTTGAATCCATCTCCTTGCCAACAAACGCACGAGCCTTGCCAGATGAATTCTTCTTGTGTGATGAAGACTTCGATGAAGACTTGGAAGAAGACTTTGAGGATTTCTTCTTTTTCTTGTCATCAGAATCATATTCCTTGCTCTTCTTCTTCTTCTTCTCATTGTCCCATTGAGGACACTCGGAGATGTAGTGACCAGGTTTCTTGCACTTGTGACATGTTCTCTTCTTGTGGTCATGGGTAGAAGCTTCATCATTTCTTGAGCTAGATCGTGAAGACTTTCTGAAGCCTTTCTTCTTAGTGAATTTCTGGAACTTCTTCATAAGCCTGGCAAGCTCCTTTCCAATGTCTTCAGGATCACTAGAACTGTAGTCAGATTCTTCTTCAGATGAGGAAACAGCCTTTGCCTTCAAAGCGCGAGTTCGGCCATAGTTGGGACCATAGATGTCACGTTTCTCAGATAGCTGGAACTCATGTGTGTTGAGCCTCTCAAGTATGTCTGGTGGATCGAGAGTCTTGAAGTCAGGGCGCTCTTGAATCATCAGGGCAAGGGTGTCAAATGAGCTGTCAAGTGATCTCAGGAGTGTCTTGACGATTTCATGCTTGGTGATCTCAGTGGCGCCAAGTGCCTGAAGCTCATTTGTGATGTCAGTGAGGCGATCGAATGTGAGCTGGACATTCTCATTGTCGTGTCTCTTGAAGTGATTGAAGAGGTTGCGAAGGACACTGATCCTTTGATCTCTCTGGGTTGAGACGCCTTCGTTGACCTTGGAGAGCCAGTCCCAGACTAGCTTCGACGTTTCCAGAGCACTCACATGACCATACTGTCCTTTGGTCAGATGACCACACATGATGTTCTTGGCAGTGGAATCCAGTTGACCGAACTTCTTGACATCAGCAAGGGTGACACCTTCACCAGTCTTGGGAACGCAGTTCTTGACGACATACCAGAGGTCCACATAATTGGCTTCAAGGTGCATGCGCATCTTGTTCTTCCAGTAGGGGTATTCAATGCCATCGAAGATGGGGCACGCAGCGAAGACTTTGATTATCCCTGCAGTCGACATAGCTAAAACTCCAGGTGGTTAAACCGAATCACACAGAACAAGGGAGTACCTTACTCTGATACCAATTGAAAGAGTTGTATATCGACTAGAGGGGGGTGAATAGGCAATTTTTAGGAAAGTCTTCAAAACATGGAAGTTTCAAAGACAAACGATAGAACCGATCCTATTTATATGCAGCGGATGGTAGACTACACTAGACAAGCCATAGTAAAGTATTCAATGAAGTGAAAGCACGAAGACTAATAGCAGCTAGGCAGTATGGATCAGGATGGAAGATTGTATGAAGCCAGTCAGAACAAGTAGTCACACAGTGAAGTCAAACAGATAAGGCAAGCAGGCAATGACTTCACAAAGACAGACAGTAAGTAAAGAGAAGGAAGGGATATGTCGTGGAATTAACACGGCAGATGTCCGGTTTAACGGACTTGATGATGGAACCATCGCACGGGTTAGCTTGAAGGGGTTCATAGCGCACAAAGGACACAGAGGGTTTATACTAGTTCGGCCCCTTCGATGAAGGTAAAAGCCTACGTCTAGTTGGTTTGGTATTGCTTGGGCGTCGGATTACAGGGAGCGGATCGCTTGCCTGCAGTCTCGACGAGTTGATTCATGCTTCTCCCTGAACCGTCGCCGGGTCGTCCCTTTATATAGAGGCGACGCCTGGTCCGGTTTATAGAGTCCCGAGGCCGGCTTATACTTGTGTCCGCCTCGGTCTCTGTTCTTTCTTCCTTACTCCTCAAGTTACATCATCGGGCGGTTTACAAATCGTAACTCTATACATGGGCCCTAAGATCTCATGGGGCGTAGCCTTGACTGAATATTACAGCAAAACCTATTATAATAATCCGGTTTATACTAGGCGGTTCATACCTGCTAGTCATATCCCTGACATTAGGCCCCAGAATGATTTGAACTTGTTCACATCAATCTCCCTTGTCTTGTATAATTTTCTTCTGTGTCTTCTCATTTTTTGTAAACCGGCCCTGACGTCATCTTCGAGAATCACGGAATCTGACCGTGACATCACTTCCGCATTTAACGCCGCGAGCTGTACTGTAGTTTTGTTTAATGGTTATCCCGAAAATCGAGGCGTCAAAGGATCTTTATCCGATCCTTTACTCCCTCGAATCCCGCACCTGTCGCTTCGGATATGAGTTTCCCTTATAAATACCGATGTCCCCATCTGTTATTCTCTTCTCGCATCTTCTTCCTTCGTCCGTCGCCCGAGCTTCAAGACGCCATTGACGCCCGAGCTCGAACCGCCGCCGTCGACCGCCGAGTCCGAGACCTCCCTGGCCGCTGCATCAACCTGACTTTTGACCAGAGAACCTCCGCCGCTGATCCTCAGGTACTCCATCTTCCTCTTTGTAGTCTTGTAACCTCTAGGGTTCTTGCTCGTGTCTCCGCCATTAGAGCTTTAACGAAAGCTTCACCTTGTTCATTTTAACACCAGTTTCGCAGAAGTTTTTGACCTTTATATCTAGCTCTTAGATCTTTACTTTTTGTTCCGCTAGTATATGCTTTAGATCTCGTCACCTACACCCATCCTGTAGATTCATCTGCTCCGCATAAGATCCTTGTATTTTCTTCCCGTATATCCTTGTATTTATTTTTTCTTTTTCTTGCATGCTCAGATCTGTTCTGCCTTAGTTGTCTGTAAAAACCTGTTTCTTCTCCTTTGTAGATCTATTAGGTATACTCCGGTTTATACTGTCATGCCCTGTTCCTGTAAAAAAAATTAAAGTTGAACGTGACGGTTTAGTTGTTCCTCTTTTGCTGTCATAAATCGGCAGTAACATAGCTCCCTGTTATTGCCGGGTTAACCATATCATTAGTCCCTTGTCTAAACCGTTGCGTGATCTTCGTATATATCTTCCGGTTTATACTGCTGTACCCGCATAATCCGTTTTTGCACTTTATCTTTTCAGCATTTGCTCTTCTGCTATTATGGCCAAACAATTTGTGTCTTGCGATTGGGCTCCTTCCATTGTCACAGAAGAAGATTTAGCCAAAGCTGTGTCAATTGGCACTTTAGGCCCTCGATCTGTTTTAAAGTGGCGGGCTTCAAAAGGTAAATGCCCTCCTACTCCCAGAGAGGGGGAGGTTATTGTTTTCTTCGATCATATAGCTCGAGGCTTCACACCCCCCGGTTCAAAAAATTTCCGGGATGTACTTGCCGCCTTCCAACTCCATCCTCGGGACATAGGTCCAAACTCTGTCTCCAATATCTGTGATTTCCAAGTGTTTTCAGAGGTATATCTGCAAGAAGAACCGTCTGTTGACCTGTTCCGAGATTTCTTTCACCTGAACCGGCGCACCGAATTCACCAGCGGACCGCATCAAGAACTGGGTGGGGTTAGCATCCAGAAAAGGAGAGATGTAGTCTTTCCCCACGCCGCTCTTCATACACACCCAAAGGATTGGAATAAGTCCTGGTTTTACTGTATTGACACTTCTCCTGCCGGGGAGAACCCACTGCCGGGTTACCACGAGCACCGTCTTCCGAAGGATCACCCTTTGCCACAGCAACTTACCTCTGCCGAACGGCCCCGGTTTGCTTCTCAGCTTACCAAACTGAAAGCTTTTATGGCCAATGGTCTAACTGGAACTGATTTTATGCGCTGTTGGCTCTCTTGGAGTATCCTTCCCTTGAGCCCGCGACCAAATCTGATGTGCAAGTACTCTAGTAAACCGGACGACCCTCAACGGTTTACCAAGGATGAACTTTCTGAATCAGAGGTTATTGAATCGACTAAGAAGATGCTCAACGTCACCTTAGAAGATTGCAGCAAGGTCGGGTTGGCTCCGTATTACAAGAAGAACAGACTGCCTGTAGTAAGCCTTGCCTTCTTGTATATATTTTTTAATTCGTTTATATAAACTGTCCTCTAACTGTTTCTCTGTCTGAACAGGCTGATGATCCTTTCTGGAAAAGAAAGCCTCGGGAGAAAACCGGAAAACAGACACGCCGAAAAACCCTTGCTAATAAGAAGAGAAAAGCGGTCGGAGGCTCTAGTTCTCATGCTGAGGATGACGATCCGGACTCTGAGGTATGAATTAATCCGGCTTTAACTTGCTTGCTTTTATTCATATCTGTATCTAATGATAACTTTCCACAGGAGTTGGCTGAAGGTGGTAAACCGGCCGAAGTTGAGGTAACTATCCTTTCTTCAGATTCAGAACCACTTCCACAAAAAAGTCGTCGGACAGTCCGGAAATATCAATTTTGTCATCCTTATGCTCAATTGGATCCTAATTTTCTTTTGAAGAAACAACAACATGAAGCTCTTCGCCGGACCACTCGCCATAGCGGCCTGGCAGTGGAATCATCCGGAATCTCTCTCACTCCGGCTCGGAGGCGCCGTTATGAGGTTATACTTTCTCCAACCCTCCTTCATCCCAAGGCCGGGCTTATCCGCAAACCTCTTAAACCGTCTGACCCTGATTATCAGGAGACTCCATTATCTTCCTCTGGTGAATCGACTGCCACGCAACTTCCTCTGCTGAAAACTGTTCCAGGGTAAGTCTTTTTAACTTTTCCGGTTTATGATTACCTTTACTTCATAATCTAAACTCATTTTCCAAACTTCTTCCAGCAAGCCAAAACCTGGCAAAAAACCAAAGGCCAATCAACCCACTGCTGAGACTACTGTTGATGATCCGGCGGTTGATCCGGCAACAACCGTCCTCCCAGAAGGCGAGCCCACAATTCCTCTTGAGAATCCTGCGCCTATGGACCATATTTCAGCGCCCGAGAACCCTACTGTTGATGATGTTCATAATGCGCCAAGTCCTGCCCGGGCCAATTCTCCACCGACCAATCCGGCATCTCCCAGTCCGGTTCATACTACAGCTCCACCAACAGTATCTGCTTCTCCAGAAGTTGAAGTGACTGGCACTGCTTTTACTGCTCCGGCTCAGCCCACTGTTTTAGCCAAACATACGGCTAAAGCGGAGAAATTGCATAAAGAGAAAGGTAAATGGAGTACCAAGCTATCCAGCCTTGCTGACATGAGCGCCCAGGAGCTCTATTCCGGGTACTTAAACCGGCTCCACAGCAGCCGAGATTACGAAGCGGGCTTGGTTAACTTGATGAAAGAAAAATATGAGGTAATCCTTTCCTTCTGACTTTGTGCTTTTGATATGCTTCTAACTATCTCATAGTAGCCCCCAAGTTCTGGTTTAGCTGCGTGTTGAAGGTGAACCGGAACTTATAACTTGAACAAATTGATTTTACATTAGCCCCCAAGTATCAAGTAGATAACTTGGTTATGTATTTGATACTTGTAAGAATTTCTTCTGATACTTCAATTATCCATTAGCCCCCAAGTGTCAAGTAGACAACTTGCTTTGTGTGCTTGATACTTTTGACTTTGAATTGTTGCTGTTTATTGCTTCAACTTCCCATTAGCCCCCAAGTGTCAAGTAGACAACTTGTTTGTGTGCTTGAGACTTGTCTGATTTTTGCTTAGTATCACTTGATTTTACTTGCAGGCTGACTTAAACCAGAATGCTGATGAGATCAATGAGCTTCGAAGCCGCCTTGCTGAAACAGAGGCCGCTGCTTCGAAAGCCAAGAAAGATCTGAAGGTGAGTTTAAAGACTGCTGAAGAGCTAAAAAAATTCTTTGAAGAAGAGCGGGCTGCCTTTGAGGTTCAGAAGAAAGAGCTGGAGAAAAGGGCCAAAGATGTTGAGGAAGCCCTTAATCCGGTGACTGAAGAATTAACCGGCTTAAAGCGGCAAATAGAGTTGATGACCTCTGCCGTCTTTGGTAAGTCTTTTGATCTGTATTCCTGCTTTAACCTTGTAATCTTTCATCTGTACCGGTTTAACTGTGATACTCACATGCAGGACGCCGTGTCACCCATCTTGGGGATGACTTGCGGAAGAAACTTAAGGCCTATTACACTTTGGTCGAGCAGCTGTATTCCGGCGCTCAGAGGATCATTAGTGCGACATCTTATAGTAAACCGGCCCCCACGACCATCCAAGGTACATTAGAAAAGTTGTCTGTTTTACCAGTGCGTCTGGAAGAAGTCAAGAAATCTACTGCTCGAGCTGGTGCCCTCATGGCGCTTACCAGAGCCAGGGCTTGGGTTCCGGACTTTGATCCGGAAGAGGCTTTAAATGGGTGTCCAAATACCAAGGAAGACGGATCATCGTTTACTGCAAAGGATCTCTATGCTTTGACAAAAGAGATGCGTCCTCTTGCCAGGAAACTCGCGGCCGAAGCAGATTTATCCAGGTATCATCCAGGGTACGACTTGCAAAACGAGCGGGTGGAGCGGCCGGTTTATGAAACCGTCAATCTAATCCCACCAGTGTGTCCTCATACATTCGATCCAGATATCGAACCGTCGGAACTCATCAACGAAGAAATGTATTTTCGTACTTTAACGAAAATCGACTGGTGCGTCCCGGATTTCCAACCGCTTCAAGAGGAAGAGGAGACTCCGGATCAAGGTGATGGCCAGCCGTCTCAGCAGGAAGGAGCATGACTCATAACTTATTGTTGTAGTTGCAGTCCCGCTTTATCAAACAATATTTTAATCCGTCAGGCTTGCTATGCCTTGTAATAGGATAGCTGAAACATTATCTGCTTTGATCCGGATATTCTGACTTCTTGTTTTAATGTTTGCCAAATTAAATTTTGTCTGATGTCACTTATCTTGCGTATCATCTGTTCCTGCATAAGTAACACTGAAAACATGTCCTAGCGGTTTACCACTGGACAGATTAAATTTTTCTCACAATATATCAAACAAGTATATACTTATGTCAGAAATAATTTTATACCTGAGACCAAGTATGCTCAATACTCTTAATCCGGTAGAACTTAAAATGTCTTGATGACGACCTTCATGGATCTAATAACAAACCCGGGCTTGATAAAAGATACCGGTTTATATCGTTCTGAAACTTTGTCCAGAAGTTTGTAGCTTGTTGCCTGATGGATGATCCGGGTTATAATGAACACCGGTTTATTCATGCTGGTATTCATGACCCAGACTTTTAACTTTATAGATATGTGGTCAACTTCTGTAGCTGTTCCACTCCGGTTTAAAGAGTCATAAAACATAAACACCAAAGACGTGAATTTGCAAATAAAACCATGTAGTCAAGGCTTTTTAAGAGCTGCCAGGATCAAAGCAAGGTTCGCCAATCACTGGATGCGGGAATCCCGTCTTTCCAGAGGGCCGGTGGATGCGGATTATCCGTCTTTCCATAGGAACCATAAGAAAAAACTTTGGCCAATCACTGGATGCGGGTAACCCGTCTTTCCAGAGGGCCGGTTGATGGATGCGGGAATCCCGT
>LR738710.1:705620107-705742475 GCA_902687465.1 Secale cereale | reverse complement strand
CATAAGAACTTTAGCCAATCACTGGATGCGGGTAACCCGCCTTTCCAGAGGGCCGGTTGATGGATGCGGGAATCCCATCTTTCCATAAGAATTTTAGCCAATCACTGGATGCGTGTAACCCGTCTTTCTAGAGGGCCGGTTGATGGATGCGGGAATCCCGTCTTTCCATAAGAATTTTAGCCAATCACTGGATGCGGATTATCCGTCTTTCCAGAGGGCTGATGGATGCGGATTATCCGTCTTTCCATAGGGACCATATTTTTTTTTTAGCCAATCACTAGATGCGGATTATCCGTCTTTCCAGAGGGCTGATGGATGCGGATTATCCGTCTTTCCATATGCTTTCCGTGAAGTGTCCTCTTTTGAGCCGGATGTGACCTCATGCTCTTCATGGAGTTCTATTGCTTCTGAGTATATATATCTGCAAAAATCAGTTTTAAACCGGCCGATATGTTTGAAATATAACATATGATAATACATATATGGTTGTCCTCACAAGATATTTGTATTGGAAAAAAGGCTGAGCCCCCGGTTTACCGAGGTTGCCGGTTTATTCATTGATCATAATATATACATAGGATACAGTGGAGCTCATAGCTCAAGTATAGTATGGCCGTAAGTGGGCGATGTTCCATGGCCTCTTCGTCTCCTCCTCTGATGTCCGTGAGTCCTTGTGTTCTCGAACGTCCAGCAGGTAATATGAACCGTTGTGCAGATTCTTGCTGACCACAAAGGGCCCTTCCCAAGGCGGGGATAATTTGTGCATATCCGTTTGATCTTGGATGAGCCGGAGTACCAAGTCGCCCTCCTGGAACGTCCTTGTCTTGATCCGGTGGCTGTGATATCTGCGTAAGTCTTGTTGATAAATTGCAGACCGTGCCGCAGCTATATCACGCTCTTCATCCAGCCGGTCCAAACTGTCTTGCCTTGCTTGCTCATTGGCCGCTTCAACATAAGCCATTACCCTTGGTGAATCATGACGGATATCACTTGGAAGGACCGCTTCAGCACCATATACCATGAAGAAAGGTGTGTAACCTGTGGACCGGTTTGGTGTAGTGTTGATACTCCAAAGAACAGATGGTAACTCCTCAACCCAGCATCCTGGGGTTCTCTGCAAAGGAGTCATAAGCCGGGGCTTGATACCTCGCAAAATCTCCTGATTTGCTCTTTCAGCTTGACCATTGGATTGGGGGTGGGCCACAGAAGATACATCTAAGCGAATATGCTCACGTTGACAGAATTCTTCCATATCACCTTGAGATAAATTGGTGCCATTGTCCGTGATGATACTGTGCGGAAAGCCAAACCAGAAAATTACCTTTTTGAGGAATTTTACTGCCTTTGCCGCATCACACTTGCTTATAAGCTCTGCCTCGATCCACTTTGTAAACTTATCCACTACTACTAGTAGATGAGTTTTCTGATCTTGGGATCGCTTGAAAGGTCCAACCATATCAAGCCCCCAAGTTGCAAACGGCCAAGTTATTGGTATCATCCGGAGCTCCTGCGCCGGAACCAGAGCACGTCTTGAAAACTTCTGACAAGCATCACACTTCCGGACTAGATCTGCCGCATCAGCATGAGCTGTTAACCAATAAAAACCATGTCGGAAAGCTTTAGCCACCAATGATTTTGAACCGGCATGATGACCACAATCCCCTTCATGGATCTCACGAAGGATCTCACAACCTTCCTCAGCCGATACACACCGTTGAAACGCTCCAGAAACACTGCGATGATGAAGTTCTCCGTTTGCAATCGTCATGGACTTGGAACGCCGGATTATCTGTCGTGCTTCTATCTCATCCTCCGGTAACTCTCCTCGGCTCAAATACGCCAAGTAAGGCCGCGTCCAATCCGGAATTACATGAAGTGCTGCAACTAACTGTGCCTCCGGATCAGGAACAGCTAGATCTTCCTCCGATGGTACTTAAACCGAAGGACTGTGCAACTCATCCAAAAAAGTATTTGGCGGCACCGGTTTACGTTGGGAGCCCAGCCGGCTTAAAGCATCGTCCGCTTCGTTCCGTCGCCGGTCTATATGATCCACCTGATACCCTTTGAAATATCCTGCAACTGCTTCGACTTCCCGTCTGTAAGCTGCCATGAGGGGATCTCTCGAATCCCACTTGCCTGAAACTTGTTGTGCCACCAGATCTGAATCGCCAAAACATTTGACCCGGCTCAAGTTCATCTCCTTTGCCATCCGTAATCCATGAAGTAATGCTTCGTATTCTGCCGCATTATTAGTACAAGGAAACAATAAACGGAGGACATAGCAAAACTTATCACCTCGGGGGGAAGTTAAAACAACTCCAGCCCCCGAGCCTTCCAACTGTCTTGAACCGTCAAAGTGAATCGTCCAGTATGTAAGATCCGGCTTCTCCTCAGGGGTTTGCAACTCTGTCCAATCATTGATGAAATCCACCAATGCCTGAGATTTTATAGCGGTGCGTGGCACATACTTCAACTCATGTGGGCTGAGCTCAATGGCCCACTTCGCTACTCTACCTGTAACTTCCCTGTTCTGGATTATGTCCCCCAACGGTGCTGAACTAACCACAGTTATTGGATGACCTTGGAAATAGTGCTTCAGCTTCCGGTTTGCCATGAACACACCATACACCAGCTTCTGCCAATGTGGGTACCTCTGCTTGGACTCAATGAGTACTTCACTTACATAATAAACCGGACGTTGAACCGGATATTCCTTTCCTGCTTCCTTGCGCTCAACCACAATTGCGACGCTGACTGCCCGTGCATTGGCAGCGACGTATAACAGCAACGGTTCCTTATCAACAGGGGCAGCCAGGACCGGCGGTTTTGCCAGTTGTCGCTTCAGATCCTCAAACGCCGCGTTCGCCTCCTCACTCCATATAAACCGGTCTGTTTTCTTCAGCATCTGGTAAAGCGGGATCGCCTTCTCTCCCAAACGGCTGATGAACCGGCTTAATGCTGTGATCCGGCTAGCGATACGCTGAACATCATTGATGCAAATTGGTTTAGTCAAAGATGTGATTGCTTTAATCTTCTCCGGATTAGCTTCTATCCCTCTGTTTGAGACCAAGAATCCCAGTAGTTTACCTGCCGGAACACCAATGGCACACTTCTTCGGATTAAGCATCATCTTATAGGCTCTAAGATTATCAAAAGTCTCCTTAAGATCCTCTATCATCGTTTCCTCTTTCCTTGATTTAACCACAATGTCATCCACATAAGCATGAACATTCCTCCCTATCTGTCCTTTAAGACAATTCTGAACGCAACGCTGATAAGTTGCTTGAGCACTCTTGAGCCCAAAAGGCATAGATACATAGCAAAAAGCACCAAAAGGAGTTATGAAAGCTATCTTCTCTTGGTCTTTAACTGCCATCTTGATCTGGTGATATACTGAATATGCATCCAAAAAGCTTAGCCGCTCACATCCCGCTGTAGCATCGATAATCTGATCAATGCGAGGGAGAGCAAAAGGATCAGTTGGGCAAGCTTTGTTGAGGTCTGTGTAGTCCACACACATTCTCCACTTCCCATTCTTCTTTAACACCAACACCGGATTAGCCAACCACTCTGGGTGAAAAACTTCCACTATGAACCCTGCGGCCAAAAGCCTGGCCACTTCTTCCCCTATAGCCTTGCGCCTTTCCTCGTTGAAGCGGCGCAAATATTGTTTAACCGGTTTATATTTCGGATCAATGTTAAGGTTGTGCTCAGCGAGTTCCCTCGGTATACCTGGCATGTCAGACGGTTTCCACGCAAAGATATCCCGGTTCTCACAGATGAACTCGATGAGCGCGCTTTCCTATTTGGGATCAAGGTTAGCGCTGATAGTGAACTGCTTGGACGAATCACCTGGCACAAAATCAACTTGCTTGGTCTCCTCCGCCGATTTAAACTTCAACACCGGATCATGCTCTGTAGTTGGCTTCTTCAGCGGAGTCATATCTGTCGGATCAACATTATCTTTATAGAACTTCAATTCTTCTGTGGCACATACTGCCTCCGCGTAGGCTGCATCTCCTTCTTCACACTCCACTGCTATCTTGCGACTTCCATGAACCGTGATCGTACCCTTGTGACCCGGCATTTTGAGTTGCAGATAAACATAACATGGCCTAGCCATAAACTTGGCATAAACCGTTCTCCCGAATAAAGCATGATATGGGCTCCGGATCTTGACAACTTCGAAAGTTGTCATTTCTGACCTGGAATCATGCTCATCTCCAAAGGTAACTTCCAAATCAATCTTTCCAACTGGATAAGCCGACTTACCTGGAACCACCCCATGGAACACCGTGTTTGATTGTCTTAGCTTCTTATCCGTCAGGCCCATACGACGGAAGGTCTCATAGTACAAGATATTGATGCTGCTACCGCCGTCCATGAGAACCTTAGTGAACTTGTAACCGCCCACTTGTGGTGCCACTACCAAGGCCAAATGGCCCGGATTATCCACCCGCATCGGGTGATCCTCCCTGCTCCATACAATGGGCTGCTCTGACCAGCGCAGAAATTGCGGTGTTGCCGGTTCAACCGCGTTAACTGCCCGCTTTAAAACCTTCTGATCTCGTTTACACAGACTTGTGGTGAACACATGGTATTGCCCACTGCTCAACTCCTTCGGATTATTCTGATATCCGAATTGCGGTTGCTGTTGCTGACGCTGCTGATTACCCTGATTATTGTAATTACCTTGGCCCTGCTGTTGACTGCCTTGGTTATTGTAATTACCTTGGCCCTGTTGTTGACTGCCTTGGTTATTGTAACCACCCTGATTACGCGGCTGATTGCCCTGGTTATTATAACTTCCTTGACCATTTTGATTACCGGCCCGGTTTTGATAACCATTGTTATTGCCCCTATATCCTGATCCGGAGCTGTTCCTCTGATGACCCGGGCCATAGAACCCTGGGCCTGAACCGCCATTTGGAGGCCTGTCATTAGGATTAAAGCGGCCCATCATTGCATCCATAAAGGGCCTGCACTCTCTTATAGTGTGTTTTGCCGGTCGTTTGCTCGAGCCATGCTTCGGACAAGGCTGATCTAACTCTTGGTGCCAACTAAAATCCCCTCCGCCGGTTTGCTGAGGTGGGTTGCCCATATTACGCTGAAAACCCCCTTGAATTTGGGTATTGGCTACGAAATCAGAGCCACCTTCTGCCTTTCGCTTGCCCAAGAAACTTGCAGTAGCCGGGTTAACTTGCGCCGGTTTACCAGGTTTGTTAACCTTCCCTGCTTTGTCTCCCTCAGCTTCTGGATACTTGGTATTATCAGAGTCCCCATACTTTACCCAAGCACTCATGAGAGTTCCCATATCATTGCAATCCCTTTTAAGCCGTCCTAGCTTTAACTTTAAAGATTCAAACCGGCAATTGTTTTCCAAAGTCACTATCGCCGTACTAGGATTGATACTATTCGAAGAGTGCAAGATCTCTGATACTCGCCGCACCCAAGCACTTGTAGACTCCTGCTCTCCTTGCACACAGGCTGCTAAATCCACCACTGACATTGGCTGCTTGCATGTATCTTTGAAGTTTTTGATGAACTGACGACGTAGCTCTCCCCATGATCCGATGGAATTAGGGGGTAAACCCTTTAGCCAGGTCCGGGCTGTACCCTCAAGCATCATGGTGAAGTATTTTGCACAAGCCGCTTCATCCACGTCCAGCATCTCCATGGCCATCTCATAACTCTCCACCCAAGCTTCAGGAGGTAAATCCGCCGTGTAATTAGGTACTTTGCGGGGCCCTTTAAAATCCTTGGGCAACTTTACACTCCGTAAAGCGGGGATAAGACATTGTACTCCAAAGGAACTTGTCGTAACTCCTGTCTCTGCCATGGCAGTTTGAACCGGCGTTGTCTGACGGACCTCCTCCCGGGCTAAGGATCTAACCCGGTTTGCATCCTGAGCTTGAGCATCCGCGCCTGCCGGAATTTCCTGTCTGTGCCGATGTCGCCTGCGCTCACTGATACTTCTGGCTCCTCCCAATGCCTAGTGTAACTCCGGCTGGGACGTGGTGTTGAATGTAGCCTTTCCCTGCTATGAGAATATGCTTGCTGCTGTATTAACGCCGTATTAAGCAGCTCCTTGGCCCGGCGTGCCTCCAATGCTGCCCGGGACGTCCCCTCCACGGGTAAAGCGGCCAAACGTGCAGCAGCAGCAATGATGTTATCCAAAGGATTTGAGTAATGGCCTGGAGGGGTAGGAACGTGAGGTGCAGACGTGATCCGCCGATCTTGCTCCGCAGTGGGTTGCTGAACCGGTTCATCCCTGGCTGGAGGTGCCCTCCGGTTTAAAGCCGGATCATTGCTGGTTCCAGCCTCGGGTGTCCTGAACAGATCCGTCGCTTCATAAACCGACGGTAGACAAGATTGGTATTTTCGACCCCTTACTCCCTGCACAGAGGCCTGCTCCATCCTTAGATGAAAGGCCTGATCATTCAGCTCCGCTTGCCTTATTGCTATCATTGCCTTCTCTGCTTTCAGATCCTCCTTTAATTGATCAATCCGGCCTATTAACTGAAGGAGCTCTGCATCATGCTGCGCCTTGTCTGCTGGAGCTATCGTTGCCATCGCTTTAGCTATGAACTCCTCGATCAAGGTGGATAGAACGTCAGTAGGTGAGAGGGCCGGGCCACTCCCCCCTACACCAGCTTCTGTTGTCGCCCCGTTCACCGTGGGCTGTGAACCGGCCATAAAGACAGCCACCCAGTTTGGCGGGTCGAAGAGGTCCGGAATACTGTTTCCATCGGACTCACCCTCAGACCGTCCGTCCTGCAACTGATGCAAAGACTTAGTTTCTCCGGATGAAGATTCGTCGTCGGAGTAGACAACTGTTGCACCATCGGATTCTGATCCGTCCTCGTTTCGAACCCCGTGGACTGCTCCGACGAAAACGTGCTTCACGGCGGGCTGAATCCGGTCTGATCTCGCCCAATGAGCCGGCTCGAGGATGTTGGAGAAGATGTCCGGCTCAGGTCCCGGTTCGCCGATCTTGCCGATGAAGACGTGGATGCCGCCGAAGGGAACCCGGTACCCGTATTCGATTGAATCGGCCTCCGGTCCCCAGCCTGCGTCGTCGATGTAGATCCGACCGCGACGACTCTTGGTCATCCGGCCGACCGCGTAACCCTTGAGCCCTTCAAAGCTGCCCTTCAAGAACTCGAAACCATCGTGCGGAGGCCCCAACGTGGGCGCCAACTGTCGTGGAATTAACACGGCAGATGTCCGGTTTAACGGACTTGATGATGGAACCATCGCACGGGTTAGCTTGAAGGGGTTCATAGCGCACAAAGGACACAGAGGGTTTATACTAGTTCGGCCCCTTCGATGAAGGTAAAAGCCTACGTCTAGTTGGTTTGGTATTGCCTGGGCGTCGGATTACAGGGAGCGGATCGCTTGCCTGCAGTCTCGACGGGTTGATTCTTGCTTCTCCCTGAACCGTCGCCGGGTCGTCCCTTTATATAGAGGCGACGCCTGGTCCGGTTTACAGAGTCCCGAGGCCGGCTTATACTTGTGTCCGCCTCGGCCTCTGTTCTTTCTTCCTTACTCCTCAAGTTACATCATCGGGCGGTTTACAAATCGTAACTCTATACATGGGCCCTAAGATCTCATGGGCCGTAGCCTTGACTGAATATTACAACAAAACCTATTATAATAATCCGGTTTATACTAGCCGGTTCATACCTGCTAGTCATATCCCTGACATGATAGAACCAGTAGCTTGGGGAAGACAGTGATTTGTTCGACCAGTTCCAGTTGCTGTGACAACTGTACGTCTGGTTAGGGAGTTTGAGATTTAACTCAGAAGACCGCGTCTTCACTTTATTCCCCTTGAGCTAAGGACACCCAGTCCTCGCCCAATCACTCTGGTAAGTCTTCAAGGTAGACTTCCAAACCTTCACAGACTTCGTTCACCGGCGATCCACAATGACTCTTGGATGCTCAGAACGCGACGCCTAACCGACTGGAGGATTCACAGTCCTCAAGTGTAACAAGTCTTCAGATCACGCGGACAGAAAGACTTCAGTGATGCCTAACACTCTTTGGCTCTTGGTGTTTGGGCTTTGTCCTCGCAAGGATCTCTCTCTCAAATGCTTCGGAGGTGGGTTGCTCTCAAACGACAAAAGTCGTGTACTAACTCTGAGCAGCCACCAATTTATGGTGTAGGGGGTGGGCTATTTATAGCCACCAGGCAACCCGACCTGATTTGTCCGAAATGACCCTGGGTCACTAAGGAACTGACACGTGTTCCAACGGTCAGATTTCAAGCACACGCGGCAACTTTACTTGGGCTACAAGTAAAGCTGACTCATCCAGCTCTGGATAAGATTTGCTCTCATGGTCTTCGCTTGAAGACATAGGATTTGGTTGAGCATGACTTCAGTCACTCTGACTTCATTCACTTGGACCCCACTTAACAGTACGGTGGTTCCTATGACTCAACAAAGAAGAAAAGGAAACAACAAAACGTCTAAGTCTTCGCGCTCCATAGTCTTCAGTCTTCACGCAATGTCTTCTCTTGTCATAGTCTTCAATATGAATATCTTCATATACCACCATTGTTGTCAATGTCTTCATACATTTTTAGGGGTCATCTCCGATAGGTATACCGAATCAATGAGGGACTACTACCTGTGTTATCCTGCAATTCTCACAAACACATTAGTCCCTCAACCAGGTTTGTCGTCAATACTCCAAAACCAACTAGGGGTGACACTAGATGCACTTACATATACGCCTAGTCGATATGAGAGTATCTCCCTCCTTTTTGTCTTCTCCACAACCACCTCTATTCCACCCATAGTGCTATATCCATGGCTCACGCTCATGTATTGCGTGAAAGTTGAAAGGTTTGAAAAGATAGAGTATGAAAACAAGTGCTTGGCTGAAATCGGGGTTGTGCATGATATGAATATTTTGTGTGATGAAGAGGGAGCATAGCCAGACTATATGATTTTGTAGGGATAACTTTCTTTAGCCATAGTATTTTGAGAACACATGATTGCTTTGTTAGTATGCTTGAAATATTATTGTTTCTTATGTCAATATAGACTTTTATCTTGAATCTTTCAGATCTGAACATTCATGCCACAATTAAGAGAATTACGTTGAAAAACTATATTGGTTAGCATTCCACATCAAAAATTCTTTCTTTATCATTTACCTACTCGAGGATGGGCAGGAATTAAGCTCGGGGATGCATGATACGTCTCCAACGTATCTATAATTTTTTATTGTTCCATGCTATTATTTATGAAGTCTTGGATGTTTAATGGGCTTTATCATTCACTTTTATATCATTTTTGGGACTAACCTACTAACCCTAAGGCCCAGTCCAGATTGCTGTTTTTTGCATGTTTCAGGGTTTTGCAGAAAAAGAATATCAAACGGAGTCCAAACGGAATGAAACCTTCACGAGAGATATTTTTGGAGAAAATCATGCATGCGGAGCTTGAGAACCACGCCAGGGGATCAAGAGGTGGCCCACGAGGGTGGGGGGCACACCCCCTTCCCAGGGCGCGCCCCCCTGCCTCGTGGCCCCCTCGAGCGTCCCCCGGTGCCCTCCTTCTTCCTATATAAGTCTACATACCCCAAAACCTCCGTGGACAGAGAGAAAACCCTAATTTCACCGCCGTAACCTTCTGTTCCCGTGAGATCCCATCTTGGAGCCTGTTCCGGAGCTCCACCGGAGGGGGATCCATCACGGAGTTCTTCATCATCATCACCATCACCCTCGCCATGAGTTGTGAGTAGTTTACCACAGACCTTCGGGTCCATAGCTAGTATCTAGATGGCTTCTTCTCTCTCTCTCTGGATCTCAATACAAAGTTCTCCTCGGTCTTCGAGGAGATCTATTCGATGTAATCTCTTTTGGCGGTGTGTTTGTCGAGATCCGATGAATTGTGAGTTTATGATCAAGATTATCTATGAAAGATATTTGGTTCTTCTCTGAACTTTTTATGTGTGCTCATAATATCCTTGCAAGTCTCTTCGAATTATTGGTTTGGTTTGGCCTACTAGATCTTTAGGTCTTGCAATGGGAGAAGTGCTTGCCTTTGAGTTCAATCTTGCGGTGTCCTTTCCTAGTGACAGTAGGGGCAGCAAGGCACATATTGTATTGTTGCCATCGAGGATAAAAAGATGGGGTTTACATCATATTGCTTGAGTTTATCCCTCTACATCATGTCATCTTGCTTAAGGCGTTACTCTGTTCTTATGAACTCAATGCACTAGATGCATGCTGGATAGTGGTCGATGTGTGGAGTAATAGTAGTAGATGCAGGCAGGAGTCGGTCTACTTGTCTCGGACGTGATGCCTATATACAATGATCATGCCTAGATGTAGGATCGAAAGTATGTCTAGAGGGGGGGTGATTAGACTACTTGTAAATATAAAAATTCTGCCTTTTGACAAAGAACAGTTTTTGGTAGTTTCACAATTATGATCAAGTCAAGCATCACCCTACACATGCAATTCTAGAGTATAGGCAGCGGAAAGTAAATTGCACATGTAGTAAAGAGAGGTGGAGAAGATCAAACGCAATTTGGAGACGCGGTGATTTTTCCTGTGGTTCCGATAGGTGGTGCTATCGTACATCCACGTTGATGGAGACTTCAACCCACGGAGGGTAACGGCTGCGCGAGTCCACGAAGGGCTCCACCCACGAAGGGTCCACGAAGAAGCAACCTTGTCTATTCCATCATGGCCTACGCCCACGGAGGGCTAGCCTTACTCGGGGTAGATCTTCACGAAGTAGGCGTTCTCCTTGCCCTTACAAACTTCTTGGTTCAACTCCACATCTCGATGACGGAGGCTCCCAAGCGACACCTAACCAATCTAGGAGGCACCACCCTCCAAAAGGTAATAGATGTTGTAGATGATGATGAACTCCTTGCTCTTGTGCTTCAAATGATAATCTCCCCAACACTCAACTCTCCTCACTGATTTGGCTATGGTGGAAGAAAGGATTGAGTGGAAAGCAACTTGGGAAGGTTAGAAATCAAGTTTCATATGGTAGGAGTGGAGCAACTTGATCTCAACACAAGGGTAGGTAGTTCTCTTCTCAGAAAGTGTAAGGTAGGAGTGGTAGTTCTTCCTGATGGCTCTCTCCACGAATGAAGAGGGGGTGGAGGGGTATATATAGCCTCCACACAAAATCCAACCGTTACACACATAATTGAGCAATCTCGGTGAGACCGAAGTGGACAACTCGGTCAAACCGAAAGTTCAAATAATGTGAACGTTGGGGTTTTCGGTGGGACCGAAAATACCATCTCGGTTAGTCCGATTTGAGCAAAGACAGGAACTTGCCAGTTTCGGTGGGACCGAAAATGTCATCTCGGTTATTCCGATATGATGACAAATGGTTACAGAAGCTTGGCAGCCCATGTTTCGGTGAAACCGAACTCAAACTCGGAATGTCCGATTTTTCTAGGGTTTGGCTTATGGCTGAGGTGGTTCATCTCGGTGTGACTGAGTTTGGAAAATCGGTTGGTCCAAGATTACTTATGAGTGTGTATTGTAGTGAAAGTTGCTGATAGTTGAAGGAGATATATCACTAAGCACTTGAGCAACCAGATCATCAACACAACCTCATCCCCTTTTAATAGTATTGGCTTTTCCTATGGACTCAATGTGATCTTGGATCACTAAACCAAAAATGGAGTCTTGAGCTTTTGCCAATGCTTGCCTTAGCATTTTGAGGGGTCCACTTCTTCAGTCATTGTCATACCCATATCACTGAACTTCTCTGAAATGATTCTCAAGTAACTATTAGTTCAATGATATATATGTTGTTATTAATTGCCAAAACCGCCCGGGGATTAGTTGCACTTTCAATCTCCCCCTTTTTGGTAATTGATGACAACATATAGATCAAAGCTTCGACAAAGGATATAATCAATGAATAATATCGTTGCTTTGAGAAGTATGTGATAAGCAAGAGCTCCCCCTAAATTTGTGCATTATTTAAGATTTGCGTTTGAATGCAAATGCACAATCGATTAGGATCATGGGTCACTCTTCCATGTCACATACATCTTGGTGGAGCGCACAAAATGATAAGAATGAATAACATGCACCCAATCACCAAGACATGAGTAAATGATCATACAAGATAGGAATAGCATATGATAAGCATTAAGCACACATTAAAGCATAGTATGACCAAGCACTCATTAAGGTAGCATCAAACGTAGTATCAAGCACACTGAAAGTTTCAAGAACCAAAAGTACCAAAAGTATCTCAAAGAAACCGCAAAAGAACGAAAGAGCACTCTCTCTCTCGAAGCCCTATGATCTATACAATTTCTCCCCCTTTGGCAACAAGTTACCAAAAAGTTCGAAAAAGCATAGAGCTAACGGTCACTGTGGGCTCTACTGGCGGCTCCCGTCTGGGTAGATGTCGGAGTAGATATGACGGCATCGGCGAAGACTTCAGCTGATGTCTGCGCCGGAGGAGTGGATACTGGAGCTGTGGCTGGAGCTGTAGGAGGTGCTGAAGTGGTAGTCCTGGTGTCAGTCACTGGAATAGCAGCTGATCGGGATCCTCTGGGAATCGGAGCAGTCTGTCGCTGAGAATCCTGGACTAAGTCATCCTGCATGAGCTCTGCCATGTCCTGCTTTGCTTCCTCCATATCTGCCTCAAGCTTGTTGACGGTCACCTGAATTTCAGTCAGCTTCACGTCCAGAGCGTGGATCTTCTCGTCAACAATCCTCTCTAAGCTCTCCTGAGATTGTTCAATGCTGGCCAGGCGTTGTTCAATCCTTTGGGTAGCTTCAAGAATCTGCTCTCCGAAGCTCTTTGGTTTAGCTGCTGCTGCTGCTGCCTCTTTATTAGCTTTGGCTTTCCTAGCAGCTTCAATCTTGGCTTGACCTTCAACCGATGTTGGATCCTCCTCATCCATCACAACAACATTGTCTTCATGCTCTGGCTGCAGGGGTAAGTGTTTCCTATCCAACAGGAATTTGCCCGTGCCAAACTTGGCATTGATAAGCATCTGAATCTGTGGGGCAAATCCACATGACCTTTTCTGGTCAGCTGCAGTCCTCTTAATGGTCTCTACCATTAAGTCCATCACCTTGAAAGGTGCCTTCTCATCAAGTATGTGCAGCATGTTGATAGAATACCCTCTGATCATGCGATCATCTCCAGACTTGGGCATCAAGGTATGCCTCAGAATAGTGTTAGTGGTAGGTAAACCTGCCTGGAGATAGTAGACTGAGCCGAGCTTCCACACTTCCAAATCTGCTGCGGGGATCTCCTTGTACATGTTCTTCATGGAATCATGGTTCTTTTTTGGAATCCCATAGACATCAATGTCATCCTCTCGTTGCACTGGAGCATTCAGAAGTTCAGCCCATTCTTCAACAGAAGAAGAAAACCTTTGACCTTCAGTCATCCAGGTGATCTTCCCATCAGGATAGAAGTGAGCTGTGGCATAGAACTGCATAATCATCTCATCGTTCCAATCTGTCAGTTTCTGACCCACAAACTCAGCAACTCCACATGCAGTGAAGCTTTCATGCACATGGGGAAAGAAGTCTCTGTGCTCTTCGCTGTCAATGTATTTCCAGTCAACGTATCTGGTATCTGCAACTATTGGCTTCTTGTCCATCAGCACAGTCTCATAGAAGTCCTGCTGCTCTCTGGTGTGGAATCTGGGGTCTACAGCAGTCCTTCTCCTCACGGCATATGGGTCAGCTTGTCTCCATAGCCTGAGACCTCTATCTTTCCTTGCCTTCATATCCTCGGCTTGAGGATGAGCATCATTGTGGAGTGGCAGTTTTGGACGGAGTTTCAGCAACACATGTTCTTCCTCATTAGACTCAGACGGTGGCACATCACCCTTGTTCTTCTCAGATGCTGGAATGTTCCTGGTTGTCCTCTTGGGCTTGGCAGTAGGTTTTGCTGGAGCTGCCTTAGCTTGAGCAGACTTCTTGGGCTTTGAAGTGGCTCCAGCCCTAATTGCATCACCCATGAGCTTCTGCTTCTGAGGAGCAGGCTGGGGTGCTTCTTCTTCTTCCTCTTCCTCGGCTGCTGCATCTGCATGAGGATCAGCATACACTACCCTCTTCCTCTTGGAGGTTTTCTTCACTTTGCTTGGGGCTGGCTCTCCCAAGTCCAGCTTCTTGGCAACAACTGATTGCTTGACCTTGCTGGTGCCCTTCTTAGACTGCTGACCTTGTTGCTCTTTGGCAACAACCTTTCTCTTAGGCTTGGAGGACACCTCTTCCTCAGCAATGAAATCAGAATCCTCATCATCAGAATTCCTCTCCTTTCTGGCTCTGGTGGCTGCAGGAGGCAAGCCACTAGGTGTACTCCTCTCACCATCATCAACTGGACTACTAGCCTCAGGACTAGTGTCTGCTTCCGGAATGTCTGCAAAAGGTGACTCTGACCTGTTCTGGCTGTCACTGGCATCTGACATGGCTGACAACCTGTGAATAGATAAGGTATAGGCAGAGTAGAAGAGTTATCACAAACTGCAGAAGTTTTTGCAAAAAAAAAATGAGTTCAAATTTTAGTTTTAAGTTTTCACAGAAGGCATTTCGGTCAGACCGATTTTCAGTTTCGGTGAATCCGAAGTGTATAACAAAAACTTTACACACCACTTTCGGTTGGACCGAAGTGGGTTTCGGTCCTGCCGATATACTAGGGTTTCACTAAAACTGTGTTTCGGTCACACCGATTTGCACAACTCGGTTGGACCGAAAGGTGCAGTGCAATGGCCAGAGGCCGAATCGGTCACACCGAAAATTTAAAATCGGTTTCACCGAGATGTATTCCGTGGAAACCTAACCCTAAGAATTTTACTCGAAACTAGAACCGATCTGGTGGAAAAGAAGTTTTCAATCGTGGCCAGATATAGGGCAAACCAAACGTGCAATGAATCGGAAGGGAGCACGAGTGGGATCGAGACTCACCCTAACTTGGTGGAGTCCCTCTACGGCGGCAACGGCGCGGAGAAGAAGACCGTTGACGGCGACGGAGACCTGCGGCGAGGGCGCACAGGCGACGATGGCGACGATCCGGAGATCAGGGCGACGGCAGCGAGGGACGTGGGAGCGAAAACGTTTGAAGGAATAATCAACGCGCGCTGCCCTTAGTATATATATATCCCTTTGCTGTCGGTGGGACCGAGTTGAAAAACTCGGTGTCACCGAGATGGATAACTGCTAGGCAGTTATGCATTTCGGTCACGCCAAAACTTACAACTCGGTTTCACCGAGATGAAACCTAGATCAGTCTAAATGTTTTCGGTTTGACCGAGTGGGAGAAAGTTGGTCTGACCGAAAATCACTTAGAAGGTTTTGGAAGTTAGCCCTTGACGGATCGGTGGCTCCGAGTGCTCCTCACTCGGAGGGTCCGAAAATGACTTGTTCAAAGTTTGTGATATAAGCATGAATAGAATTTGAGACAAGAAAGCATAGATAGCTAGGGGAGGTACTTAGGCATTCTTGTCCATCCATTTGGCCAGAAAAAGTCAAAACAACCAAAACAACAAATGGATGTCCTCGAATGGATAAAATCATGCATTCAACATGCTCACACAATAAGATAGCAAATGAAATATGTGTCAAACATGCACAACCAACACTCTAGCTACTAGCACACAATTTGTCGATGACTAGGTCATCTTTATATGAGTATTTTGACTTAGGAGCCAAATGAGAACATTTGATCATAGGTCATACTCATCGTTTAAGCACAAGTGGGGTTACCACTTTTACATAAAGCATTGATGTGTTCACATCATTTGGAGATGCTTTAGCTCAATGTTTAGAGTAAAGCTCCCCCTAGATGTGAGAACCCCTTTTAAAGGGTCAAACTAACCTTGGGTTGTCGTAGAAGACTTCAGGTAGATGTTGAAGATGTGGATGCTCAATGTTGATGTAGATCATCAAGAGTTGGGAGCTATCCTTTGGATTAGGGCACTTTCAATACCTACATGGGTTAGTCCCACAAGGAACAAACAAGGATATCCATAGACATAGATTGAAGTTCACAATAGTTGATGTCCATGAAAGCAATGATTACCTTGTCCCTTGACTTACCAACAAGAGGGTTTGTGACTCCATGAACTAGTGCATGATGTGGAAGTTGATTGCACAAGTTGCCAAAATGAATGTGAGTGAAGTATGTTGGCGGAGTCACCCTCAAGAACCTTCTAGTTCTTCTTCTTCGGGATCCACATCATCTTGATGGGAATCCTTGGGGTTGTAGTTGAGCTTGACGAAGTAGAACTTGACGTGTCCTTGGGAACCCACTTGACCATGGCTTGAGGTGCTTCAATGAATGCATCAATCTCCTCTTGAAGCTTGTCCTTGGCTTTTAGCTTGTGGTCTTGTGGTGGAAGGTCATCTTGAGCTTGTTCCACATTGGAAGAAGTAGGATCGTACTTCTCCTTTTGAGAAACAAACTGTGGAGTAGGGTATTGACCTTCTTCCCACTCAACACCTTCGGCGTTGAACTTTTGCTCAAAACCAATCCCTTGATTCTTCCGGTGCCTTCCTTGTTTGCGAACAATTTCCTCAAAGTTCTTGCTTCCGGCAAGACTCTTGTAGACACCTTTCTCTATGATTTCCTTCAATAAGCTATTCTCTTGCTCAAGTGTAACTTGGCTTGAAACATTGTTAGTGGAATCAAGAGAACTACTAGAAGCAACAATATTAGATTTAACATGGTTATTGTTACTACTAGAGGAAGAATTTTTCTTATGCTTGTCATGCTTAGTCTTAATAGATGGCAAGAAATTAGACAAGAGAAGTCGTTTGGCAAGATATGAAGAACTCTTCTTTCGAAGATCGTCATTGATCGCTTTTAGAAACTCATGTTCTTGCTCTAGAGTGAGCTTCTCGAAGCGTAGCTTCTCATGAGATCTTAGGAGCTCTCTATGATCTTCTTGAGTTGTTTCATGAGCTAACTTAAGAGTGTTTAGTTCTTTAGTTAGACGCTCAATCTCCTTCATAGTATTGTCATTCGACTCTTCTCGACTATAAAGACTACTAGCATTTTCATCGTTACTAAGCTCACTAGATTTATCATGCAAGAGCTCATCTTCACCAAGCAAGTCATCCTCATCACTATTGAAGTCAATGAATTCAGGGTGTGATACCTTGGGGCCTTTAGCCATGAAGCATCTTCCAATTCCCTCATTTGGTGAATCAAATAAGTCGTAGGAGTTGGAGTTGGAGGATACGAGAGCAAGACCGGCAACACCTTCATCTTGACTGTAGTCGGAGTCGGAGTGATAGCTTCCATCGGATTGATTGTCGGAGTCGGAGCCGGAGACCCATTCACCTACATGAGCTTGATGTCTTCTTCTTGTGTAGCTCCTTGATGACTTGTCTTTCCTCTCCGAATCCTTGCTTCTTCGAGAAGGTCTTCGTTCATAACGATCATCTCTAATCCTTCTCTCTTTCCGAGGTGACTCATCTCTTGATCTTCTTCTTGGAGATTCTTCTCTTCTCTTGTGGGGAGCCGTACACTCATTTGAGTAGTGTCCGGGTCTTCCACAATTGTAGCAGTTTCGATCACGACTAGAAGATCTCTTTTCATCATATTATCTAGACTTTGAGCTTCTCTCTTTGCCTCTATTCTTGTAGAATTTGTTGAAGTTCTTAACCATTAGGCTTATCTCTTCATTGGAAATTAACTTGTCACTTGAGGTTGTGGGAGCATCACTTGTAGCTTTGTAAGCACCACTTGACTTGTTGTGAAGCTCTTCCTTATCCTTAAGTGTCATCTCATGAGCAACAATTCTTCCAATGACTTCAGTTGGCTTGAGAGTCTTGTAGTTTGGCATCATTTGGATCAAAGTGCACACGGTGTCATATTTTCCATCCAAAGCTCTTAGAATCTTCTTGATGATGAATCGGTCGGTCATTTCTTCGCTTCCTAAGCCGGCAATCTCATTTGTGATGAGAGCAAGCCTAGAGTACATTTCAGCGACTCCTTCACCATCCTTCATCTTGAACTTGTCAAGTTGACCTTGAAGAATATCTAGCTTTGATTCCTTCACAGACTCGGTACCTTCGTGCATTTCAACCAAAGTATCCCAAATCTCTTTAGCATTCTCAAGACGGCTGATTTTGTTGAACTCCTCGGGACACAAAGCATTGAAGAGAATGTCATAAGCTTGAGCATTGTTTTGCAACATCCGCAACTCTTCCGGTGTGGCTTCGCGATCCGGAACTTTTCCTTCCTCGAAGAATTCACCTTGCATACCAACACAAATAATGCCCCATGCGGCTGGGTTATGACCAAGAATATGCATTTTCATTTTATGCTTCCAACTAGCAAAATTTGTACCATCAAAGTAAGGACCTCTATGATAATTACCCTCACTAGACGCCATACTCTCCTAGGTTGTGAAACCAAGCTTATGGAGTCCAATGCAATGGAAACCAAAACAATGGAGACCAAAGCTCTGATACCACTTGTAGGATCGAAAGTATGTCTAGAGGGGGGGTGATTAGACTACTTGTAAATATAAAAATTCTACCTTTTGACAAAGAACAGTTTTTGGTAGTTTCACAATTATGATCAAGTCAAGCATCACCCTACACATGCAATTCTAGAGTATAGGCAGCGGAAAGTAAATTGCACATGTAGTAAAGAGAGGTGGAGAAGATCAAACGCAATTTGGAGACGCGGTGATTTTTCCCGTGGTTCCGATAGGTGGTGCTATCGTACATCCACGTTGATGGAGACTTCAACCCACGGAGGGTAACGGCTGCGCGAGTCCACGAAGGGCTCCACCCACGAAGGGTCCACGAAGAAGCAACCTTGTCTATTCCATCATGGCCTACGCCCACGGAGGGCTAGCCTTACTCGGGGTAGATCTTCACGAAGTAGGCGATCTCCTTGCCCTTACAAACTTCTTGGTTCAACTCCACATCTCGATGACGGAGGCTCCCAAGCGACACCTAACCAATCTAGGAGGCACCACCCTCCAAAAGGTAATAGATGTTGTAGATGATGATGAACTCCTTGCTCTTGTGCTTCAAATGATAATCTCCCCAACACTCAACTCTCCTCACTGATTTGGCTATGGTGGAAGAAAGGATTGAGTGGAAAGCAACTTGGGAAGGTTAGAAATCAAGTTTCATATGGTAGGAGTGGAGCAACTTGATCTCAACACAAGGGTAGGTAGTTCTCTTCTCAGAAATTGTAAGGTAGGAGTGGTAGTTCTTTCTGATGGCTCTCTCCACGAATGAAGATGGGGTGGAGGGGTATATATAGCCTCCACACAAAATCCAACCGTTACACACATAATTGAGCAATCTCGGTGAGACCGAAGTGGACAACTCGGTCAAACCGAAAGTTCAAATAATGTGAACGTTGGGGTTTTCGGTGGGACCGAAAATACCATCTCGGTTAGTCCGATTTGAGCAAAGACAGGAACTTGCCAGTTTCGGTGGGACCGAAAATGTCATCTCGGTTATTCCGATATGATGACAAATGGTTACAGAAGCTTGGCAGCCCATGTTTCGGTGAAACCGAACTCAAACTCGGAATGTCCGATTTTTCTAGGGTTTGGCTTATGGCTGAGGTGGTTCATCTCGGTGTGACTGAGTTTGGAAAATCGGTTGGTCCGAGATTACTTATGAGTGTGTATTGTAGTGAAAGTTGCTGATAGTTGAAGGAGATATATCACTAAGCACTTGAGCAACCAGATCATCAACACAACCTCATCCCCTTTTAATAGTATTGTCTTTTCCTATGGACTCAATGTGATCTTGGATCACTAAACCAAAAATGGAGTCTTGAGCTTTTGCCAATGCTTGCCTTAGCATTTTGAGGGGTCCACTTCTTCAGTCATTGCCATACCCATATCACTGAACTTCTCTGAAATGATTCTCAAGTAACTATTAGTTCAATGATATATATGTTGTTATTAATTGCCAAAACCACCCGGGGATTAGTTGCACTTTCACTAGATAGTCTCATAATTATTCGCTTTAACATCAATTGTTGGACAGTAATTTGTTTACCCGCCGTAGAATATCGCTATCATGAGAGAAGCCACTAGAGAACATTATGGCCCTCGGGTCTATTCTCAACATATCAATCTACATCTACTTTACTTTTATCGCTTTTATTTGTTGTTCTTATAAACCAAAAATACCAAAAATATAAAATATCATCTCTATCAGATCTCACTTTCGTAAGTGACCGTAAAGGGATTGACAACCCCTTATCGCGTTGGCTGCGAAATTCTTATTTGTTTGTGCAGGTGCGAGGGACTGGCGCGTGGTCTCCTACTGGATTGATACCTTGGTTCTCAAAAACTGATGGAAATACTTACGCTACTGCGCTTCATCTCCCTTTCCTCTTCGAGGGAATACAACGCAAGCTCGAGAAGTAGCACACTTCCAATGTATCTATAATTTTTGATTGTTCCATGCTATTATATTATCTGTTTTGGATGTTTAATGGGCTTTATTATAAACTTTTATATTATTTTTGGGACTAACCTACTAACCAAAGTCCCAGTGGAAATTGTTGTTTTTTGTCTATTTCAGTGTTTCGCAGAAAAGGAATATCAAACGGAGTCCAAATGGAATGAAACCTTTGGGAGGATCGTTTTTGGAACAAACGCAACACATAAGACTTGGGGTACATGCCAGGGAAGTCACGGGGTGGCCACGAGGCAGGAGGCGCGCCCCCCACCCTCGTGGGGCCCCCGTAACTCCATCGACATGCCTCTTCCTCCTATATATACCCATATACCCTGAAAACATACGAGAGCACCACGAAACCCTAATTCCACCACCGCAACCTTCTGTACCCGTGAGATCCCATCTTGGGGCCTGTTCCGGAGCTCCATCGGAGGGGGAATCGATCACGGAGGGCTTTTACATCAACACCGTAGTCTCTCCGATGAGTTGTGAGTAGTTTACCACAGACCTTCGGGTCCATAGTTATTAGCTAGATGACTTCTTCTCTCTCTTTGGATCTCAATACAAAGTTCTCCTCGATCTTCTTGGAGATCTGTTCGATGTAATTCTTTTTGCGGTGTGTTTGTCGAGATCCGATGAATTGTGGGTTTATGATCAAGATTATCTATGAACAATATTTGATTCTTCTCTGAAATCTTTTATGCATGATTTAAATATCTTTGCAAGTCTCTTCGAATTATCAATTTAGTTTGGCATACTAGATTGATCTTTCTTGCAATGGGAGAAGTGCTTAGCTTTGGGTTCAATATTGCGGTGTCCTTTCCCAGTGACAGCAGGGGCAGCAAGGCACGTATTGTATTGTTGCCATCGAGGCTAAAAAGATGGGTTTATATCATATTGCATGAGTTTATCCCTATACATATGTCATCTTGCTTAAAGCGTTACTCTGTTCTTATGAACTTAATACTCTAAATGCATGCTGGATAGCGGTCGATGTGTGGAGTAATAGTAGTAGATGCAGAATCGTTTCGTTCTACTTGTCACGGACGTGATGCCTATATGCAATGATCATGCTTAGATATTCTCATAACTATTCGCTTTTCTATCAATTGCTCGACAGTAATGTGTTCACCCACCATAGAAATCTGCTATCTTGAGAGAATCCACTAGTGAAACCTATGGCCCCGGGTTCTATCTTCCATCATATAAATCTTCCATCAACTATTTATCTTTACTTTACTTCTATTTTGCAATCTTTACTTTCAATCTACATAACAAAAATACCAAAAATATTTATCTTATTATCTCTATCAGATCTCACTTTTGCAAGTGGCTGAGAAGGGATTGACAACCCCTTTATCGCGTTGGTTGCAAGGTTCTTATTTGTTTGTGTAGGTACGAGGGACTTGCGCGTAGTCTCCTACTGGATTGATACCTTGGTTCTAAAAAACTAAGGGAAATACTTACGCTACTTTGCTGCATCACCCTTTCCTCTTCAAGGGAAAAACAACGCAAGCTCAAGAGGTAGCAGTAGGTTGCATCATGGCATGAATTTCTTGATTCGTTCTTGTGATACTTGTTTCCTTTCTCGAAGCATCCCAACGATGATCTCGTGTTGCTAGTTGTGATGTCTTTGATGTTTATGTGTGTGGAGTTCATTGATATACAATAAGACTTTATTAAGCCTTGTGTTATGCTTTCAAGCAAAGATCTTACTGCTATATTTATTACTTCCCTTTGGATATCTTGCTCCTTAGTGTTGTAACTATTTCGTGTGCATATCGTTCTTTGTGGATTGATATCATTATGATTTTCATCAACCTATAACATTATACACTTGAGAGAAATTACATCTCTGGAAGATATCCTTTCTTTGACGTCCGCCTTGTCTCTCTTGTATTATTTCTTTGGTGGCTCCATGAAAGCGTTTGCCTTAAGTGCGGGTCTTATATCATTGCATCTTGATGCACTCTTGTGTGGTGAAGATTATTTTACTCATGCTTGTCTTGACGAGGCTTTTGCCATTTCGATTGGTATACCTTCTCTTGACAAAGCTACCATTTTCTTTCTTCACCATGGGTTGTCACAAGTGTTTGTTATCCATTTTTCATATTGAGTGTGCTTGTGAACCCCTTTGCTTGATGCGTGTGGGAAGGACGTGTCTTGCACCTTGTATATTATTTATTCAAGACTATATTGATTCTTAATACTCACCCTTATAATAGTCTTCTCAAGTGCTTTGGCATGACTCACACACATCATTTTGGTTGAGCCTATTTCTAATTTGCCTCTTTTATATGTTGCTCAACCATTTGTTTGTTGCAAGTGCTAGGCTTAGTTTCCTACATGTTCACTTGTCCTTGTTGTGAGTTTCTATTGGTTTTGGAGGAGTGATGATCCTTTTTTGTGCACGTTGTATCCAAATACAAAATTAAATAATGCACAAATCATGGGGAGCTTCTCTATGTTCTTTAGAACACTCCTATGCTCATATAATAATACATTTTAGTCATGTGGCTTGTAGGATCATTGTTTTAGTTTGTTCAATTGTTATCTTTTGATTGCTTGATTGCTTGTTTCTCTCTTTGATTATGTCTTTCTGGCATATCATCCTTTAGCAATCTTTGAGTCCCCAATATAGTTTGTCTTCCTCTAATTATTTATCTTTGGATATGTGTATTGCATTCCACTCTTTTTGATAAATACACAATTTATAAAAGAACGCATTTTATATTGGCCTTCTGAGCTTTTCGCCCATTTTGGCAATCGATGCCAATGTGGGAGAAGGTTCAGAGTGTTTTGTGGAGAAGTTTAGAGAGCTATTTCTTCTTGCTTTAATTTTGTTCCTAAGAATTTGCATCTCATACGCATGCATTATTGGTTGTTACATTGCATGGTGATGCATATTTCCGTATATAAACTCTCTTGAAAGTGATTGTTGATGACCCACAAGTGTAGGGGATCTATCGTAGTCCTCTCAATAAGTAAGAGTGTCGAACCCAACGAGGAGCAGAAGGAAATGATAGGCAGTTTTCAGTAAGGTATTTTTCGCAAGCACTGAAATTATAGGTAACAGATAGTTTTGTGATAAGGTAATTGGTAGCAAGTGACAAAAGGTAAAAGTAAATAAGGTGCAGCAAGGTGGCCCAATCCTTTTTGTAACAAAGGACAAGCCTCGAAAAACTCTTATATAAAGGAAAGCGCTCCCGAGGACACATGGGAATTATCGTCAAGCTAGTTTTCATCACGATCATCTGATTCGCGTTCGGTACTTTGATAATTTGGTATGTGGGTGGACCGGTGCTTGGGTGCTGCCCTTACTTGGACAAGCCTCCCACTTATGATTAACCTCTAATGCAAGCATCCGCAACTACAAAAGAAGTGTTAAGGTAAACCTAACCATAGTCTGAAACATATGGATCCAAATCAACCCCTTACGAAGCAACGCATAAACTAGGGTTTAAGCTTCTGTCACTCTAGCAACCCATCATCTACTTATTACTTCCCAATACCTTCCTCTAGGCCCAAATAATGGTGAAGTGTCATGTAGTCGACGTTCACATGACACCACTAGAGGAGAGACAACATACATCTCATCAAAATATCGAACAAAGACCAAATTCACATGACTACTAATAGCAAGACTTCTCCCGTGTCCTCAGGAACAAAAGTAACTACTCACAAGACATAATATTGTTCATGATCAGAGGGGTATTAATATGCATAATGGATCTGAACATATGATCTTCCACCAAATAAACCAACTAGCATCAACTACAATGAGTAATCAACACTACTAGCAACCCACAAGTACCAATCTGAGGTTTGGGTACAAAGATTGGATACAAGAGATGAACTAGGGTTTGAGAGGACATGGTGCTAGTGAAGATGTTGATGAAGATAAGATGGGAGAGTTGTTGGTGATCACAACGGTGATGATTTCCCCCTCCCGGAGGGATGTATCCCCGGCAGAACAGCTCTGCCGGAGCCCTAGATTGGTTTCCGCCTCGGTTCCGCCTCGAGACGGCGGTGTCTGGTCCCGAAAACCTCCTTATGATTTTTTTCGGGTCAAAACAGCTCATATAGGAGAAGATGGGCATCGGTGGCCTTCCGGCTGGCCCACGAGGCAGGGGGCGCGCCCCCCACCCTCGTGGACTTCTTTCGCCAGATATTTTTTATATTTTCTGAAACGGTGTTCTGTTGAGTTTCAGGGCTTTTGGAGTTGTGCAGAATAGGTTTCCAGAGTTTGCTCCTTTTCCAGCCCAGAATTCCAGCCGCCGGCATTCTCCCTCTTTATGTAAACCTTGTAAAATAAGAGAGAAAAGGCATAAGTATTGTGACAAAACATGTAAGAATAGCCCATAATGCGATAAATATCAACATATAAGCATGATGCAAAATGGACGTATCAATTGTCATCAATTACCAAAATGGGGGAGATTGAAAGAACATGCGGTGCCCCCATGTTTGGTTTTGGTAATTGATGACAATCTCTATGGACTAATGGTTGCCTTGAGTTATATTTGAAGTTTTGTCTATAGGAGTTTCTTGAAGTCCATGTGTTGGTTTCAAGGAGTTTACATGTTGACCAAGGTGTTATTCAAGGAATTATATAAATATTGGTCATGATATATGGTTGATCAAGACTAAGTGAAGAGTGAATCAAGTTGATCAAAACACATAGCGTACAAGATGTACCGAGAGGGATCAAGTAATCCCATGGTATGGTAAGCATTGTCCATTACACTTTGCGTTAAACCATGGTCTACGTGAGAGATCTATGTGGGGTTAGGTATATTTCCATGGGCTTGCATCAAGAGAAAGATCTCATACAACCCATGGAGGATGACATCAAGTGGTGATCGTCATCAAGATTGCGGTGTGCAAGTTCAAGTGGAGCATCACGAAGAGATCATGCTTGAAGATTGCCGTCCATTGTGGTGATAATGGACCTGTGATGATGTTCCGAAGAGTGGCTCACCCATAGTGGAGTATGGAGAGCAATCTACTAGTCTTCATCGAGCCAATGCAATCAAGAAAGGTGGTCTAACTTGAGGGAGTCAAGATTGTCATCATCTAGCTCAAGTCGACTATGTGCAAGGCAAAGGTTTGTCCTTGATAGGTTTCCTACTTTACCAATCTCATGGTGTTATTTGGGACCGGATTATAGGATCGATAGACGTACTATCAAGGGGGGCTCTCGAGTGAGTAGCTTGATCGTATCATTTGGTGAGAGCTCAAACCATTGCAATATTGGCATCATCATTTTTCTTGGTTCTTCTTTGGATTTTCACTTTGTGAGTTTAGGAGCTTTTGGTCTTCTTCGTGACAAGCTCTAGTTCATCGAAAACCCATTTCATATGCATCTTCTTTTGCGTTTTCGGTGTTGGAGTTTATACCGGTCTTATTTGAGAAAGGGTTCTCACCATTTTATTTTGGGTATTTTCTCAATTGCTATTTCTTGATATTTCTATCAATATTTTGTTAGCCCTTTCTTTAGCTTTCCAACAAACTTGATTTCATCGAATTCGAAGCTCGTATGCGAAAGTTATGGTTGTTTTGATCTTACATGTTTTACATAGACTAGTTGTATCAGTTCTTACACCAGTTATATGGGTTGACCAGTATTACTGGTGTTTGGGGCTGTTGTACCGCTCCAGACTTTGTCCGGTGGTTGTACATGCCCTGTACCGCTCTACCACCGGACTGGGTTCTATTGTGGAGCGGTTCTTGCGCGGTTGTGGGCCAGTTGTACCAATTAGTTCATGTTTAACCGGTACTATCGGTGCCCCCGCACGGTTGTGCCGCTTAGTGCTTTTCCTACAGGTAGGTTTTTTCTTTGCTTTGGACAATTGTACCGGTACTTACATCGGTTGTACCGGTCCTACAGTTTTTTGCACATAACGGGCAGATTCGTGGGGACCTATAAAAGTGTATCTTCTTCCGATTGGACCCTGTCCTTTTAGCTCGTGTTTATCCCCCATTGTTTACTTTCTTCAAGATTGCTAACTCCCAGTCCCTCCAGTGATTCTTGCTAGTTCTTGAGGGAAAATATATAGGAGATCTAGATCCACATTTCCACCAATCACTTTCCCCTCTATGTGAGGGGAACCCCTTGGATCTAGATCTTGGAGTTCTTGGTGTTCTCCTTCTTGTTCTTCCTCTCATATTCCTCCATAGCTTTCGTTGCATTGGTGGGATTTGAGAGTAGGACTTGGGCACTCCGTGTGTCCTTGCCATTGTATTTGGTGCATCGGTTTGAGTTCTCCACGGTGATACGTGGAAGTGAAGTGTGAGAGCTTGTTACTCTTGGGTGCTTGGTACCCCTAGAGCTTTTTCCTCTTGGGTGCTTGGGCTCCCTAAACAGTTGGTGGTGCTTCGGAGCTCAATCATTGTGGTGTAAAGCTCCGGTCAAGGGCGGGGTCTCCAATTAGGTTGTGGAGATTGTCCCGAGCAATTTGTACGCGTTTCAGTGACCGCCCCAAGGGTTGCCAAAGTGTACGGGTATGGTGACCGCCCCCATCGGTAGCCATTTGTACGGGTTCGGTGATCGTCCTCAAGGGTCCCTTAGTGGAATCACGACATCTTACATTGTGCAAGGGCGTGAGGAGATTACGGTGGCCCTAGTAGCTTATTGGGGAGCATTGTGCCTCCATACCGCTCCAAACGGAGATTAGCATCTGCAAGGGTGTGAACTTTGGGATACATCGTCGTCTCTGCATGCCTCAGTTATCTCTTACCCGAGCCCTTTACTTATGCACTTTCTTTGTGATAGCCATATTGTTTCTTGTCATATATCGTGCTATCACTTAGTTGTTTATCTTGCTTAGCATAAGTTGTTGGTGCACATAGGTGAGCCTAGTTGTTTTAGGTTTTGTGCTTAACAAATTAAAGCTAGTTTTATTCCCATTTGTTCAAGCCTAAACCGTAATTATTTTAAAGCGCCTATTCACCCCCCCCCCCTCTAGGCGACATCCACGATCTTTCAGGATTTATGATCAGATTATTCATTGAAAGTAATTGAGTATTTTCTTAACTTTATTATGCACGATCGTTATAGCTTTGTATGCCTTTCTGATCTATCCATTTGGTTTGGCCAACTAGATTGATTTATCTTCGGAGGGAGAGGTGCTTTGTAGTGGGTTCAATCTTGCAGTGTCCTCACCTCGTGACAGAAGGGTTAGCAAGGCACGTAGTGTATTGTTTCCATTAAGGGTAAAACGACGAGGTTTAATCATGCTGCTTGGTTTTATTATGTCTCCATCATGTCATCTTGCTTAAAGCGCTACTCTATTTGTCATGAACTTAATACGACAAATGCAGGTAGTAGTCGGTCGATTGGTGGAGTAATAGTAGTAGATGTAGGCAGGAGTCAGTCTACTTGTCACGGATGTGATGCCTATATACATGATCATTGCCATAAATATCATTATAAGTATGCGCTTTTCTATCAATTGCATAAAAGTTATTTTTTCACCCATCGTGTGTTATGTTTTGGGAGAGAAGCCTCTACTAGAAACTATGGCCCCAGGGTCTACTTTAATCATATTAAAAAAAATCAAAAGTACCTTGCTGCAATTTACTTTTATTTTACTTTGCAATTTATATATCTACCACTACCATATGATCCTTGCAAGTAACGAGTTTAAGGGGGTTGACAACCCTCTTGCCCGTGTTGGGTGCAAGTACTTGCTCTTGTGTGTGCAGGTGATGCTCACTAGGCTTTGTGTGATTATCATATTGGTTCAATAACCTTGGTTCTCACTAAGGGAAATACTTATCACATACTATATTGCTTCACCCTTCCCCTTGGGGAAAATCCCGACGCAGCTCAAAAGTAGCAAAAACATAAGGGAGAATGTTATATGTATGTGATGGCCTGCAAATGCACTTGGTTTAGTTGTAGCCTTTTCGAAGTAAGAGTATCAATCCCATAGGGAGCATTGGAATCAGGCGTTGCCTCTTGAAGTGAATTATTGATTTGTGCCTGCAAGTAATTGTAGACTCCAGACAAAGTGAGGGTGCAAATATATAGTTGTTTTCGTGCGGAGCAAACTCAAAGTAAATTGCATAAAAAGTAATAAGAAAGCAGCAGTACGAGTAACAAGTGGAACTAACAAAGGAGTAGGGCGTTATGAGGGAGTCTGGAATTCCCATTGGTATGTTTCTAATGCAACCTATGCATTAGCATAGTGTGGTCTAGATAAGCCACTCTTGATGATTACGTTGGGCGGAGTCGGGTACAGTACACGTTCTACTCTAGGTTGACCTCGTGCCACGCACACCACTAACGTAATTAAGGGTTACCCCATGGACGCGGGTTACAACTAACGTAATTAAGGGTTACCCCATGGACGCGGCCTATCTAAGGATTCTCCATAAATCCCCTATCAATTGAAAATGCTAGAAGCAAAGGCTTTTACTGTCACCTCGAATTACCTTCACATCCTAACATTTACAATGACTATGATACACTTTGTAGCCTTTTGACGATGATGCTGAGTGGGGACCCTTCACAACATTCACAAAGTTTATTAAACTAAGCATTCAAGAGAGGATCTCATATCCAATATAACGATGCAGATCCTATACATACTAAGGTTCATCTGTATCCCCGAGAACTTGGGGTCTACTCACATATGGAGACAACAAAGGGTGTTGATGGTAAACATGAATGGATCACAAACATAACACACAAGATGATCCACTAGGGTTCTTGATGTTACATTGAGATGGATGTGGATGACGATGATGATGATGACAATGGATATGTTAATCATGACAATGGTGATTGTAGTCCCTTGTGCTTGATGGTGATGACGGCGATCTCCTCCTTGCCAATCCCTCCACCAGATGATCTTCGGAGGATAGGGTCCTGCCCCCTAGATGAGCTTTTGGTGTCTCTGCGCATCTGATCTCCGATCCGATTTCACGGGGTGGAGGTAGTAGACGAGGCAACTGTGCTAGCGCTTCATACGACCGCTTATACGAGCGGTCACGCTCGTATGGAGCGCACTCTTCTTCTCTGGAAGTGTCGTGGTGACTCCCCCTTCGGCCTTATTTCTCTAATATTTTATGGTAAGTGATTATCACATTAAATACGTGATTCCACTACCATTTCCTGATATTTATTTGAAAATAGATTATTTGATCCTAAAAGGCATTACCTGAGGTATAACAGAAAAAAAGAGGTGCGTGAATGTGGTAAAATTCCACAATGCCTACCATGTAGGCACAAAATAACTATTAAAATCATCACATAAATTGGACTCATCAACTCTCGCAAGCTTAAGTTTTGCTCATCCGAGCAAGTACAGTAACTTGTAAAGAAAGAGGTCATCTGGGGATTTATGTGGTATGGATATTTGTAAATATATTGAGTCCAGCATTAGCTATCATGACAAATAAGGATAAAAGATCCATGATAAGTGATAGCTCATCACCACCATGAAAATGATCATGCAAACCCCCACACATTGTCACTTAATTTCATTGTGGACAAGTCATAACCCTATACCCTAGTTCGTGATTATTTCAACCGAGCAAGTAGATAGTAGTGATATTTCTTTCTTCTCTTTCTACAAAAAATTATATCTATGATCGTCTTGTCTCTTGTCAGTGAAACATGTTTAAGTGCACATGTCACACTTCTAGTTTCATGTGATATGTAAGCTAAACATAATTTTTGGGAGAACTCTTTTTAAAAAACATTCTTAATGGAAGACGATTGTAATTTATTTTTCTCCTTGCTCGTTTTAGTTGAACCTTTGATTAACTAGCATATATGATTATATCCCTTCAAAAATCTTACAACTGCAGGAGTACTTATAATCATTATGTAAGTGATTATATTTTACTAATTAGATCATGATTATCATCTGGTACATTCTCTCAAAGCAAATAATAGTACCACACATCAGAACATCTACATGCTCATTGGAAAAAGATCAACCCTTTCTCAAAGGGTTGATGGTAGTTCATCCTTCTTAAAAGTAAAAATGGCGAGCTAATCTGGACTTGCTGAAAGTAAATGCAAAAAGTAAAGATACAAAGTACACTTGGATATCTCCCCCAAGCTTACAATCAAGCCAGAGAGATCCAGGTACTTGGAGTTTTATGCTTAGTCCTAGGTATCCTTGAAAGCGGTGAAGATGTTCTTGAAGCGTTCTTCTATCTCCTCCGTCACCGCATGCTGGTTGTCCACCATCTGACTCAAAAACTCAAGTTGTGTAGTGTTATGATTAATAATGTCAACCATGAGACCGATCTTATGGAAGAGACCATCAACCTGTGCTTCCATGTATTTTCTCATCAACCAATAAGAATCAATCCCTTCTCCAATAGTGTTCACACATGCCTTGGAGACTTCTTCCAGATTCTTGATCTTTTCGTTTAACTCCTCTAGGGTAGGTGGCTCCTTTCCTCGCTCCTTTTGAGGAGGCCCAAGAGGAAATAGTGGAATATAACCTCTAATATTGAACTGAAAAGGGTTTAGAGGATACTCATCTCAACTGGATTCACCATCCCCCTCTTGTTCCGGTTCTTCCTATTTGATCTCCAATACCTTTATCTTGTTGCTAGTCTCCTCCTCTGGGCGTGGTTCATCCTTGAAACTCATCTTCCTCAAGTCCTCCCTTCCAGCAGGCACCACCTCGTCCAAATTAGGAAAAGGGATGACGCGGATGGAGGTTGAAGGAGGCTTGTTGTTCATGGAGGCGCCCACGTTCTTCATATGTGGCTAAAGCTTTCGTAGGGAGGTGCAAGCAAAATAAACTTGAGATTATATTGGTTTGTGGCTAAGGGACGTGACCTTCAGCCCATTATAAAGGTTTGGAACCCTGATAATCTTAAGATTAGGCATAGAGAGTTAGTTCGAAAGAGATCAAAACAAAATCAGAAAAGAACCGCGCCAACCAATCACTTGACGGCCCTCCATATAAGAGGGGGCGCTTGTATGGCCAGTTGTATGACCTAATGTCGAGCCTTCTTCTCTTTTTTCAAACTTGTTGTTGTGGTTGACCAATGTGAGCATCAGTGGTCGCATGGTACGGCGTCGTTCCCTCTATTCGAATCGCCTGTCGTCAAGAAGTCCTATGAGCAGTCATACGACCTTGAGTGGTCATACACTAGTCTGTCGATTTCTCTGTGTTCGACATTGCTTTTGTGCCCAAGTATCGCCCATCTCCTGGGATGCATGTAAGACTGGTCATAGTTGGAAGTAACTTAGACTAGTAATATGCATATATTAGTACTTGCATATGTTAGTACTCTATGTTATTACCTTCATAGTGGGTAGTAACATATTCATTTTGCTTTGAGGTGCATTATGTTGCAGTAACATATTATGCTAGCGCAAACATATCTCTCCTCGTTAAGTTCTTCCCACATAAGCAAATTTTCCTTGGGGTGCAATATGTTACTAGCTAAGTTACTCCCACTATGGCCAGCCTAAGGTGATTACTAATTATCGCTCCATGAAACAAGTCGTCGCACAGTCGTAAAGAGCGACATGTCACAGGTACCCTATGTGGTCACATGTGTTATTATTTCCGTTTTGGGGGCGATTTTCTCATTCTTTTTCTATGGTGTTGGCATTCTACTATTTTCGGTTGGTTTTCATTTTCCCTAGTTTGAAGTTTTCCTCTTTATATTTTAAAATTTCAGAACATTTTATATTTCATAATATTTTAAACATGTGAATCTTTTTTTGAAATTCATGAATATTTTTAAGCTTACAAGTATCTCTTGAATATACAAGAACATCTTTTTTACAAAAACGTTTTACAATTCAAGAATAATTTTGAAAACGATGCACATTTTTAAATTTTAAGATAATTTTTTGAGAATTTTAAATCCTATAAAGTAAATATTTTTTGTAAGTCTATCGGAAAATCCAGTAACCTTTTTGTGTAGAAACCCGACAGAAAAAATGGAAGAGAGAGAAAAGAAAAGGAAAAGGAAAGAAAATCAGAAGCCATAGGAAACCAAAAGAAAGACAAGACAAATCTCTCCTTTCCCATTTGCTCGACGATCTGCGGTAGAGAGTATCAGGGAGTCCTACTCGACGCCTTGTGCATCAAAAGACCGAGGAATTGCACGAGGCGCCCCCTGATTGGGCCAACCCACGTAGCAAACGCTACTCTAGCAAGCACTCTAGTTGTTATTCTATAGTTTTTTTCCTGTTTTTGTTTAGATTTTTTAATATTTTCCTTTGGAGTTATTTCCCACAAAATAAATAAATAAATGAGAACAATTTTGAAGAACCTAAGCCGGTGTGAACATTTTCAAAAAAATGAACATTTTTTTTAATTGAAAATTCAAAAATACATGAATATTTGAAACGCAAAATTAGGTAAAGAAGATAACAGAAAAAGAGAAAACAAGAAAAATATAGGATAGAAGGTTCTCCGAATTGGTTTTTGTACCTAGCTAAATGAGAGAAATGTGACTACATTATCTCATGTTTCCACGTTGGATCCTTGTGCGATTGGTCGACATCTAGTCGCGGTAAGAGATGAATAGCAATCGCCAAGTTTATGGGGCCTCCTAGTCCCCGTGTTGCGCGGCATGTGGCTACCACTCGTGCAAACCCCACCTAGCCTACACCATTATGTTCTTTAGTACCGGTGAAATTTTATAAATTCGATGAACTTTTTTCAAAATAGTGACTTTTTAATGCTGATGGACTTTTTTCAAATCGATAAAAAAATCAAATTCGATGAACTTGTTTTCAAATTCAAGAACTTTTTAAAAAATTGATGTTCTTTTTTCAAATTCGATGAACTTCTTCAAATCTGATGACCTTTTTTTTAATTGATGATTTTTTCTTCAAATTCTAAACTTCTCTAAAAATTGATGAACTTCTTTAAAAATTGATGAACTTCTTTAAAAATTGATGAACTATTTTTCAAACTCGATTATATTTTTACAAAACGAATGAACTTTTTGTCAAAACGGATGAACTTCTTTCAATATTACTAAACATTTTTTAGTATTGATATTTTTTTACGGTTAACTTTTTCCAAAAATCATGAATTTTTTTCATGTTTTCCATACATGTTTCAGAATTGATTAACCTTTTTGAGTTGGTGAAGTTTTCTTCAAAAATGATGAACTTTTTCTCAAAATTGATTAACTTTTTTAAAAGTTTGTGAACTTATCTTAAAAAATGATGAGCTTTGTCTCAAAATTGATGAAAATGTTCAAATTCATGTTTTTTAGAAAAAAATAAAAAATATAAGTGATAAATAAAAAGCGCCGTCACACTTGATCTTAAATTATTAGCGCTATTATCAATCACGAGTGTCCGATGGTTGTAGTGGTTAGCTAAGCTTGAACAAGGATGTGGCACTGCGAGTTAGAATCTTGGACGAAACACTTTTTCGTGTTTCTAGCGTATTTGTTTGCTTCGCTTTTCCTTCGCAAGCCGGCCCAACAAGGCGCTGCAGTGGGCACCAGCAACCTATTCAGATGCTTAAGGCGCCAAACAGGAGATTCTGGTAGTTTATGTGATGATTGCCATTCCTATTATACGCTCTTTCGTAAAATAGTACGAAATCACTAGTTAACGGGTACCCCTTTCAAAGGTCATATCTACCTTCTCAGCCGCTTTTTTCGTTTTTGTAGCGTATTTGTTTGCTTCGCTTTTCCTTCGCGGGCCGGCCCAACAAGGCGCTGCAGTGGGCGCCAGCAACCTATTCAGGTGCTTAAGGCGCCAAACAGGAGATTCTGGTAGTTTATGTGATGATTGGCATTCGTATTACGCTCTTTTCGTAAAATAGTACGAAATCACTAGTTAACAGGCTATCCCTTTCAAAGGTCATATCTACCTTCTCAGCCTTGACAAGTAGCGCATTGAAACACTTTTTTCGTTTTTCTAGCGTATTTGTTTGCTTCGCTTTTCCGTCGCGAGCCGGCCCAACAAGGCGTTGCAGTGGGCGCCAGCAACCTATTCAGGTGCTTAAGGCGCCAAACAGAAGGTTTTGGTAGTTTATGTGATGATTGGCATTCCTATTATACGCTCTTTCGTAAAATAGTACAAAATCACTAGTTAATGGGGTACCCCTTTCAAAGGTCATATCTACCTAGCCGCTGACAAGTAGCGCATTGAATGCGCGCTAGTTGTCACAACATTGTTGTGTTCCGTTCTTCGTAGATACGTTTATTCAATTCGTTTTATTTCTAGAACCGTGCGTCCAAATCTTGAACCGGTTTCATCGTTGAATTTCTCGCGTCGAGATTTTCAAAACTAGATACCATGTTAATAATTTTCAGTGAACTTTCTTTCACAAAAAAGGGGGGAAACGAAAGCAAACAAATAAAATCCAGGAAAAACACCAAAATTGTTTTTCTGGCGTATATGTTTGCTGTGCTTTTCCTTCGCGAGCCGGCTCAAAAAAGCGCTGCAGTGGGCACCAACAACCTATTCGGGCGCTTAAGGCGCCAAACAGGAGGTTCCGATAGTTTATGTGATGATTGGCATTCCTATTATACGCTCTTTCATAAAATAGTACGAAATCGCTAGCTAACAGGGTACCCTTTCAAAGGTCATATCTACCTTCTCAGCCGCTGACAAGTAGCGCATTGAATGTGCGCTAGTTGTCACAACATTGTTGTGTTCCGTTCTTCGTAGATTTGTTTATTCAAATCGTTTTATTTCTAGAACCGTGCATCCAAATCTTGAACCGGTTTCATCGTTGAATTTCTCGCGTCGAGATCTTCAAAACTAGATACCATGTTAATAAGTTTCGATGAACTTTCTTTCACAAAAAAGGGGAAAACGAAAGCAAACAAATAAAATCCAGGAAAAAACACCAAAATAGGAAAAATCGACAACCGAAAAGATGGAAGAAAAAACCAGAGGCCAAAATCACCATTGCAGCTTTCACTTTATTTCCCCTTTTCAAGAAGCATATTTTTTTTCTCTTGATAAGCACATTTGTGCCTCTCGCAGAAGCAAATGTGTGCTTTCACGAGAGCATAACTATGCTTTTCGTGGAAGCAGGGAATTTAATTCCTTTCCTTGAAGTACAGTTGTGCCTCTCACGAAATCAAATATGTGCTTTCACGATAACAAATATGTGATTCTCGTGGAAGCAAGTTTTTTTTTTCCGAGAAGAACAGTTGTGCCACTCGAAAGAAAATCGGTGCTTCTCGTGGAAGCACAATTGTTTTCCCTTTTCGTGAAGCACAACTATGCTTCTAGCGGAAACAAATATGTGCTTCTCATGGAAGCATACATTGTTTTTCATTTCCAAGAAACACAGTTGTGCCTCTCGCAGAAGCAAAATTCATGATTCTCGTCTAAGAACATTTTTTTGTCCTAAAACACACAGACGTGCTTCGCAAAAAAAAAAACTGCTCCAAAACATAGGGGAAAATGGCAAAAACAAAAAAAGCCAAAAAAAAACATGTTAAATCCAAAAACACGTATGATTGTTTTCTTCAGAAAAGGCGCCAAGCACACAACACACGAAGGCGGTTGTGCGCACCACTTGGCACACTTGCATCCCAAGAAAGTGATCCTTGCGGGAGATCGCAAAGGGGTAACCCTTTGATACTTCGATAGTTGCTCTCAAATAGTACGCCAAACGTAATGTGAAGAAATTAGCGAGCAAATTAAAGTGGGCTGACCCAATTGGTTACTTATAATGTACGTATATGCTACAGGAATCCGATTCTGAAACCTTCTGGAAGGTTTCAGACTAGTTTTCATTTGTGATTTTTTTGCCTTTTCTCTGTTCCTTTATAAGTGTTTGGGATTTTAAAAATTATTTGATATTTTTGAAAATGTTCACAATTTATTAAGTGTTGTATTTTATGAAATAATTTCTCCTAAAATATTTTTAAAAAATCATAAAAAGGTTGCAAAATGTTCAGTCAAAAACATCGCATATTTATAGGAAACTGAATGAAAACAAAATAATCAGCTGTAAGGGCATGTACAATGGTCGATAAGGTAGTCTTATCTTAAATCTTGCATGTAATTTAGAGATGACAAAAAAACATGTCTACAATGGGTCATCTCTTAGCCTTATCTTCAATAACTAGTTATTCATAAAAACATGGTGAAACATATTATGCTAAGAGACCATCTCTTGTCTTCTCTTAAATAAGAGAAGACAAGCCTTCTCTTATGATTTCTCTCTCCTCCACATCATCATTTATCCTACGTGACATTGCTAAGATAGAACCATTGTACATGCCCTAATCCCCCGTCGCTAGTTGAGTGCTCCTCCTCACCGCTTCAAGTGTTGGGAGAGCAACCGGCGCCACGCATCCCGCAGTACTAGATCGGCGCATTAAACACGCGACATGGTCGCTGGGTCAACAGGTGATCGGTTGACCGATCAACCTTTGACTTTTGGAAAACAAATGCAAATAAATAGAAAGTCCATTTTTTGGAAAAACTGGAACAAAAATCATGAAATCAGAAGGTGCAGAAGTTAAAATAAGTAGATTTGGAAAAAAAATTGCAATTTCAAAAAACTACGAATATGAAAAAAGTGCGTAGATTTTGAAACAGAAGTTCATCATTGTTTTTCTGAAAAGGTACACAGATTTGAAAAAAGATGTTTGGTGATTTTGAAGCAATAGCTCGTCGAATTTGAAAAGAAATCCCACAAATATGAAAACGATCATCGATTTTGAAGAGAATGTTCGCAAATTTGAAAAAGGTTTGTGGATTTGGAAAAAAATCACGCATTTGAAAAAGATTCATTGACTATGGAAAAAATAGCTCATGAAAAAAGAACAAAAACGATAAAGGAAAAACTATGAATACTGTTAGTCTTGGTACCCTTGGTAATGAGACTTGTTGAGTCTATAAAACACAGATACCATAACAACCCCTGGTTCAAGTATATGTTCTGGTAAAGTATTGCTCTAAGGTGAGAGCGCAGAACGTTCTACGTGGTGTTCTTTATTGACGACGACTAGTAGAGATAAGGATCCTGACCGACAGCCCGGAACCCGTTGGACTGCTCATGTTCTAGCCTACTCGAACCCGTGTTTCTTTCACTGCATGAACGATGTAATGTTGGGTCCTGTTGACTTTTGATTGGTGTACAATTATATTATCATATTGGCATATATTTGCCCTATTATTTACTCGTATTAAACCCTTCTATCTTGTTTAGTTCCATCATTGTTCACTGGCATATGACAATGTGTTACGGTACGGAGTCATATGTTGGGGCGACCCATATGCGCTTGTAGCCTTAGCGGGAATGCAAAGTGTTTGTAGAGACTAGAACCGCATGTTGGACGTTACATGCGCAACCACTTGGCGCTGCGGGGCCTACTTGTCAGGGACAAGGGCAGCTCCAGAAGCCTCCCAAAAGCGGCCGAGAAGATTTCCAAAACTACCGAACGAACTCCACTCGACACGTTTTATTGATACCTTTTAATGGTTCGGTCCATAGAGAAAATGATTGAGGTGGAGAGTCCAATCGAGGGCCACCCTTTGTGAAGCGTGGGCACTTTGACGCCGCAAAAACTGCACCTCTCATGCTGCGATTTTCATTTAGGGCATGTACAATGGTTCTAGCTTAAGGATGCCACGTAAGATAAATGATGAGGTGGAGGAGAGAGAAATCATAAGAGAAGGCTTGTCTTATCTTATTTAAGAGAAGACAAGATATGATAGCTTAGCACAAGTTGTCTCACCATGTTTTTAGGAATAACTAATTATTGAAGATAAGGCAAAGAGATGACCCATTGTAGACTTGTTTTTTTTTCATATCTAATTTACATGCAAAACTTAAGATAAAACTATCTTAGCAACCATTGTACATGCCCTTAGAACGAGTTTTCATTGGTTAGTTTAATTTTTTTTTTCAATCTATACACTTACTGGTTTTTGTGCGTTGGTTCTTTTTTCTGCTAATGTGCTTGTTTCTTTTTATTTTGGTATAATTCTTTTCCTTTTCTTTATGTTTTTTATCTTTCTTTTTTCCTTTTTCTTTTCCTTTTTTGATTGTGGTTTCATTTCTTATTATTGTCATTTTACCGGGAGTATTGGGTTTTCATGTGTGTTTTCTTGGTTGTTTATTATTGTTTTTCCTTTATTTTTTCAAATACATGTTGATTTTTTTTATACAAGTTGAAGATTTGCCGCATAGACATTGAACATTATTTAGATACACAATAAATATTCTTACAATATATGCTGAACATTTTATGCAAATACATGTTGAACCTTTATCATATGCACATTGAAAATTTTCATATATGAGTTGAAAAATAATCAGATACATGTTGGACCATTTTAGTATACACGTTGAACATTTTTCCTCCGCATTTACATAAATGTTCGACACGTATAAGAATGTTCATTGTATATTTTATATGCCAAAAACGTACATCATATGTTTTAAAAATGTTCTCCATGTATGAAATACTGTTTATCATGTAATAAAAAAAATTGTATGTCTGAAAAATGTTCATCGTGTATGAAAAATGTACATTGTATATTTTAAAAATGTCACAATGTATTTAAACACTGTTTATCCCATACTAAAAAATGTTCATATTGTGTTTTATTTATTTTTATCATGTATGAGAAATATTTACCTCATATTGAAGAATTTTTTGCCTCAGCACTCTATAAAGAGTACGTACACCTCCCGGCAAGAAAAATGCATACACTAGGTACGGACAACTATACATTTATTTTTTCTCTCAAAAATCATCAAAAAAGGAAATTAACAAAAACCAAAAGGGAATTTAAGGATTTTTTTTTTAACAAAGCAAGGCACCAACAGGTGCCTAAGTTCATTTCAGCTCTGAAAGAGTAAGTACAAGAGAATACACCATGGCTTGGAGAAAGTAGAAAAAGAAAAGAAACACAGCCGATGGAGAAGAGCTGAAGGGTGTACAACAGATAGGTTGCCAGAAGAAACATCCAGATTACCAACATGTACAAGAGAAAGTAGAAGAACACCAGTCACTTATTTGCGATTCCTTCAGTTTGCATCCTGTATGCTAATAGCAATGTATTGTATGCAACATGATTCTAGCGAGCCCATGTCAATATGAGATCTTTGCAAAGTCTTCTCAAGGGGGACCATGTCTGTGGACTAACAAATGTTAGCTTTGCCAAAGATCGTGCTTGCAGTGCTTGTATTGAAGGAAAGTTACATGAGACGGCTCACGCTCCCACGACTATCATCTACTCAAAAAAACCGCTAGAGCTCCTTCACATGGATCTCTTTGGGCCTCCATCATTTGATAGTCTTGAGGGCAGAAAGTATTGCTTGGTGATTGTAGATGATTATTCAAGATACACATGGGTATATTTCTTCAAGAAGAAGAGTGAGACCCAACAAACCGTCATCAACATGAGGCAAAGATCTTGATGATCCGAAGTGACAACGGCACCGAGTTCAAGAACTACACCTTGGATGAGTTTCTGAGTGATGAGGGGATCAAACATCAATATGCCGCACCTTATACCCCTCAACAAAATGGTGTAGCGGAGAGAAAGAACCGGACATTGATGGACGCGGCAAGGACCATGATGGTAGAATTCAAGTCTCCATATAACTTTTGGGCCGAAGTCATTAACACCGCGTGTCATGCATCCAATCGGCTCTATCTCCGCAAAGGCTTGAACAAGACTCTGTATGAGATTCTTACCGATAACAAGCCCAATCTCAAGTACTTTCGGGTGTTCGGGTGTAAGTGTTTCATCCTCAAGAAAGGTGCTCGTTTGTCTAAATTTGAGTCTAGAGCTCATGAGGGCATATTTGTTGGTTATGCTACAAACTATCATGCTTACCGTGTCCTCAACAAGTCCAATGGACTCATTGAGGAGACGTGTAACGTGGAGTTTGATGAGAATAACAGCTCCCAAGTGGAGCAAAGTGGTACTTGTGATGTAGGTGATGAAATTCCTCCTCAAGCCATAAGAAGAATGGGTGTTGGCTATATCCTACCCATTGAGGAACCCCTTGTGGCCAAAGGAGAAGGACAACGTTCCACACAAGTGGAACCATCATCAACCCAAGACCCACACGCTTCCGAAGAACAAAGTGAACGCCCTCAACCGGACGAACAAGGCCAAGTGCAAGATCAATCACAAGATGGTGGTGAGCCACCAAATGATGCACAAGGCCAAGTTCTCTCCTCTGAGCAAGATCAAGATCAAGAGGAAGCTCAAGATCAAGATCAAGCTCTTGACGTCGCTCAAGATGATCAACTCAATGCTCCTCAATTATCACTTGAAGAGCAATTGGAGCGTCATGCTGCAAAAATTGCCTCCAAGCTTGCTTCTAGAGAACATCACATGGAGAATATTCTTGGAAGCATCACAAAGAGGGTAAGAACTCGTAGACAATTAGCAAATTATTGTGCTCATCAAGCTTTTGTCTCTTGTGTTGAACCTCAAAAGGTCTATGAGGCGCTCGAAGACCCTGATTGGCTTAATGCCATGCATGAAGAACTCCATAACTTCGAGCGCAACAAAGTGTGGCGTCTGGTGCCGAGGCCAAAGGAGAACTATAATGTCATTGGAACCAAGTGGATCTTTAAGAACAAGCAGGATGCTCACGGCATTGTCATTCGCAACAAGGCGCGTTTGGTGGCTCAAGGCTACTCCCAAGTCGAGGGTATCGACTACGGTGAAACCTTTGCCCCTGTTGCTCGCCTTGAATCTATATGTTTGTTGCTTGCCTATGCTTCTCATCATAACTTTAAGTTGCAACAAATGGATGTGAAAAGTGCATTTCTTAATGGTCCCATTAATGAGTTGGTATATGTCAAACAACCCCCGGGGTTTGAGGATCCTAAGTTCTCCAATCACGTGTATCAACTCGATAAGGCACTCTATGGCCTTAAACAAGCCCCACGTGCGTGGTATGAGCATCTTACCGAGTTGTTGCAAGATAGTGGGTTTGAAATTGGGAAAATCGACCCCACTCTTTTTACTAAGAAGGTCAAAGGGGAGTTGTTTGTCTGCCAACTATATGTTGATGATATTATCTTTGGTTCACCTAACAAAGCTTTCAATGATGAGTTTGCCGCACTCATGACCACACATTTTGAGATGTCCATGATGGGAGAGTTGAAGTACTTCCTTAGGTTTGAGATTAAGCAAAGAAGAGAAGGAATCTTCATCAAACAAGCCAAGTACACTCAAGACATGCTCAGGAGGTTTAATCTAAGTGATGTCAAGCCGGCTACTACCCCAATGCCAAACAAGTACCAACCTGACATTGATCCCAATGGTAAAGCGGTGGATCAAAAGGTATATCGTTATATGATTGGTTCCTTGCTTTACCTTTGTGCATCTAGACCGGATATTATGTTGACTGTGGGTATCTGTGCACGGTTTCAAGCCTCACCTAAGGAAAGTCACTTTGTGGCAGTCAAGCGAATCTTTCGTTATTTGGATCATATCCCAAACTTTGGCCTATGGTACCCAAGAGGAGCAAACTTCAACCTTGTAGGTTTCTCTGATTCGGATTGGGCGGGAGACAAAGTGGATAGGAAGTCCACTTCTGGAGGGTGCCAATTCCTTGGTTGCTGTCTGGTAAGTTGGTCTTCCAAGAAGCAAAGTTGTGTGTCTCTCTCGTCCACCGAAGTAGAGTATGTGGCAGCTGGCAGTTATTGTGCTCAACTTCTATGGATGAGGCAAACTTTAAAGGATTACGGTGTCACTTGTGACAAAGTGCCCCTTTGGTGTGACAATGAAAGTGCCATCAAGATTTCTCTCAACCCGGTGCAACACTTCAAGACGAAGCATATTGAGATTCGGTATCACTTCATCCGGGATCATATTCGGCGAGAAGAAATAGAGCTTCACTATGTCAACACTCATGATAACCTTGCAGATATCTTCACGAAGCCATTGGATGAAGCAAGATTTCGCGAGTTAAGGCATGAGCTAAATATCATAGATTTGAGCAATGTGGCTTGAAACCTTGCACACCCTCCTCCCACTCAACATGATTATCTTGCCTAGATGTAGGCATGGACATAGGGGGAGTATTGTTCTCTCAATGAACTCTTCCTCCCCCCATTATGCATAAATCGATCAAGTCTTTATTTTTTTACCATGTTAAATGGTATGAGTGCTTTAAGACGAGTGTTGGTCATGGGCCCAAGGATATAGGTGGCTTCAGCTACCGACCTCCTTCAAGGAGGAGTGTCTCGTGTGTTGTTCCAGTTGTTAGTTGTCTTTCTTTCCGTTTGCCATGTGTGTGCGCTCTTGCCCGCAGTTGCGTTGCTTAAGCCTTCTTGTCGAAACTTGCATTTTCTTGAGGGAGCGGTACTACCGTGAACTTTCACGTTACTACCGCAAGGAGAACTCCGGTACTACCGCAACCAGGACGATAATAATTTTTTACTACCGCTGGAAGAGCGGTACTACCGCCCTGCGTGCGGTACTTCTGCCCGGGCGGTACTACCGCGATGACCGCGGTACTACCGCTTTTGTTTGAACGACTGGGGGTTATAAGCGGGCAGGGGGAGTTCTAACCCCCCCATACCCATTCATCTCGTCTCCCCCACGTCGCTTCTCTCTCTCTCTCTCTCTCTCTCAAGAACGGCGCTGGAGGACCTCACCGGATCTCCGTCCCCGGTCACTCTCCTCACACTCCGACCGGTGGGATCGTTCCCCACCTCGACCTCTTGCCATGGATGAAGGTTTCTTCTCAAAATCCCCTCTTCTTTTTGCCCGTTTATTGTTTCTAGGTTTTGGGGAGATACATGTTGTTCTTGTGTTCTTTTTGACCTTATCCATGGAAGATTAGGGTGTAGGAGAGTTGTAGTGCAGTAGAAATGCTAGTAAGTATGTTGCTACCAAGTTGTTGTGATCAGCTGTAGCACCGTTCACCTGTCCCACGCGTTCATTGTCCAGATCTGCTTTCGGATCTGACCCCGAGCGGTACTACCACTGGCTGACAGCGGTACTACCGCTCTGACGCGTAACGGTACTACCGCTCCTATGGAGCGGTACTACCGTGATGGACGTGGAAGTAATTTTTTAGTACCGCGTCTGGTGCGGTACTACCGCAACACTTCGGTGCGGTACTACCGCCCCCTTGGCGGGACTAAAAATTTACTTCCGCAAGGTTCGACCGGTAGTACCGTTCCATCCACACCTACTTCGCAGCACATACATATCATCTTTTCTACCTGTTTCTTGTGCTTTATTGTGGCTTTTGCATTGATTCTCTTTGTCTTTCTTTCGTGTTCTTGTGTTTGTGTCATAGGTGGTGGCTTCAGTTCCAATGTCCGTCGCTCGAATCCCAGCCGTGACACAGGGTCTAAGCGTCTGCGCACCCGAAGTGATGTTCCCGAGGGCTCCAATGCCCCCCAACGCAGAACCAAGACCATTGCCACCAAGAACAAGGAACCAACTATGACCATGGAGGAGATACCATCACATGAGTTCATTACTAGGAGGAAGATCAACCCCTATGTAGATCCTCAGGCTTAGTTTCATGGAGATGAATTGTTCTGGACCAAGCAGCAATATCGTATCTACACAGAGGTACTCAAGAGCAAACACAACCTTTATGTGGATGCACATTGGATTGACATGACCCACATGAGGAAGGAGGAGCACCGGGCCTATTTTGCCGAGGCTCTAGATCTTGTTGAGAAGTTTGGCATTGAGCACATCATGTCATTTCAGATGGACTTTGACCCAGAGATTGTGGCACAGTTCTATGCTTCGGTTCACTTCCATCCTAAGGAGGAACGCAACATGACTTGGATGACAAATGGACATAAAATGACTGCGACATGGAAGGACTTTATGGATCTGCTTCAGGTTGCTGATGAGGGGCTCCACACTCCTGTTGGAGCTCGCCCTCATGCCAATGAAGAATCTGCCAACAAGGACCGGCTGCTGCCTTTCTATGTGGAGAAGACGCTCGCTAGTGGCAAGAAGACTTGGGTGATGAACCCCTTTCTGGATATCATGCATAGGATCTTCCACAACTCATTGTTTCCTCGCGTTGGGGACAAGGACAAGGTACATGCATACCTCGTGGACATGTTGCTTATGTGTGAGGAGGCCCGCAGTGCTCAGACTCAACCACTTGATATCTCACATATCATGTGGTGTGAGCTCCGCTTTGTGATTTTCACTCGCAAAGTGCCTATCTACGGTCCATTTCTGTTTTTGCTTATCTCCAAGACTTGGGAGAAGCTTTATCCTGATGAAGAGTTTGAGGCCCCTCACTGGATTCGTCATGAGCCTATCAGACTTCGCATCAAGAGTCGATGGTCTAACACCACTACCCGTGCAGAGGCTGTTGCAGCTCAGACGGATGAAGATGAGGAGGCAGTGGCGGAGGAGGCAGATGCTGAGGACAATTCTGGAGGGTATGCTCCCCCCTCGTCTGAGCCCTCGTGGGCTAAAAATTTGAAGAGGAAGATGAAGGCCATGTTTTGTATGTAGGTAAAGGGGAAGTACAAGGCTCATGTGACTCACAAGCAATCTCGCCAGCGTGACAGGAAGATAATGAGGATCTTTGGTGAGGATGCGTCTAATGGGTCAGAGGAGATCATCACGCCAGAGGCTGAGTGGATTGCCAAACAGGGCTTCAAGTGGTCTGATTCCAAGGAGGAGCAGCAGGAGTCTGACGGAGCACGTGACGACTGATTTCTTCTCCCTGAGCTACCACCTATGTCTTAGGTGTCCTCTTTCCCTTTGTGGTGTCTCGATGCCAAAGGGGGAGAGAGTGTAGGATTTGCGTCTTGTGCCGTGTTTTTTTGCGTTTCGTTGGTTGAACCTTATCTGCCTTCGTTGGTTTGTGTCGTGTGTGTGAGACCTTCATATGGTGTGAGACATATGCACTCCACTCTTTATCTTGTTATTATGTCTATGCTATCTGCTAGGTTGTGAGCGGTTGCTTCACTTGCCCTTAATATGTTCTCACGTTATCCTCCTTACATACATGCATAGAATCTTATTCTTTGTTGCAAGGAGTATATTGTTTGTAGAATATAGGGGGAACATTGATCCTAGTATGTGTGCTGTGTAATCCAAAGCACCTTCTTATGTATGCACACATATAGGGGAAACTTACCTATATTCTATAACTTTGCTGGGTTTGCTTACTATTCTTATATATCTTTGTGCAAATCCCGTATTGTCATCAATGCACCAAAAAGGGGAGATTGTAAGGGCATATTTCTCCCTAAGTAGTTTTGGTGATTGATGATAATGCTTTTGCGGACTAATCGTGTGCACTGAGATTTTCAGATATATCTCACCTAGGCACAAGACGATTAAGTGCCCCTCGGAACATATGGAAGACGGTGTTTCCTTTTGTTTCTTTTCGGTAGAATTGAGTCATAGGAAAGTCGTACTATTAAGAGGGGGTCCGCTTCGGAAAGGTTTGGGTGGAATCAACATGTACACGTCTATTCATTCGCACCACCTTTCCTTTGCTTCTCTGGAGCTCCGACTGTTTTCCTTGTCGGTACAAAAACAGTGGCATCCTACTACTACCACTGCTTGGCATGCGGTAGTACCGCTCAAAGTATGCGGTAGTACCGCACGACCCCACGGTAGTACCGCTTCAGGGCTCCGGTAGTACCGTACCATGGACACGGTAGTACCGTGTGACCGGCCCAGCGTCGTAACTAGTGCGGTAGTAGGCGCGGAAGTAATTTTTTACTGCCGCGTCCTACGCGGTAGTACCGCTTCGTGCAAGTGGTAGTACCATGTCGGGTTTTTGCAACGACCGTAACTCTGCAGATGTAGGTGCGGATGTATTTTATTTAGTTCGCGCTTCTCCTCGGCCAGTCTGACCCTGCCTTGCGGTAGTACCGCAAGTTCGTGCGGTAGTACCGCTCCGACAGTACTACCGCCCGGTGTTTTAACGCAACAAGGCTAGTACTGGCTTGTACCGCGCCATGGTAGTACCACACCCCGAGCGGTAGTACCGCTGGGCCGTGCGGTAGTACCGCAACTTATGTGCTGTAGTACCGCGCTCTGCGGGCAGATTTGTGGGATAACGGTTGGATTTGCCCTCCCACTATATATAGGGAGTCTTCTTCCCCAAGAAGACTCACCTCTTCCTTCCCAAGCTCCATTGTTGCTCAAAGCTCCATTTCCGCCCGATCTCTCTCCCTAGCCAATCAAACTTGTTGATTTCCTCGGTATTGCTCGAGAAGGCATCGATCTACACTTCCACCAAGAGATATTTGATTCCCCCCACTAATCCCTTGCGGATCTTGTTACTCTTGGGTGTTTGAGCATCCTAGACGGTTGAGGTCACCTCGGAGCCATATTCCAATGTGGTGAAGCTTCGTGGTGTCGTTGGGAGCCTCCAATTCGGTTGTGGAGATTGCCCCAACCTTGTTTGTAAAGGTTCGGTCGCCGCCTTCAAGGGCACCACTAGTGGAATCACGGCACCTCGCATTGTGTGAGGGCGTGAGGAGAATACGGTGGCCCTAGTGGCTTCTTGGGGAGCATTGTGCCTCCACACCGCTCCAACGGAGACGTACTTCCTCTCAACGGGAAGGAACTTCGGTAACACATCTTTGTCTTCACCGGCTCCACTTGTGGTTATTTCTTTCCTTTACTTGTGCAAGCTCTCGTGGTATATCTTAGCTTGCTTGCTTGTGGGGTTGTTATTGTTGCTTCCTTTAAGTTTCCTAGTTGCATATCTAGACAACTTACTTTGTTGCTAAGTTTAAATTGCTTAAGAAAAGATAAAAATTGTTAGTTGCCTATTCACCCCCCCTCTAGCCAACCATATCGATCCTTTCACTCTCTCTCCCCTAAAGCCCAATAAGGTCCATTACTTCCCCGGTGGTTCCGATAACCCTTCCGGCACTCCGATGTTTAGCCGGTGACCCCGAAACTCATCCGGTGTCCAATCAATATCGTCCAATATATCATTCTTTATGTCTCGACCATTTCGAGACTCCTCGTCATGTTCGTGATCTCATCCGGGACTCCGAACAAACTCCGGTCATCAAAAACACATAACTCATAATACAAATCGTCATCGAACATTAAGCGTGCGGACCCTACGGGTTCGAGAACTATGTAGACATGACTGAGACATATCTCCGGTGAATAAACAATAGCGGAACCTAGATGCTCATATTGGCTCCTACATATTCTACGAAGATCTTTATCAGTCAAACCGCATAACAACATACATTGTTCCCTTTGTCATCGGTATGTTACTTGCCCGAGATTCGATCATCGGTATCATTATACCTAGTTCAATCTCTAGTTCAATCTCGTTACCGGCAAGTCTCTTTACTCGTTCCGTAATACATCATATCGTGACTAACTCATTAGTCATTTGCTTGCAAGGTTTATTATGATGTGTATTACCGAGAGGGCCCAGAGATACCTCTCCGACACACGGAGTGACAAATCCTAATCTTGATCTATGCCAACACCACAAACACTTTCGGAAACATCTGTAGAGCATCTTTAATCACCCAGTTACTTGTGACGTTTGATAGCACACAAGATGTTCCTTCCGGTATTCGGGAGTTGCATAATCTCATAGTGAGAGGAACATGTATAAGTTATGAAGAAAGTGAAAGTGCAACTAATCCCCGGGTGGTTTTGGTAATTAACAACAACATATATATCATTGAACTAATATTCTCTTGAGAATCATTTCAGAAAAGTTCGATGATATGGGTATGGAAATGTCTGAAGAAGTGGACCCCTCAAAATGCTAAGACAAGCATTGGCAAAAGCTCAAGACTCCTTTTTGGTTTAGTGATCAAAGATCACATTGAGTCCATAGGAAAGCCAATACTATTAAAAGGGGATGAGGTTGTGTTAATGTTCTTGTTGCTCAAGTGCTTGGTGATCTAACTCCCTCAACTATCAGCACTATTCACTACTTAACACACACCCATAAGTAATCTCGGTCACACCGATTTCTCCAACTCAGTCCCACCGAGATGAACCACTTCAGTTGTTTCTCCAAACCCTAGCTTCTCGGTCAAACCGATTTTGAGTTTCGGTCTCACCGAAAAAGGGCTGCCAACCTTCTGTGATCAGTTGACATCAATTCGGAATATCCGAGTTTATACTTTCGGTCTCACCGAAATGGCAAACCCTAACCTTTGACTCACTTCGGTCTCACCGAGATGGTATTTTCGGTCCCACCGAAAATCCCAACGTTCACTATATTTGAACTTTCGGTCTGACCGAGTTTTAACTTCGGTCTCACCGAGATTGGTCAAATGTGTGTGTAACGGTTGGATTTTGTGTGGAGGCTATATATACCCCTCCACCCCCTCCTCATTCGTGAGGAGAGCCATCAGAAAGTACCATCACTTCTATCATACACTTTCTGAGAAGTGAACCACCTACCCTTGTGTTGAGATCAAGCCATTCCATTCCTACCATATGAAACTTGATCTCTAGCCTTCCCAAGTTGCTTTCCACTCAAATCTTTCTTCCACCACAGCCATATCAGTGAGGAGAGTTGAGTGTTGGGGAGTTTATCACTTGAAGCACAAGAGCAAGGAGTTCATCATCATCAACACCGTCTATTACCTTTTGGGGGGTGGTGCCTCCTAGATTGGTTAGGTGTCGCTTGGGAGCCTCCGTCTTGGTGATGTGGAGTTGAACCAAGATGTTTGTAAGGGCAAGGAGATCGCCTACTTCGTGAAGATCTACCCCGAGTAAGGCTAGTCCTCCGTGGGCGTAGGCCGTGATGGAATAGACAAGGTTGCTTCTTCGTGGACCCTTCGTGGGTGGAGCCCTCCGTGGACTCGCGCAGCCGTTACCCTCCGTGGGTTGAAGTCTCCATCAACGTGGATGTACGATAGCACCACCTATCGGAACCACGACAAAAATCTCCGTGTCACCAAACTGCGTTTGATCTTCTCCACCTCTCTTTTACATGTGCAATTTACTTTCCGCTGCATATACTCTAGAATTGCATGTGTAGGGTGTTACTTGAATTGATCTTAATTGTGAAACTGCCAAAAACATCGCATGATCTAAAGGCAGATTTTTTATATTGTCAAGTAGTCTAATCACCCCCCCTCTAGACCTACTTTCGATCCTACAAGTGGTATCAGAGCTTTGGTCTCCATTGCCTTGGTTTCCATTGCATTGGACTCCATAAGCTTGGTTTCACAACCTAGGAGAGTATGGCGTCTAGTGAGGGTAATTATCGTAGAGGTCCTTACTTTGATGGTACAAATTTTGCTAGTTGGAAGCATAAAATGAAAATGCATATTCTTGGTCATAACCCAGCCGCATGGGGCATTATTTGTGTTGGTATGCAAGGTGATTTCTTTGAAGAAGGAAAAGTTCCGGATCGCGAAGCTACACCCGAAGAGTTGAAGATGTTGCAAAACAATGCTCAAGCTTGTGACATTCTCTTCAATGCTTTGTGTCCCGAAGAGTTCAACAAAATCAGTCGTCTTGAGAATGCTAAGGAGATTTGGGATACTTTGGTTGAAATGCACGAAGGTACTGAATCTGTGAAGGAATCAAAGCTAGATATTCTTCAAGGTCAGCTTGACAAGTTCAAGATGAAGGATGGTGAAGGAGTCGCTGAAATGTACTCTAGGCTTGCTCTCATCACAAATGAGATTGCTGGCTTAGGAAGCGAAGAAATGACCGACCGATTCATCATTAAGAAGATTCTCAGAGCTTTGGATGGAAAGTATGACACCGTGTGCACTTTGATCCAAATGATGCCAAATTACAAGACTCTCAAGCCAACTGAAGTCATTGGAAGGATTGTTGCTCATGAGATGACACTTAAGGATAAGGAAGAGCTTCACAACAAGTCAAGTGGTGCTTACAAAGCTACAAGTGATGCTCCTACTACCTCAAGTGACAAGTTAGTTTCCAATGAAGACATAAGCCTAATGGTCAGGAACTTCAACAAGTTCTACAAGAATAGAGGCAAAGAAAGAAGCTCAAAGTCTAGATCATATGATGGAAAGAGATCTTCTAGTCGTGATCGAAACTGCTACAATTGTGGAAGACCCGGACACTTCTCAAATGAGTGTACGGCTCCCCACAAGAGAAGAGAAGAGTCTCCAAGAAGGAAAGCAAGAGATGAGTCACCTCGGAGAGAGAGAAGGAGTAGAGATGATCGTTATGAACGAAGACCTTCTCGGAGAAGCAAGGACTCGGAGAGGAAAGACAAGTCATGAAGGAGCTATACAAGAAGAAGACATCAAGCTCATGTTGGTGAATGGGTCTCCGGCTCCGACTCTGACAGTCAATCCGATGGAAGCTATCACTCCGACTCCGACTATAGTCAAGATGAAGGTGTTGCCGGACTTGCACTCGTATCCTCCAACTCCAACTCCTACGACTTATTTGATTCACCAAATGAGGGAATTGGAAGATGCTTCATGGCTAAAGGCCCCAAGGTAACACACCCTGAATTCATTGACTTTGATAGTGATGAGGATGACTTACTTGGTGAAGATGAGCTCTTGCATGATAAATCTAGTGAGCTTAGTAATGATGAAAATGCTAGTAGTCTTTATAGTCGAGAAGAGTCGAATGACAATGCTATGAAGGAGATTGAGCGTCTAACTAAAGAATTAAACACTCTTAAGTTAGCTCATGAAACAACTCAAGAAGATCATAGAGAGCTCCTAAGATCTCATGAGAAGCTACGCTTCGAGAAGCTCACTCTAGAGCAACAACATGAGTTTCTAAAAGCGATCAATGACGATCTTCGAAAGAAGAGTTCTTCATATCTTGCCAAACGACTTCTCTTGTCTAATTTCTTGCCACCTATTAAGACTAAGCATGACAAGCATAAGAAAAATTCTTCCTCTAGTAGTAACAATAACAATGTTAAATCCAATATTGTTGCTTCTAGTAGTTCTCTTGATTCCACTAACAATGTTTCAAGCCAAGTTACACTTGAGCAAGAAAATAGCCTATTGAAGGAAATCATAGAGAAAGGTGTCTACAAGAGTCTTGCCGGAAGCAAGAACTTTGAGGAGATTGTTCGCAAACAAGGAAGACACCGGAAGAATCAAGGGATTGGTTTTGAGCGAAAGTTCAACGCCAAAGGTGTTGAGTGGGAAGAAGGTCAATACCCTACTCCACAGTTTGTCTCACAAAAGGAGAAGTATGATCCTACTTCTTCCAATGTGGAACAAGCTCAAGATGACCTTCCACCACAAGACCACAAGCTAAAGGCCAAGGACAAGCTTCAAGAAGAGATTGATGCATTCATTGAAGCACCTCAAGCCATGGTCAAGTGGGTTCCCAAGGACACATCAAGTTCTACTTCGTCAAGCTCAACTACAACACCAAGGATTCCCATCAAGATGATGTGGATCCCAAAGAAGAAGAACTAATAGGTTCTTGAGGGTGACTCCGCCAACAAACTTCACTCATATTCATTTTGGCAAGAACTTGTGCAATCAACTTCCACATCATGCACTTGTTCATGGAGTCACAAACCCTCTTGTTGGTAAGTCAAGGGACAAGGTAATCATTGCTTTCATGGACATCATCTTTTGTGTACTTCACTCTATGTCCATGGATATTCTTGTTTGTTCCTTGTGGGACTAACCCATGTAGGTATTGAAAGTGCCCTAATCCAAAGGATTGCTCCTAACTCTTGATGGTCTACATCAACATTGAGCATCCACATCTTCAACATCTACATGAAGTCTTCTACGACAACCCAAGGTTAGTTTGACCCTTTAAAAGGGGTTCTCACATCTAGGGGGAGCTTTGCTCTAAAAATTGAGCTAAAAGCATCTCCAAATGATGTGAACACATAAATGCTTTATGTAAAAGTGGTAATCCCACTTGTGCTTAAACGATGAGTATGACCTATGATCAAATGTTCTCATTTGACTCCTAAGTCAATATACTCATATATAGATGACCTAGTCATCGACAAATTGTGTGCTAGTAGCTAGAGTTTTGGTTGTGCATGTTTGACACATATTTCAGTTGCTATCTTATTGTGTGAGCATGTTGGATGCATGATTTTATCCATTCAAGGACATCCATTTGTTGTTTTGATTGTTTTGGTTTCTTTTTCTGGCCAAATGGATGGACAAGAATGCCTAAGCACTTTCCCTAGCTATCTATGCTATCTTGTCTCAAAATTCTATTCATGCTTATATCACAACTTTGAACAAGTCTTTTTCGGACAGTCCGAGTGAGGAGCACTCGGAACCACCGATTCGTCTAAGGCTGACTTCCAAAACCTTCTAAGTCTATTTCGGTCTGACCGGCTTCTCAATCTCGGTCCAACCGAAACACTTAGATTGATCTAGGTTTCATCTCGGTGAAACCGAGTTCAAAATCTCGGTCTGACCGATATGTGTAACTGCACAGCAGAAATACATCTCGGTGACACCGAGTTTTTCAACTCGGTCCCACCGACAGTACGGGGTTATATATACTGAGGGCTGCGCGCGATCTATTCCTTTCAAACCGTTCGCCCTCCAAGACCCCTGCTGCCGCCGCCCTGATCTAAGGATCGTCGCCTTCGTCGCTTGTGTGCCCTTGCCGCAGGTCTCCGCCGCCGTCAACGGTAATCTTCTCCTCCGTTGCCGCCGTAGAGGGACACCACCAAGTTAGGGTGTGTCCCGATCCCTATTCATGCTCCACTTCTGATTCTTGCATGATAGGACTGCCCTGATTCAATCCACGTTTGATATGTTCCCAATACATTGTTCAGATCGTTTAGTTTCGAGGAAAATTCTTAGGTTTAGGTTTCCACGGAATGCATCTCGGTGAAGCCGATTCCTGAAACTCGGACTGACCGATTTGGTCTCTGACCATTGCACTACATAGCTCGGTCTGACCGAGTTGTGAAAATCGGAATGTCCGAATTGAAGTTTCTGTGAAACCCTAAGTTTTCGGTAGGACCGAAACCCATTTCGGTCTGACCGAAAGTGGTGTGTAGGTTCTGTTGAACACTTCGGTTACACCAAAACTTGAAATCGGTTTGACCGAAATACATTCTGTGAAAACTCAAAACTAAGTTTTTAACTCATTTTTTTTGCAAAAACTTCTGCAGTTGTGATAACTCTTCTACTCTGCCTATACCTTATCTATTCACAGGTTTTTTCAGCCATGTCAGATGTCAGTGACAGCCAGAACAGGTCTGAGTCACCGTTTGCTGAGATTCCAGAAGCAGGTACAAGTCCTGAGGCTAGCAGCTCTAGTGATGATGGTGAGAGGAGCACCCCTAGTGGTCTACCTCCTGCTGCTACGAGAACCAGGAAGAAGAGAACTTCTGATTCTGAGGATTCCGACTTTGTTGCTGAGGAAGTTACCTCCAAGCCAAAGAGGCAAGTGGTTGCCAAAGAGCTCCAAGGGCAGCAGCCAAAGAAAGGCACGAGCAAAGTGAAGCAGTCTGCAGTTGCCAAGAAGCTCAACTTGGAAGAGCCTGCTCCAAGTAAGGTGAAGAAGACTTCCAAGAGGAAGAGAGTTGTTTATGCTGAACCTCAAGTTGATGCTGCTGAAGAAGAAGAAGAGGATGCACCCCAGCCTCCTCCTCAGAAAGCTAAGTTCATGGGTGATGCTATTCGGGCTCAAGCCTCCTCCAAGCCCAAAAAGCCTGCTCCAGCTAAGGCAGCTCCAGCCAAGCCCAAGAGGACAACCAGAAGCATTCCAGCTTCTGAGAAGAACAGAGGTGAGATGCCACCTTCTGAGTCAGATGAAGAGCATGTGTTGCTCAAGCTCCGTCCCAAGTTGCCACTCCACAATGATGCTCATCCTCAAGCTGAGGATATGAAGGCAAGAAAGGACAAAGGTCTCAGGCTATGGAGACAGTCTGATCCATATGCCGTAAGAAGAAGGACTGCTGTGGACCCCAGATTCCACACCAGAGAGCAGCAGGATTTCTATGAGACCGTGCTAATGGATAAGAAGCCCATTGTTGCTGACACCAGGTATGTTGACTGGAAGTACATTGACAGCAGAGAGCATCGGGACTTCTTTCCCCATGTGCATGAGAGCTTTACTGCATGTGGAGTTGCTGATTTTGTGGGTCAAGAACTAACAGCCTGGAATGACGAGATGATCATGCAGTTCTATGCCACAGCCCATTTCTACCCCGATGGCAAGATCACCTGGATGACTGAAGGTCAACGGTTTTCTTCAACTGTTGCAGAATGGGCAGAAATTCTGAATGCTCCAGTGCAGAGAGAGGACGACATTGATGTCTATGGGATTCCTAAGAAAAGTCATGATTCTATGAAGAATATGTACAAGGAGATCCCAGCTGCTGATTTGGAAGGATGGAAGCTCGGCTCAGTGTATTATCTCCAGGCAGGTCTGACCACCACCAACACTATTCTGAGGCATACTTTGATGCCTAAGTCAGGTGACCACCGGATGATACGAGGCTATTCTATCAACATGCTGCACATTCTCGATGAGAAGGCACCTTTTAAGGTGATGGACTTGATGGTTGAGACCATTAAGAGGACTGCAGCTGACCAGAAGAGGTCATGTGGGTTTGCTCCGCAGATACAGATGCTCATCAACGCCAAGTTCGGCACGGGCAAATTCATGTTGGATAGGAAGCACTTGCCACTGCAGCCAGAGCATGAGGACAACGTAGTTGTGATGGATGAAGAGGATCCCACCTCAGTTGAAGGGCAAGCCAAGATCGAAGCTGCAAAGAAAGCCAAAGCTGACAGAGAGGCAGCAGCAGCAGCAGCAGCTAAGCCAAAGAGCTTTGGAGAGCAAATCCTTGAAGCAACCCAGAGAATTGAACAACGCCTGGCCAGCATTGAGCAATCTCAGGAGAGCCTTGAGAGGATTGTCGAGGACAAGATCCACGCTCTAGACGTGAAGCTGACTGAGATTCAGGTGTCTGTCAACAAGCTTGAGGCAGACATGGAGGAGACTAGGCAGGAGAGAGCAGAGCTTATGCAGGATGATATAGTCCAGGACTCTCATCGCCAGACTGCTCCGGTTCCCAGAGGATCCAGGTCTGCAGCTATCCCAGTTACTTCAGCTCCAGCCACAGCTCCAGCTCCAGCATCCACTCCTCCAGCGCAGACATCAGCAGAAGTCTTCGCCGACGCAACTATCTCTACACCGACATCTACCCAGACGGGAGCAGCCAGCCGAGCCCGCAGTGACGCTTAGCTCTATACCTTTTCGAACTTTTTGGTAACTTGTTGCCAAAGGGGGAGAAATTGCTATAGATCATAGGGCTTCGAGAGAGAGAGTGCTCTTTCGTCGTTTCGTTCTTTTGCCGGTTTTCCCTGTGATACATTGGTTTCTTTTGGTTCCAGATACTTTATGTGTGCTTGCTACTACGTTTGATGCTACCTTAATGAGTGCTTAGTCATACTATGCCTTAATGAGTGCTTATTGCTTATCATATGCTATTTCTTATTGTATGGCTATTTACTCTTGTCTTGGTGATTGAGTGCATGTTATTCATTCTTATCATTTTGTGCGCTCCACCAAGATGTATGTGACATGGAAGAGTGACCCATAATCCTAATCGATTGTGCATTTGCATTCAAACGCAAATTTTAAATAATGCACAAATTTAGGGGGAGCTCTTGCTTATCACATACTTCTCAAAGCGACGATATTATTCATTGATTATATCTTTTGTCGAAGCTTTGATCTATATGTTGTCATCAATTACCAAAAAGGGGGAGATTGAAAGTGCAACTAATCCCCGGGTGGTTTTGGTAATTAATAACAACATATATATCATTGAACTAATATTCTCTTGAGAATCATTTCAGAAAAGTTCGATGATGTGGGTATGGAAATGTCTGAAGAAGTGGACCCCTCAAAATGCTAAGACAAGCATTGGCAAAAGCTCAAGACTCCATTTTTGGTTTAGTGATCAAAGATCACATTGAGTCCATAGGAAAGCCAATACTATTAAAAGGGGATGAGGTTGTGTTAATGTTCTTGTTGCTCAAGTGCTTGGTGATCTGACTCCCTCAACTATCAGCACTATTCACTACTTAACACACACCCATAAGTAAAGGGCTGCCAACCTTCTGTGATCAGTTGACATCAATTCGGAATATCCGAGTTTATATTTTCGGTCTCACCGAAATGGCAAACCCTAACCTTTGACTCACTTCGGTCTCACCGAGATGGTATTTTCGGTCCCACCGAAAATCCCAACGTTCACTATATTTGAACTTTCGGTCTAACCGAGTTTTCACTTCGGTCTGACCGAGATTGGTCAAATGTGTGTGTAACGGTTGGATTTTGTGTGGAGGCTATATATACCCCTCCACCCCCTCCTCATTCGTGAGGAGAGCCATCAGAAAGTACCACCACTTCTATCATACACTTTCTGAGAAGTGAACCACCTACCCTTGTGTTGAGATCAAGCCATTCCATTCCTACCATATGAAACTTGATCTCTAGCCTTCCCAAGTTGCTTTCCACTCAAATCTTTCTTCCACCACAGCCATATCAGTGAGGAGAGTTGAGTGTTGGGGAGTTTATCACTTGAAGCACAAGAGCAAGGAGTTCATCATCATCAACACCGTCTATTACCTTTTGGGGGGTGGTGCCTCCTAGATTGGTTAGGTGTCGCTTGGGAGCCTCCGTCTTGATGATGTGGAGTTGAACCAAGATGTTTGTAAGGGCAAGGAGATCGCCTACTTCATGAAGATCTACCCCGAGTAAGGCTAGTCCTCCGTGGGCGTAGGCCGTGATGGAATAGACAAGGTTGCTTCTTCGTGGACCCTTCGTGGGTGGAGCCCTCCGTGGACTCGCGCAGCCGTTACCCTCCGTGGGTTGAAGTCTCCATCAACGTGGATGTACGATAGCACCACCTATCGGAACCACGACAAAAATCTCCGTGTCACCAAACTGCGTTTGATCTTCTCCACCTCTCTTTTACATGTGCAATTTACTTTCCGCTGCATAAACTCTAGAATTGCATGTGTAGGGTGTTACTTGAACTGATCTTGTTTGTGAAACTGCCAAAAACATTGCATGACCTAAAGGCAGATTTTTTATCTTGTCAAGTAGTCTAATCACCCCCCCTCTAGACCTACTTCGATCCTACAGAAAGCAATAGGAGTAAAACTAAACGATCATAGTGCTAAGCTAACGAATGGGTCTTGTCCATCACATCATTCTCTTAATGATGTGATCCCGTTGATCAAATGACAACACATGTCTATGGTTAGGAAACACAACCATCTTTGATTAACGAGTTAGTCTAGAAGAGGCATACTAGGGACACTCTCTTTTGTCTATGTATTCACACATGTATTAAGTTTCCGGTTAATACAATTCTAGCATGAATAAAAGACATTTATCATGATATATAAGGAAATATAAATAACAACTTTATTATTGCCTCTAGGGCATATTTCCTTCACTTTTGCAAGTGTTTTTCTAAGGAAATATATGTGGTTAATTCGAAAAAAGTGTATGTGTGTATTTATAAACGTCTCCTTCTGTACTGTGTTAGAAAAAATAATCAATAATACCAGTCTACAATGTGCATAATTAATCGGACATGGCTCATGTGCTGAGCGTTGTACGCACTGTTGGAATTTTGCTAGTAGGTCTTTGGCCCAAAACCCAACTAAAATTCTGAAATTCTCTTGGCCCATTCATGCACACATGTAAGTGGTGTGAGTGGTACTAAAGTTTAGTCCCACCACGGAAGTTGAGAGAGAGTTGCACCTCTTTATAAGGTGAGCTCTTCTACCACTTGTATGAGCATGAGAAGATGAGACCTACACGCGTGCTCCTCCTCCTCGCTCGTCTCGCCACGCCTCGTCACGATGCGCCGTGGGTTGCGGGTTGTGGGAATGAGCCGAGCCGAGGACACAACTATGCATGTTGTCTATATTTTTGCTGCTCGAGAATAATTAATAAGTCATTAATTAATAATTAATTGACGCATTAATTAGTCAGCCGTTTCGGATCCTTTTGGATCGTGGGGCTGTTACTTGGACGTGGGGTTTTATCCACGACCTATCCGGCCCGCATTATATAGTTAGGCAGACGTCTACCCTAGCCACCGCTTAATCGTATGGTTTTGCACCACCGTTCCAGATCATTGGGCCGCCACGCAAGTCTTCTCCATCCCTTCTTCCGGTGTGCACCGCGAGAAGGGACAACAGGCCTCCGGAACCCCGCCTCTTGTGATCCTGTACGGGAGAGGGGCGATTAGGTTTTTGGGGAGCGCACCCACGCGACTGCTGGCTGTGACGACTTCTTCCCGACCTCGGCAACCTCTTCCTCAACGACATGGGCAACAACATCAACGCCGGCCGTGCTGCTCCCGTTGCACCGTATGTGATTCTGTCCTTCTTGTTCGAGATCGTGGTAGAATTCATGTTTCTAGTATGTGCCCTAGATTTGATCGGTTCATCTGCTATGATAGTCAACATGTTTAGTACAATCTATGTTATTGCCGTCATGATTTATTTCTTGTTTATTCGGATTAAATATCATAGAATTTCCTCCTATTTCCAATAATCCAAAAACCTGATCGTAGGCAATTTACTCCGAGTGGTTTTACTATGTATTTGAAGCCGCCTGCATTTAAGCGGGTGCAAAATAAGAGGTGGCGCACGAGAGCAGTCTACTAGTTTCAAACCATGTGCTGCTATGACGCCCCTAAGGGCAAGCCTAAGGGCGATCTTAATCCAGCACAGCTGGAAGCTTTTGAGAAGATCGACACTCTCTTTAAAGGCGCCCTTCTAAGTGTTCTTGATGATTCCATTGTGGATTCATATATGTCATTTGACAACGACAAGGACATGTGGGTGCGCTCGAGGCCAAGTTTGGTGCCTCGAACGCCGACAACGAGTTGTACATCATGGACCAATTCTATGACTACAAGATGACTGATGAACGCCTTGTTGTACAGCAGGCTCATGAAATACAGTCACTCGCCAAGGAACTTGAGTACTTTAAGTGTGTGTTGCCGGAAAAATTTGTTGTCGGGAGCATCATTGCCAAGCTTCCACCTTCGTGGAACAATTTTGCTACTTCCCTAACCGCTTCATGGAATACAAGAGACATGAGTTTTTTGTTTCAGATCTCTTTGGTACTCTTGATCTTGAAGAGAAGGTGAGAGCAAAAGACACACGTGCTCGAGTTGCTGAGGGAGCTGCTAGTGCCCACATGGTACAGAAGAAGAACTTCCAGCCCAACAAGTCCAAAAACAACAAGAACAAAACTCAGGGCAAAGGCAAGTTTGATGCAAAGAACAAGTCGTCACATCTTACCAACTTCAAGAAGAATTCTCATAAGAAGGGGAAGGGACTTTTCCATGTCTGCGGTGATCCTAATCACTGGGCTCCGAAGTGTCCTAACCGCTTTGAGGAGCGCGAACATGAGAAGAGCGGCAAGTCCACTAATGTTGTCATTGGTAATGGCTGCTAAAGCTACGTTGTTTTTTTTCAAAGAGGAAGGGATGATGCAGTATAGCAGCGGTAGGTATTTCCCTCGGTGATGAAACCAAGGTTATCGAACCAGTAGGAGAACCAAGCAACACAACATAAAGAGCACCTGCACACAAATAAAAAATACTCGCAACCCGACGTGTAAAAGGGGTTGTCAATCCCTTTCGAGTAAAGGATGTGAGAGAGATATAAGTATTGACAGATCGGACGGTAAATAAGATAAATTGCAGCAAGGTATTTTTGGGTTTTTGGTTTAATAGATCTGAAAATAAAAGCAAAGGAAAAATAGATCGCAAAGGCAAATAATATGAGGAAGAGACCCGGGGGCCGTAGATTTCACTAGTGGCTTCTCTCAAGAAAATAGAAAACTGTGGGAAAACAATTAATGTTGGGCAATTGATAGAACTTCAAATAATCATGACGATATCCAGGCGATGATCATTATATAGACATCACGTCCAAGATTAGTAGACCAACTCATGTCTGCATCTACTACTATTACTCCACACATCAACCGCTATCCAGCATGCATCTAGTGTATTAAGTTCATGGAGAAACGGAGTAATGCAATAAGAACGATGACATGATGTAGATAAGATCTATTTATGTAGAAATAAACCCCATCATTTTATCCTTAGTAGCAACGATACATACGTGTCAGTTCCCCTCTGTCACTGGGATCAAGCACCGTAAGATCGAACCCACTACAAAGCACCTCTTCCCATGGCAAGATAAAAAGATCAAGTTGGCCAAACAAAACCCAATATCGGAGATGAAATACAAGGATATAAGCAATCATGCATATAAGAGATCAAAAGAAGACTCAAATAACTTTCATGGATATAAAAAGATAGATATGATCATAAACTTAAAGTTCATCGGATCCCAACAAACGCACCGCAAAAGAGTTACATCATATGGATGTCCAAGAGACTATTGTATTTATAATGAAAAGAGAGAGATGAATCCATCTAGCTACTGACTACGTACCCGAAGGTCTACAAGGAACTACTCACGCATCATCGGAGAGGCACCAATGGGAGTGGTGAACCCCTCCGTGATGGTGTCTAGATTGGATCTTGTGGTTCAGGACTCTGCGGGGGCCGGATCGAAATTCCTTCTGCTCCCCTAGGGTTTCTGTAATATTGGGGTATTTATAGAGCAAGGCGGTCCGGGGAGGTGGGCACAACCCACCAGGGTGCGCCTGGGCCTCCTAGCGTGCCCTGGTGGGTTGTGCTCCCCTCGGAGCACCCCCCCAGGTGCTGCCTTGGCCCATTGGGTTTCTTCTGGTCCAAAAAAAATCTCTAGCGCGCCCTAGTGGGTTGTGCTCCTCTCGGAGCACCCCCCAGGTGCTGCCTTGTCCCATTGGGTTCTTATGGTCCAAAAAAAATCTCCAAAAAGTTTCACTGCGTTTGGACTCCGTTTGATATTGATTTCCTGCGATGTAAAAAACATGCAGAAAACAACAACTGGCACTTGGCACTATGTCAATAGGTTAGTACCAAAAATGATATAAAATGACTATAAAATGATTGTAAAACATCCAAGAATGATAATATAACAGCATGGAACAATAAAAAATTATAGATACGTTGGAGACGTATCAATCGGTGATACTGATATGAAGGAATATGGGTACGGTATTCTTCCTACCATCCTTTCAGTATTTCAATCTCCTGATTGGCTAATTGACACCGGTGCCAATGTACATGTTTGTGCTGACACCTCCATGTTTTCTTCTTACCATGTCATGGGGACTTCTTCCGTGCTGATGGGGAACGGGTCACATGCCATCGTTCGAGGTGTTGGTACGGTCAATCTGAAGTTTACTTTGGGGAAGATCATGCGTGTGAAGAACGTTCATCATGTGCCCTCCATCAATAAGAATCTCATCAACGGTTCCCATTTGTGTCGAGACGGTTTTAACTTGGTTTTCGAGTCCAGAAAAGTTGTAATTCTAAGTATGGACAGTTTGTTGGAAAAGGCTATGAGTGCGGAGGCTTGTTACGCCCGTCTTTGTCAGATATTTTCACTAAAGTTATTAATAATATTTGCCACAATAATGAGTCTAAAATTTGGCATTCACGACTTTGTCATATTAACTTTGGTTGCATGACGCGTCTAGCCAATATGAGTTTAATTCCGAAATTTACTAATGTCAAGGGCTCCAAGTGCCAAGTGTGTGTGCAAGCTAAGCAACCTCGCAAGTCCCATAAGGATGCAGAGGCTAGAGACTTGGCGCCACTAGAGCTTATACATTCTGATCTCTGTGAGATGAATGGCGTGTTGACAAAAGGTGGAAAGAAATATTTCATGATGTTGATTGATGACTACACTAGATATTGTCATGTGTATATTCTGAAATCAAAAGATGAGGCTTTAAATTTCTTCAAAATCTAAAAAGCTGAAGTAGAGAACCAACTTGATCGAAATATTAAATGGCTTAGGTCTGATCATGGTGGAGAGTATTTTTCCAATAAATTTGATTTGTTTTGTGCAGAACATTGTATAATCCATGAGAGGACGCCTCTCTACTCACCTCAGTCAAATGGGGTGGCTGAAAGAAAGAACCGAACTCTAACTGATTTGGTTACCGCCATGTTAGACACATCGGGTCTCTCCAAGGCATGTTGGGGGGAGGCGCTAATGACTTCATGTCATGTGCTAAACCGAGTTCCCACAAAGCACAAGACCATGACTCCTTTTGAGGAATGGGAAAGGAAAATATTGAAACTCATTCATGTCATGTGCTAAACCGAGTTCCCACAAAGCATAAGACCATGACTCCTTTTGAGGAATGGGAAAGGAAAATATTGAAACTATCCTACCTACGTACTTGGGGATATTTGGTGAAAGTCAATATACCAATTCACAAGAAGCACAAGCTTGGACCAAAAACCGTGGATTGTGTTCTTCTAGGCTATGCTTTTCATAGCATTGGCTATAGATTTTTGATAATAAAATATGAGGTATCCGACAAGCATGTTGGTACGATTATGGAGTCAAATGATGCAACTTTCTTTGAGGACATATTTCCTATGAAGGATATGTCAAGTTCATCAAATCAGGGGATACCCACTCCATCTAGTGAGGAATTTCATGTAATTCCTGAACCCACCATTGCGATGGAACATGTTGAGAATCCTGTTGGGAATGATAATGAGATTGCTGTAAGGAGTAAGAGATAGAGGACCGCAAAGTCCTTTGGTGATGATTTAATTGTGTACCTCGTGGATGACACACCCAGGACTATTTCAGAAGCCTATGCATCTTCCGATGCTGACTACGGGAAGGAAGCTGTCCACGGCGAGATGGATTCCATCTTAGCTAATGAAACCTGGGAAATCACTGATCGCCCTTATGGGTGCAAACCTATAGGATGTAAGTGGGTGTTCAAGAAAAAGCTTAGACCTAATGGTACGATTGAAAAGTACAAGGCACGGCTTGTGGCTAAGGATTATACCTAGAAAGAAGGTGAAGACTATTTTGATACTTACTCACCTGTGGCTAGGCTGACCACTATTCGTGTGCTACTATCACTGGCTACCTCACATGGTCTTCTCGTTCATCAAATGGATGTTAAGACAGTTTTCCTCAATGGAGAGTTAAAGGAGGAAATTTACATGGATCAGCCCGATGATTTTGTAGTACCTGGTCAGGAAGGAAAGGTGTGCAAGTTATTAAAGTCTTTATATGGACTTAAACAAGCTCCTAAGGAGTGGCATGAGAAGTTCGAAAGAACATTAACTGCTTGAGGCTTTGTAGTAAACGATGGTGACAAGTGTGTGTACTATCGCCATGGTGGGGTGAAGGAGTTATTCTTTGTCTGTATGTCGACTGCCAGCCTTCTCCAACTCCATATGATGCTAGTGTGTTTCTTCGAAAGAATTGACGGATTGCTAGAGGTCAACTAAGATGCTCTCAGATTATTGGCTCGCTTATGTATTTGGTGAGTGCCACGAGGCCTAGCATCTCGTTCGTTGTGAGAAAAATGAGCCGGTTTGTGTCAAAACTGGGAGATGATCATTGGCGTGCGCTTGAGAGAGTTATGCGTTACTTGAAAGGAACTGCGAGCTATGAGATTCACTACACCGGGTATCCAAGGGTACTGGAGGGTTATAGTGACTCAAACTGGATATCTGATGCTGAAGAGATTAAGGCCACAAGTGTTTATGTTTTTACACTTGGTGGTGGTGCTGTTTCCTGGAAGTCTTGCAAGCAGACCATATTAACGAGGTCAATTATGGAAGCAGAACTCACAACATTCGACACTGCTACTGTTGAAGCAGAGTGGCTTCGTGAACTCTTGATGGACTTACCTATGGTTGAAAAGACAATACCCCCTATCCCGATGAACTGTGATAATCAAACTGTGATCTTTAAGATAAACAGTTCTAAGGATAATATGAAGTCGTCAAGGCATGTGAAGAGGAGATTGAAATCTGTCAGAAAATTGAAGAACTCTGAAGTTATTACGTTCGATTATATCCAAACGTCGAAAAACTTGGCAGATCCCTTCACAATGGGTTTATCACGTAATGTGCTAGATACTGCATCGATGGAGATGGGTTTGATACCCACCGCATGAGTTGTCCACAGTGGTAACCCACTCTATGTGATCGGAGATCCCGTGAAGTAGAAGTGGGAGACAAGCTGTTGGTCAGCTGGGAGGAGAGTATCCCTATATTAATTATCACATTCTGTGAATATGCAATACTCTCCTGATCTACATGGCAGGTTGATACTTATCTTAATGTGTTCCAAGTGGCTAATTCGGGTAAGCAGAGATGTTGCCCTGCAGAGCATCTCCTGAGGAACACACCTATATGAATTTGACTGTTAACAATGTAGTCTGTGAGAATTGGGTGTTCTCTAATAAATTCATGAAAGGCCCTGGAGTATGACGTATACGCTCCACCCGCGGGGAAGCCTTGCGGCAGCCCAGTATCGGTCAAGAATTAGTGTGAAACTAGTATCCCAGAAAACTTATAGTTCAAGGCATAGTCCACTATTCAAGTTGTGATCTAGTGTAGCATAAATTTCTGAGTGGTAGTTCAACTTTACCGTCTCCATTGAGTACAGGTATATAAACAATGTTTTGGAACTAAATGATGAGATGTGTGATGGGTTCTCGCCCCTCGTTGGTTACCCCAAGTGGAAGGTTTGAGATGTAGCGTAACGGCAAGTTTCCCTTGGCAAGGATACCAAGGATCGAATCCCGTGAGACTCCGAGGGTCGACAAGGTGTCAACGGCTAACGGGGCCAGATACTTAGCGGTTGACAGGACCTGCACATAGATACAAATAACTTTGCTCCCAACGAGTACAGAGAGGTTGTCAATCCCTCCGGCCTTGCTGTTTACAAAGGATCAAACACAAGAGATAATAACGATAGCTATGATTGCAACTAGGAAATAGAAACAGGAAGTAAATATAGGGTGTGATCAGTGGTGGTAATATGGACCGGGGTCCCATGATGTTCACTAGAGATGTCTCTCTCCCAAAAGATGATAAAACAGCTAAGCGAGGTAAACAAATTACAGCTGGGCAATTGACAGGATTATGTGCGCAAACCAATGCTAACTATGCTGTAAAGAAAGGTAGAGGCTCAAAAGCATGGGCGGTACGCCAAGGCAAGTAGACCGAAATCCATCCGCATCTACTACTAATCATCCACCTTGAGATATCTATCCAGGACATCTCGCTGGTATTAAGTTGCGAGTCCCACCCAAAGTGTAAACTCAAAGCAACAGACAACTGCATTAAAAGAACTTTGCGTAAAGTAAACAATCCTTGCACCCGCAAGTACAAGCACCGTTGTTTCCCCCCTTGTGGCAACAGCACATCCTCTAGACTCATGTTTCTGTCACTCAAACTAGTCATCAAGGGGCATGAACCCACAATCAAGCATAACGTTCCCTCTTGGAGTTACTACCTACTACTTGGCCAAAGCAATAAACAGCAACGGAGAACATGGAAGAATTACTCAAGAACATAAATATAAAAGAGGTGAATCAAATATATTACTCACACACAATCTGAACATAATCTCATAATCCATCGGATCCTAGCAAACTCAGCAAAGTAACAACATAAAGATTACATATGTGCCTCGATCATGTAGGGCAGCTCACGAGGTCTAAACCATGAAGAACAAAGAGGGGAGGAGAACATCACATAGCTACTGATCATGGACACATGGTCCAAGGAGGACTACTCACGACTCATCCGGGAAGCGTCCATGGTGGTGGAGAAGCTCCCGGTGGTGGTTCTCCCCTCCGGCAGGGTGCTGGGAAGAGTTCTCCTGGTGCTCCCGATCTTGGAAGCGCGACGGCGGCGGAACAGAGGCGAGATCGTAAAAAAGGGTTCCGTCCTCCAGGTTTTCGGGACGCGAGGAGTATATATGCCAAAGGGGGTCACCAGAAGCGGGGAGGGGGGCCCAGGCGCCCCCCTAGGGCGGCCAGGGGTGGGGCCGCCTGGGCTGCCCCTGGCTCCCCTCTGGCCCCACTTTGGTTTTTCTCGAAGCTTCCTGTACGCTGATTTTTTCTGTATTTTTCCCGGAATTTTTGGAGCACTTTTAATATGGGGGAAATCTGAAATAGAAAAACAGCAGAAAACAGGAACTGACACTGTGGTGCACTGAGTTAATAGGTTAGGCCAAATATGATCAAAAGTGTATGGAAGTGCATAAATATCATAGCAATATCACACAAAAGAGGCATGGATCAAGCAGAAATTATAGATACGTCTTGGACGTATCAACATCCCCAAGCTTAATTCCTGCTCGTCCTCGAGTAGGTAAATGATAACAAGCATAATTTCTGTGGTGACATGCTATCAACCATATAAGAACTTTTTAAGTAAAGCAATCAAGGCATGTAATTCAATTCAAGTCATAATAAGCAAGAGTCTATATTAGCATTGTAACAAGTAACATAAGAACATAAAGGTGCAAGAGCTCTCGCTGTCCGTGACTCGAATGTCTCCAAATGGTGTTTGGGTGCAAGAAAGGGGATAGGGATATATGAGAGAGTAAAACATAGTTTTTGTATTGTTGAGAACTTAATCTACTAAAGTTTCACACTTGGTCTTCTTTGGAATCTTATCTTGACTCATCCCCTGTGACGCCCGAAGACCGACGTCCCAGAAGATTTCAGAAGATTCCAGATGTTCCGGGTTCCCCTTGTGTTTCTTTTGTGCTTGTGTTATTTATTTTGCATTGCATCATGTCATCATGCCTCATGTCTTTAATCTTTGCATCTCAACTTGAATAAATCGTGTGGATCTTCGATCCATTTAAATCGAGGGGATTCACTTAGTGATTCTCTTTGTAACATATCAAAAGCCTCTCAATATTTAGAGAGCTATATTAAATTATTCCATTATAATGGAATTCACCAAAACAAACTTACATTTAAACCTCTCTCGTTTCCAAATTTTATAATCCCCATCTTTCTCCTTTTGCTTCGGTTCGATTTGTGGCGCTTTGAATTAGTCAAAGTAGCTCCAGGCGAGTTTTTCTTCCGTCTCAACTTGTATTTATTTGGCCTTATTTTTTTGCCTTGCCAAATAAATATATATCCCCTTCCCTTTTGTTTTTTTTCTTTTCTTTTTAAGAGGAGAGGGAAGGAGAGTGCTAGACTAGCTGGGCTCCCTCCCAGCCGTCTCCCGCAGTCCCTCCCAGCCGGCCTTCTGGCCCAGGCCGCCAGCCTCATTAGGCCCAGTCCTCTTGGCTCAATCCCAGCGCAGCCCGTTCCCATTGCTAACCCTAGCTGCTCGGCAGCGCTCTCCCTGCCCGCCGCCAGCAGCTCGTACCCGCGACCCCGATTCCCTTCTCCCGATCTCCCCATCGCTCGTTTTCTCCCTCTGCCCGATCTCCCCTCGACCCCGCACCCTCAGCCCCTCGTTCCATCTCTCGACCAATAGCGACCCCGAGCACCCCATCCCCTGCCGCGCCGCTCCTCCCGCGGGCCGGCCAGGATCCGCCGATTCCAGCGCCCGCGAGCCTCACGCGTCTGGCCTTGGGCGCCCGCACCCTCGAGCCGCCCTCCGTCTCCCCGCGCGAAGCCGCGCCCGTGCCCTCCCACGCCAGGAGCCCCAGGCCGCAGCGGCCACTTTCTCCGTCGCCAGGGCCGCGGCCCCGAGCGCCCTCTCCTCCGTCCTCCAGCTGCGCGCCATCGCACCCTCCTCTACAGCCCCGAGCGCCGTGGCCAGCCTCCGCCGCTGGAGCTTCCTCCTCGCCGCCGCCACGTTTCTGTCAGAGATCCCTCGTCACCACACCCCGTCCTCCCCGTCTAAAGCCGCCAGCGCCAAGGCCAGCGCCGCTCCATTTTTGGTTGTGCATTTTGCCTTCTGTCATGTGCCAAGACCTGCTGCTGTTGTGTTTTTTCGCCAAGTGCACGGAGAACCCAGCTCCAAGACCCCATCACCGTGAAGTAACCCGCGAGACTCGGATGTCCACCAAGTTCCACTACCGTCGCCAAGACCCGCAAGTTCAACTACGTCGCGAGAACCGAGTCCGGCAAGACCGCTACGAGAACGCCAAGTTCCACTACCGTCGCCAAGTCCCGAGACCGACAAGTACCACGACGACCCGAACATCTACAAAAAACGAGCTCCGTGAACGCCTACGTGAACGAATACCGTCGACCCGTGTATGACTACGAATGAGAACAACTACTTCCTCTACGGCCGTGTACCACTACTTCCTCTACTACCATTACGAACTCGAACCCCTCCGAGAACGAACGCTTCGAAGGTATAACCCCAAGACGACCCCGTGGATGAATGCATGTGTTGTATGAGATGCTCCACTTGTGTGCTCCGTGCCCGTTGTGCCCGAATCGTCTTTTGTCACGCTCCTCGATTGCCTCGTCGCCGATCCGTGGGAACCCGGTGACGGGATCAGCCCACCTTTCATCTCGTTTGACTCGCTCACGCCATCTTTCTTTTGCACCGGTCTCTCAACGAGTTACCGGAACCGAGATGTTGCGTTGCATCATTTTCGGATCGTTGCCGTGGCACCTTTTATTTCCACCACGGTGAAAATACTCCTTATCATCTTCATGTCAACTTTTAATAAACTTGCATAAAACTTGATCATGTCATCCGCATCATGTTAACAACATTTAAAATGTGTGAATTGTTGTTTGCTTAATAATTACTAAACATGCACATGGGGATTTTCCAGAATTGTTGTTGTTATCTCCGGCCTCATTTAAAATGTCTAGATAGGTAGTTTACTTTTGCTTCACCTCTTGCTATGTTAAAAACATCTAATCTTGTCTTGTAAATAAACGAGAGTCAACTAAATAAATAAATGTGGTGTTTCGTCAATATGCAACTCGTTGCATATTGAGCTCCACTTAACTTGTAGTACTTGTTTGTGCACTTTGACATGCCATGCATAATTAAACTGGACATGCATCATACTTGGATGTGCATCGTATGCCATGTTTATGCTTGTGTGTTTACCGTGTTGTTTGCTTCTTTCCGGTTGCTTCTCTTGTTAGCTTCGGTTTCGTTCCGGAGTTCTGAGGATTCGCTCGACTGTTGCTCCGTTCAACTTCTTCATGGACTTGTTCTTCTTCCTTGCGGAATCCCAGGCAAGATGATCATACCCTTGGATACCTTTACTACCATTGCCATGCTTAGTTGTCTCGATGCTATCGTTACATGTCGCGCTACCCATCTTTTATGTCAGCCTCTCCTTGTTGCCATGTAACCTCTAACCTTTGACACCTTCCTAGCAAAACCACTGTTTGGCTATGTTACCCGCTTGCTCAGCCCCTCTTATAGCGTTGCTAGTTGCAGGCACTGTTCAAGAATTCACCCGATTAATCAGTTAACGGGCCAGTTAATCGCTACTCACCGCATGGCCGAATCGAATAACACCTATTCATCGAGTTAACTTGTCGGGGCGATTAATTGGCCAGTTAGACCGATTAACCAGTTGTCATGCCGATTAATCCCTGCCGGTTCATTAATGGGTGGGCAAACAAAGCCCAAAATTTTGACCCGTAACCCCTTCCATCCCCATCCCGCTCCTTAATAGCTAGGATTAATAATTGTACCTCCTCTCTATGATTTTCATATGTCTAAGGAAGCATGTTTTAGTATACTACCTACCTGTGATCTTGGGAGTATGGTATAATACATAAAAAATCTTGATATATGTTGGCAAGTTCGTATTCAATCTACCGATTAATGGTCGACCGATTAATCCAGTTAATAGGCCGATTCACCGATTAATCGCTACTCCTAAACCGACCGAGCAGCTACCAGTTAACGATTTCTTGAACATTGGTTGCAGGTGAAGATGAAGATCGTTCCAGGTGGGAACTTGTTGTTGGAATATCACAATATCTATTATTATTATTAACACACCTATATACTGGGCATGGGTGGAAGGCTTGGCCTTTTGCTCGGTGTTTTGTTCCACTCATGCCACCTTAGGCGCCGATAAACCGACATTATGTTCCTTGATTTTGCGTTCCTTACACGATGGTAGGATGGGGACCCCTTGACAGTTCGACTTTGAATAAAACTCCTCCAGCAAGGCCCAACATTGGTTTTAATTTGCTTCATAATAACAACTTAATTAAATAATTAAATTTGCATAGGGGGTCGCACCCTCGGGTTCTTAATTCTACATAGCAGGGGGGCCAGTGCTGATGGTGTTGGTCCCAAACGGGGAGCCTGCGGGGCCACCACGGGGAAACTCGAGGTTTGGCTCCCATAGCTTCGCCCATCCGGTCATGGCCTGAGACGAGATACGTGCGGCTACTATCAGGGTGTCGACACACCGGGAGGTCTTGCTGGACTTGTTTTACCATTGTCAAAATGTCTTGTGCACCGGGATGCCGAGCCTGATCGGATTTCCCTAAGATAAGGGGTGATGATATTATATTTATCACTTCAGCTAATCGTGAGAGCTTGTGATGGGCTAAGTTGGAACACCCCTGCAGGGTTATAATCTTTTGAAAGCCGTGCCCGCGGTTATGTGGCAGATTGGAATTTGTTAATTTCCGGTTGTAGAAAACTTGACAGAGGATCCAAAGTAAAACACACCACTGTGTGAGTAACCGTGACTGTATCTTTTCACTTTGAGAGGAGAACACGGTGGGGTTATGTTTGACTCGTAGGTAGTTCAGGATCTTTAGCGATCACTACTAGTTGCGACCGTTTGCGTAGATGCTCATCTTATTCTGGTACTCGTAAGTTAGCCACCATATTATGCTTAGCCGCTGCTGCAACCTCACCACTTTACCTCTACCTACCCACAAAGCTTTGCTAGTCTTGATACCCATGGTTATGGGATTGCTGAGTCCTCGTGGCTCACAGATACTACAACACGAGATGCAGGTTCAGCCGAAATTGATGCAGGAGCTGGTTCAGAGCTTCACCAGGAGCTCGATGAAGAGAGTGGCCGTTTGCTTGTGACGTTTCGACGATCAGTAGTGGTTTCTACTAGGATTCGATTCTGGCCTGTGGTTTTATGTTTTGGTATCTTTCTTTTGGATCTTCGCCCGTAGTCGGGTTGTGATGTTTTGTGATGTTTTTGCTTATGTAATGTATTGTGTGAAGTGGCGAGTGTAAGCCAACTATCTCCTTTTGCAATTTAATCCCTCTTTTACATGAGTCGTGCAAAGATACCAAACTTGAGATCATTCCAGAATGGGCTTATATCTTTAAGTCGTGCCTCGACACGTAGGAGATATAGTCCCATCCTGGGCATTACAAGTTGGTATTCAGAGCCTTCTCCGACCTAGGAGCCCCCACTGATTGATAGAATCGTTGACGGTTGAGTCTTGGCACACACTTGAAAATGTTTTGAGTCCTATATTTATATCGGAGAGTAGGAATTCTTTTGCTCCTCATCTCTTTTCACTCTGGTGAGGACTCCTAACGATTACTCTTGTCTCTTCTACTTTCAAAAATCGCACCAAATTTTTCTTAGGATCTCGCGAGTATTGTTTGGATTGTTTCGATGTCTTTGTCACGAGAACATTGTTCTCGATGCCTCCTGTCATTAGGGGTTGTGGCAGTGTCCCGGGGAGTTGAGCTCCGAGGTGTTGTCGTCACAAATATATCGCAGCGGTTCTAGAATACTTAAGACGGCTGACATCGAAAACTCTCCTATGCGGTTAGTGGCAAGATAACCCCGACATCACCCAGTACTGGGGAGGTAGTTTGGGAGTATTGCCATAGCTTGTATAGTGGATGCGTTTCGAAGGTCCGAGGTAAACGGTTTCCGAGAAAGACTGGTTATGTGTTGAAGGATGGATACAGCTGGATGTAGGATTAGAGTTGAGTGCGCGGTGCTTCCCCTGTATCCCCAACACCTGATTGCATAACTGGAATCTTTCGGAAATTAATAGGTGGGTTCATCTAGTAGTTCTAGGCATTCTTCCAACGAGTGCATGATATGAAGTTTGGGGTTCTACATTGAGTGAAGTGGTTTTATGGGCTTGTTCCGATCGGGAGTTGCATCTTAAAGGGTCCTTGGCTATGCTGATCCGGGGATTGCAAAACCCTTTTGTAACACGTTCCATGAGCTTTCAGCACGAATTTGTCGAACGAAGCTTCTATCTTGTATTTGTTCTATCTGTTCCTTGTTCCTTTTTATTTACCTTTTGTTCTCCCAAGTGGCTTCTCGTCAAGTTGATGTACCTACGGAATTCATTCGTTCAATTCTCTGTTCGGATAGATATGTTGCAACATAATCTTCTTCATAAACACATCTATCCTTTGTTTTTGTTTTGATTCTGGTATTCGAGTTGCTTCGATGTCAAATGTTGATTCCATACCTTTCCTAATCGGTGTTCTCATATTTATATGGGAGTGCTATTTCTTCTTGACCATCGAGATTTTCATGTTAATCCTTTTTTTCAACCGGTGTGCCTTTTCTTCAAGTTTTCCCTTACGGACGCCGTTGAGAATCTGACGATTTGTCTATTTCATTCATCCCAAGTTGTCTTTGTTTTCCCCACCCTCCCACCCTTCTTCTTCTTCTTGGAGCTGGAATTCTAAATGAAATATCCATTTTTATTCATGTGATATTTCTTCATTCTTTTCCTTCAATGTTCTTCTCCGGTGGATTTAATTCAAGCTTTGGTGTTCATTATATCCTTCCTCTTGTTTCACATGTTTTCCCATGTTGAAATTTATTATCCGAAGGCTCTCTTATTCATTCAACTCTCCTATTCTTATCCGGAGTGTTCAAGATATCTTAGAAGATTCATAATTCCATTCTTAATCCGTTCAAGCTATTTTTGAGGATTGTTATCTTATTCAAGCCATTTAATTCAACCTGTGCAATATCTCTTAAGCAATCTTTCCCAATGGTGATTTCTTTGAGTGGGCCCTAACCCACAGGTCTTTTTCGAGGATCTTACCCGACTCTTCTAATTTTTCCGGAGTTATTCTAAGATTCTTTTCAAAGCGTGACGTAAGAATGATTTCCATCAGTCACATGCCTTCTCCAAGCTTGTTTTCAATTATTTCCATCTTTTGCTCCACCTTCCTCTTGTCATTCGTCCGGAGTATCTCGAAATTCTTCATGGCATTTCTCGTCTTCACTCTCAACATCTGAAGACCGGAGAAGTGTTTCTCTTAAATCTTGACCCGTTCTCTTGAAGATTCGTGGTCCTAACTTCATGCCATCCTCATTATTGTTCCGTTGTTAGGAATTCTTTTTATACCCATCCGAAGCATTTCATGAATTCTTTTCTTTGTGACCCTTCGAAGGCCATCATTTCAGAAGATTTCTTCGTTCTCAGTTTTCAACTTCGTCCTCCAAATATTCTTCATTGATGTCTCTTCGTTCGTCTCCATATTCTTACGGTGGTTCTTTCAAGTTTACTCTTCCGTTGTTATCGTTTTAATTCATTTGTTCTTTTCATAATCCTACCGGTGCTTCGTTGATTAATTACCCAAGCTTGTGCTATATCTCTCTTTAATTCTTTTCCAACGAGAATAAGTAGTATGCCAAATCCTTTGGTTGTCATCAATTTAAATTGGTGAAGGAGATGCATGACATAATTCTTATTCTTATTCCTTCAAGGTGATTTAATCCCTTCCTTCGGAGCTTGTTAATCATATCATATTCTCGGTTCTAAGTTGTTCATCTTGTTTTCCGGAGTTCCAAGTTATTTCTATTATATCATTTCAAAGCTCCATCTAATTCATCGCAGGCCTTGAACCTTATTATTTTCATCTTTCACTTCTCATGCTTTCATTACCGGAGTTCTCATGGTGGTAAATCAAGATTTAATTATCCCCGAAGTCTTCATCAAGATTCTTGTTGGAGCTCAAGCATTCTCCATCTTGTATTTTTAAGTGCAATCCTTTCTACATTATCTTTTCAGATGGTGTTATGTCATTCTTGACAATTCCTTCATGTTTCATGATTCACGACTTATCAAGAATGAGATATTTAAAACCATCATTTTTCCTTGTTCAGGAGATCTTTTCAACCATTCAATTTATTCGTTGGAGTAATCTTGGGTTATAATTCACCTAAAAGCTTTCCTTGAGAATTGTTGCTATTATGGTGCTTATAAATGACCCAGTTTTCTCCTTGTTGATCTCAATCCAATCAAATGTTTTCGTAAGTGGCCGGTTGTCATCTTATAGTTTTGAGATGTTTTCCATAAGCCCACAACGAGCTTATTCTTTTCGTTGTTGATTTTTTTTCCAACAACTCCGTTCAACCCTTCTTCGTAAGGATGCTCTTTCAAATTCAATTTTGAGAGAAGTTGTCATTTTTCTTCTCCATTCATTTCTTTCGTTGACTTATATGCTATTCTTTCATTCCGAAGGCTTTGTGATGTTGCTCTCTCCAAACCATCAGCTCGTTTTATCGAGATCATGTTCTTTCCCTTGCTTATCATTTAACCGAAGTGTTGTGTCCTCTTTTCATATCCCTCATCTTATCAGTTTTGCCTCTCTTTTCAACCGGAGTGCTGTCTGAATCCTTCTTACCCCTTGTGTCATTCTTTCAATTGTTTCAGAGGCTGTGTGTTGTTGATTTCATCAGGTATCACTCCATCTCCTCAAGCTCATGTTAACTCCTTTCATTTTCAGACGGAGTGTTGTCCATATTATTTCGTTCTCGTTCCTTCTCAATCTTGGTTAACCGGAGTGGTTTTGAACTCTTTCGTCATCCGTGAGCTCTTGTTTCATGTCTTTCAACCTACAAGGTGCTCATAATGTTCCATGTTCCTCCATTTTACCGGAGTGCTCTTAACTTCGTTCATCTCCGTCGCATTCTTTCTTTCAAGATTGTTCAACCTCTCAGGTTCGTGGTTTCACTCGTTTGTCCAAGAAGCAACTTTGTTTTACCTCTTCCTCTTTCGTTTTTATCCGGTGCCATCTCTAGGATCTCGGGTCGAGATCCCCTGTTAGTGTGGGAGAGTTGTGACGCCCGAAGACCGATGTCCCAGAATATTCCAGAAGATTCCAGATGTTCCGGGTTCCCCTTGTGTTTCTTTTGTGCTTGTGTTATTTATTTTGCATTGCATCATGTCATCATGCCTCATGTCTTTAACCTTTGCATCTCAACTTGAATAAATCGTGTGGATCTTCGATCCATTTAAATCGAGGGGATTCACTTAGTGATTATCTTTATGACATATCAAAAGCCTCTCAATATTTAGAGAGCTATATTAAATTATTCCATTATTATGGAATTCACCAAAACAAACTTACATTTAAACCTCTCTCGTTTCCAAATTTTATAATCCCCATCTTTCTCCTTTTGCTTCGGTTCGAGTTGTGGCGCTTTGAATTAGTCAAAGTAGCTCCACGCGAGTTTTTCTTCCATATCAACTTGTATTTATTTGGCCTTATTTTTTTGCCTTGCCAAATAAATATATATCCCCTTACCTTTTGTTTCTTTTCTTTTCTTTTTAAGAGGAGAGGGAAGGAGAGTGCTAGACTAGCTGGGCTCCCTCCCAGCCGTCTCCCGCGGTCCCTCCCAGCCGGCCTTCTGGCCCAGGCTGCCTGTTGGAAATATGCCCTAGAGGCAATAATAAAAGAGTTATTATTATATTTCCTTGTTCATGATAATCGTTTATTATCCATGCTATAATTGTATTGATTGGAAACTCATATACATGTGTGGATAAATAGACAAACTTTGTGTCCCTAGTAAGCCTCTTCAGGACTAGCTCGTTGATCAAAGATGACCGCGGTTTCCAGGTCATAGACATGAGTTGTCATTTGATAACGGGATCACATCATTAGGAGAATGATGTGATGGACGAGACCCAAACGTTAAACATAGCTTTTGATCGTATCAGTTATCGCTATAGTTTTCTGCATGTCAAGTATAAGTTCCTATGACCATGAGATCATGTAACTCACTGACACCGTAGGAGTGCTTTGTGTGTGCCAAACGTCGCAACGTAACTGGGTGACTATAAAGGTACTCTACAGGTATCTCCGAAGGTGTCTGTTGAGTTGACATGGATCGAGACTGGGATTTGTCACTCCGTGTGACGGAGAGGTATCTCCGGGCCCACTCGGTAATACATCATCTCAATGAGCTCAAAGTGATTAAGTAGTTAGTCACGGGATTATGTATTACGGTAACGAGTAAAGAGACTTGCCGGTAACGAGATTGAACTAGGTATAGAGATACCGACGATCGAATCTCGGGCAAGTAACATACCGACGAGACAAAGGGAACTGTATACGGGATTGCCTGAATCCTTGACATCGTGGTTCATCCGATGAGATCATCGAGGAACGTGTGGGAATCAATATGGGTATCCAGATCCCGCTATTGGTTATTGGCCTGGGAGTGTCTCGGTCATGTCTGCATAGTTTCCGAACCCGCAGGGTCTACACACTTAAGGTTCGGTGACGCTAGGGTTGTTAGTGAGAACAGTGCATGGTTACCGAAGGTTGTTCGGAGTCCCGGATGAGATCCGGACGTGACGAGGGTCTCCGGAATGGTCCGGGGACGAAGATTGATATATAGGATGAAAGGTTTCGGAGTCCGGAAGTGTTCCGGGGAGTATCGGGAAGACGGCGGATGACCGAAAGGGGTTTCGGGGTCCCGGAAGGAGTTTCGGGCCTAATGGGCCACAAAGGGGGGACACAACAGCCCTCATAGGGCTGTGCGCCCCCCCCTGGGCCCTCTCCTAATGCGCAAGGGGGGCTGGCCCCTCCTAGGGCTGCCGCACCCCCTAGCTTGGGGGGCAAGGCACCTTGGGGGGGGGGAACCCTAACCCTGGCGCAGCCCTGGCCGCCGCCCCCCCATCTCCACTTGGCCGCCGCCCCTAGGGGTAAACCCTAGGGCGCCCCCTCCCCTCTACTCCCCCTATATAAAGAGAGGCAGAGGGAGGGCAGCCACACACGTTCGTGCCTCGGCGCTGCCCTCCCTCTCCCACATCCATCTTCGTTTTCCCGCGGTGCTTGGCGAAGCCCTGCTGGAATCCTCCACCACCATCACCACCACGCCGTCGTGCTGCCGGTGTCTCCATCAACCTCTCCTTCCCCCTTGCTGGATCAAGAAGGAGGAGACGTCCCCGAGCTGTACGTGTGAAGAACGCGGAGGCACCGTTGCTTCGGTGCTAGGATCTTCGGCGATCTGAATCGCGGCGAGTACGACTCCATCAACCGCGTTCTTGAACGCTTCCGCTTAGCGATCTACAAGGGTATGTGGATCCAACTCTCCCCTCGTAGATGCATCTCCTAGATTGATCTTGGTGAGCGTAGGAAAAATTTTTGTTTCCCATGCAACGTTCCCCAACAGTGGCATCATGAGCTAGGTTCTTGCGTAGATGCTTTTACGAGTAGAACACAAAAGGGTTTGTGGGCGTTGATGTTTAGATTGCTTCCCTCCTTAGTCTTTCTTGATTCAGCGGTATTATGGGATGAAGCGGCCCGGACCAACTTTACATGTCCACGTACATGAGACCGGTTCCATCGACAGACATGTGACTTTTGTTGCATAAGATGGCTGGCGGGTGTCTGTCTCTCCTATCTTAGTTGAATCGGAATAGAAAAAGGCGGTCCTTGTAGAAGGTTAAATAGCAACTTAAATATCACCGTTGTGGCTTTGCGTAGGTAAGAAGCGTTCTTGCTAGATACCCATAGCAGCCACGTAAAACATGCAACAACAAATTAGAGGACGTCTAACTTGTTTTTGCAGGGTATGTATGTGATATGATATGGCCAATGACATGATGAGATATATTTGATGTATGAGATGATCATGTTGTATTAGTTAATATCGACTTGCATGTCGATGTATACGGCAACCGGCAGGAGCCATAGGGTTGTCTTTAATTTTTGTATGACCTGCGTGTCAATCATTAAGCGCTTTGTAATGCTTTACTTTATCGCTAAACGGTAGCAATAGTAGTAAGAGCATGGTGGGCGCGCGACAACCCCGATGGCGACACGATGATGGAGATCATGATGATGGGGATCATGGTGTGGCGCCGGTGACGATGGAGATCATGCCGGTGCTTTGGAGATGGAGATCAAAAGCACGAGTTGATGGCCATATCATGTCACTTATGATTTGCATGTGATGTTAATCCTTTTATGCATCTTATTTTGCTTAGGACGACGGTAGCATTATAAGATGATCCTTCACTAAAATTTCAAGATAAAATTGTGTTCCCCCCGAGTGTGCGCCGTTGCGAAGGTTCGTCGTTTCGAAGCACCACGTGATGATCGGGTGTGATAGACTCTACTTCGCATACAACGGGTGCAAGCCAGTTTTGCACATGCAGAACACTCGGGTTAGACTTGACGAGCCTAGCATGTACAGACATGGCCTCGGAACACGGAAGATCGAAAGGTCGAGCATGAGTCATATAGTAGATATGATCAACATGTAGATGTTCACCATTGACACCACCTCATCTCACGTGATGATCGGACTTGGGTTGGTGAATCTGGATCATGTCACGCTCGAATGACCAGAGGGATGTCAATTTGAGTGGGAGTTATAAATAATTTGATTAGGTAATAACTCACTTATCATGAACAATAGTCTAAAATGTCTTTGCAAATCTTTTGTTGTAGATGGCTCGCGCAGTAGCTCCCCTGAATTTTAATGCGTTCCTAGAGAAAGCTAAACTGAAAGATGATGGGAGCAACTTTGCGGACTGGCTCCGCAATCTGAGGATCATCCTCACAGCTGCCCAAAAGGTTTATGTCCTAAATGCACCGCTAGGTGAACCCCCCGCTCCTCAGGCCTCTGCGGACGTTATGAACGCCTGGCAGTCGCGTTCGGATGACTACTCAGTAGTGCAGTGTGCCATTTTGTATAGCTTGGAAGGAGGACTTCAAAGGCGTTTTGAACATCATGGAGCATATGAGATGTTCCAGGAGTTGAAGTTCATCTTTGAAAAGAATGCTAAGATCGAGAGGTACGAGACCACCGATAAATTCTTTGCTTGCAAGATGGAGGAGAATTCGTCTGTCAGTGAGCACTTACTGAAGATGTCTGGGTACTATACCCGCATAGCTGATCTGGGACTTGTGTTCCCGGACGAGGCTATCATTGACAGAATTCTCCAGTCACTCCCGCCTAGCTACAAGAGCTTCGTGCAGCAGTATAACATGCAAGGGATGAACAAAACCATCGCCGAGCTGTTTTCGATGCTGAAAGTCGCTGAGGCAGACATCCAGAAGGAGTATCAAGTGTTGATGGTCAATAAAACCACCAGTTTCAAGAAGAATGGCAAGGGCAAGAAGGGTAACTCTAAGAAGGGTGGCAAGGCAGTTGCTCATCCAGTGAAGAAACCCAAGGCTGGGCCCAAGCCAGAGACTGAGTGTTTCTATTGCAAGGGGAACGACCACTGGAAGCGGAACTGCCCCAAGTATCTGGCAGACAAGAAGGGGGCCAACAACAACAAGCAAGGTATATGTGATATACATGTTATTGATGTGTACCTTACCAACTCTCGTTGTAGTGCCTGGGTATTTGATACCGGTTCGGTTGCTCACATTTGCAACTCTAAATAGGAACTGCGGAATAAACGGAGGCTGGCGAAGGACGAAGTGACGATGCGCGTGGGGAATGGTTCCAAGGTTGATGTGATCGCCGTCGGCACGCTCGCTCTTCGATTACCATCGGGATTAGTTATGAACCTGAATAATTGTTATTTAGTGCCTGCGTTGAGCATGAACATTATATCTGGATCTTGTTTATTGCGAGACGGTTACTCATTTAAATCAGAGAATAAAGGTTGTTCTATTTATATGGGTAATATCTTTTATGGTCATGCACCCGAAGTGAGGGGTTTATTCTTATTGAATCTCGATAGTGATGATACACATGTTCATAACATTGATGCCAAAAGATGTAGAGTAGTTAGCGATAGTACCACTTTCTTGTGGCACTGCCGTCTGGGTCATATCGGCGTGAAACGCATGAGGAAGCTCCATGCTGATGGACTTTTGGAGTCTCTTGATTTTGAATCACTTGACACATGCGAGCCGTGCCTCATGGGCAAGATGACGAGGACCCCGTTTTCAGGGACAATGGAACGGGCAAGTGACTTATTGGAAATCATACATACTGATGTGTGTGGTCCGATGAGTGTCACGGCGCGCGGTGGATATCGTTATTTTCTCACCTTCACTGACGACTTAAGTAGATATGGGTATATTTACTTAATGAAGCATAAGTCTGAAACTTTTGAAAAGTTCAAGCAATTTCAGAGTGAAGTTGAAAATCATCGTGACAAGAAGATCAAGTTCCTACGATCTGATCGAGGGGGAGAATATCTGAGTTATGAGTTTGGCAATCACTTAAGAAAATGTGGAATTGTTTCACAGTTGACGCCACCTGGAACACCACAGCGTAATGGTGTGTCCGAACGTCGTAATCGAACCCTATTAGATATGGTGCATTCTATGATGTCTCTTGCCGATTTGCCACTATCGTTCTGGGGATATGCGTTAGAGACAGCTGCATTCACTTTAAATAGGGCTCCATCTAAGTCCGTTGAGACAACACCGTATGAACTATGGTTTGGTAAGAAACCTAAGTTGTCTTTTCTCAAGGTTTGGGGTTGCGATGCTTATGTCAAAAGGCTTCAGCCAGAAAAGCTCGAACCCAAAGCGGACAAATGTGTCTTCATAGGATACCCAAAAGAAACTGTTGGGTACACCTTCTATCTCAGATCCGAAGGCAAAGTGTTTGTCGCTAAGAACGGGTCCTTTCTCGAGAAAGAGTTTCTCTCGAAAGAATTGAGTGGGAGGAAGGTAGAACTTGATGAGGTTATTGAACCTCTGCTTCAACCAGAGAGTTGCGCAGCACAGAAAGATGTTTTTGTGGAGCCTGCAGCGGTTGAAGAGGAAGCCAATGATGATGATCAAGAAGCTTCTGATCAAGTTACTACCGAACCTCGTAGGTCGACAAGGGTACGCACTACACCTGAGTGGTATGGTAACCCTGTCTTGGAGGTCATGTTGTTAGACAACGGTGAACCTACGAGCTATGGAGAAGCGATGGTGGGCCCGGATTCCGACAAATGGTTAGAGGCCATGAAATCCGAGATGGGATCCATGTATGAAAACAAAGTATGGACTTTGGAAGTATTACCTGAAGGGCGGAAGGCCATTCAGAATAAATGGATTTTTAAGAGGAAGACGGACGCTGACGGTAATGTCACCGTGTATAAAGCTCGACTTGTGGCAAAGGGGTTTTCACAAGTTCAAGGGATTGACTACGATGAGACTTTCTCACCCGTAGCGATGCTTAAATCCGTCCGAATCATGTTAGCAATAGCTGCATTTTTCGATTATGAAATTTGGCAGATGGATGTCAAAACAGCGTTCCTTAACGGTTTTCTTAAGGAAGAGTTGTATATGATACAACCGGAAGGTTTTGTCGATCCAGAGAATGCTGACAAAGTATGCAAGCTCCAGCGTTCCATTTATGGGCTGGTGCAAGCATCTCGGAGTTGGAATCTTCGCTTTGATGAGGTGATCAAAGCGTTTGGGTTTGTACAAGTTTACAATGAAGCTTGTATTTACAAGAAAGTGAGTGGGAGCTCTATAGCGTTTCTAATATTATATGTGGATGACATATTGCTGATTGGAAACAATATAGAATTTTTGGATAGCGTGAAGGGGTATTTGAACAAGAGTTTTTCAATGAAGGATCTCGGTGAAGCTGCTTTCATATTGGGCATCAAGATCTATAGAGATAGATCAAGACGCTTGATAGGACTTTCACAAAGTACATACCTTGATAAAGTTTTGAAGAAGTTCAAAATGGATCAATCCAAGAAGGGGTTCTTGCCGGTATTGCAAGGTACAAAGTTGAGTAAGACTCAATGCCCAGTGACTGCGGAAGATAGAGAAAAGATGAGTGTCGTCCCCTATGCTTCAGCCATAGGCTCTATCATGTATGCAATGCTGTGCACAAGACCAGATGTCAGCCTTGCCATAAGTATGGCCGGAAGGTTCCAAAGTAATCCTGGTGTGGATCACTGGACAGCGGTCAAGAATATCCTAAAGTACCTGAAAAGGACTAAGGAAATGTTTCTCGTTTATGGAGGTGATCAACAGCTCGTCGTAAAGGGTTACGTCGATGCAAGCTTTGACACTGATCCGGATGACTCTAAGTCTCAAACCGGATACGTATATATTCTCAACGGGGGAGCGGTAAGCTGGTGCAGTTCCAAGCAAAGCGTGGTAGCCGATTCTACATGCGAAGCGGAGTACATAGCTGCCTCGGAGGCGGCAAAGGAAGGTGTCTGGATGAAGGAGTTCATGACAGATCTTGGAGTTGTGCCTAGTGCACTAAACCCAATGACTCTGTTCTGTGACAACACTGGTGCCATTGCTCTAGCCAAGGAACCAAGGTTTCACAAGAGGACCAGACACATAAAGCGACGCTTCAATTCCATCCGCGATTCAGTCAAGGAGGAGGACATAAACATTTGCAAAGTACACACGGATTTGAATGTTGCAGATCCGTTGACTAAGCCTCTTCCACGGGCTAAGCATGATCAACACCAAGACTCTATGGGTGTTAGATTCATTACCTTGTAATGCTAGATTATTGACTCTAGTGCAAGTGGGAGACTATTGGAAATATGCCCTAGAGGCAATAATAAAAGAGTTATTATTATATTTCCTTGTTCATGATAATCGTTTATTATCCATGCTATAATTGTATTGATTGGAAACTCATATACATGTGTGGATAAATAGACAAACTTTGTGTCCCTAGTAAGCCTCTTCAGGACTAGCTCGTTGATCAAAGATGACCGCGGTTTCCAGGTCATAGACATGAGTTGTCATTTGATAACGGGATCACATCATTAGGAGAATGATGTGATGGACGAGACCCAAACGTTAAACATAGCTTTTGATCGTATCAGTTATCGCTATAGTTTTCTGCATGTCAAGTATAAGTTCCTATGACCATGAGATCATGTAACTCACTAACACCGTAGGAGTGCTTTGTGTGTGCCAAACGTCGCAACGTAACTGGGTGACTATAAAGGTACTCTACAGGTATCTCCGAAGGTGTCTGTTGAGTTGACATGGATCGAGACTGGGATTTGTCACTCCGTGTGACGGAGAGGTATCTCCGGGCCCACTCGGTAATACATCATCTCAATGAGCTCAAAGTGATTAAGTAGTTAGTCACGGGATTATGTATTACGGTAACGAGTAAAGAGACTTGCCGGTAACGAGATTGAACTAGGTACAGATACCGACGATCGAATCTCGGGCAAGTAACATACCGACGAGACAAAGGGAACTGTATACGGGATTGCCTGAATCCTTGACATCGTGGTTCATCCGATGAGATCATCGAGGAACGTGTGGGAATCAATATGGGTATCCAGATCCCGCTATTGGTTATTGGCCTGGGAGTGTCTCGGTCATGTCTGCATAGTTTCCGAACCCGCAGGGTCTACACACTTAAGGTTCGGTGACGCTAGGGTTGTTAGTGAGAACAGTGCATGGTTACCGAAGGTTGTTCGGAGTCCCGGATGAGATCCCGGACGTGACGAGGGTCTCCGGAATGGTCCGGGGACGAAGATTGATATATAGGATGAAAGGTTTCGGAGTCCGGAAGTGTTCCGGGGAGTATCGGGAAGACGGCGGATGACCGAAAGGGGTTTCGGGGTCCCGGAAGGAGTTTCGGGCCTAATGGGCCACAAAGGGGGGACACAACAGCCCTCATAGGGCTGTGCGCCCCCCCTGGGCCCTCTCCTAATGCGCAAGGGGGGCTGGCCCCTCCTAGGGCTGCCGCACCCCCTAGCTTGGGGGGCAAGGCACCTTGGGGGGGGGGAACCCTAACCCTGGCGCAGCCCTGGCCGCCGCCCCCCCCATCTCCACTTGGCCGCTGCCCCTAGGGGTAAACCCTAGGGCGCCCCCTCCCCTCTACTCCCCCTATATAAAGAGAGGCAGAGGGAGGGCAGCCACACACGTTCGTGCCTCGGCGCTGCCCTCCCTCTCCCACATCCATCTTCGTTTTCCCGCGGTGCTTGGCGAAGCCCTGCTGGAATCCTCCACCACCATCACCACCACGCCGTCGTGCTGCCGGTGTCTCCATCAACCTCTCCTTCCCCCTTGCTGGATCAAGAAGGAGGAGACGTCCCCGAGCTGTACGTGTGAAGAACGCGGAGGCACCGTTGCTTCGGTGCTAGGATCTTCGGCGATCTGAATCGCGGCGAGTACGACTCCATCAACCGCGTTCTTGAACGCTTCCGCTTAGCGATCTACAAGGGTATGTGGATCCAACTCTCCCCTCGTAGATGCATCTCCTAGATTGATCTTGGTGAACGTAGGAAAAATTTTTGTTTCCCATGCAACGTTCCCCAACACTGCCAGCCTCATTAGACCCAGTCCTCTTGGCCCAATCCCAGCGCAGCTCGTTCCCATTGCTAACCCTAGCCGCTCGGCAGCGCTCTCCCTGCCCGCCGCCAGCAGCTCGTACCCGCGACCCCGATTCCCTTCTCCCGATCTCCCATCGCTCGTTTTCTCCCTCTGCCCGATCTCCCCTCGAACCCGCACCCTCAGCCCCTCGTTCCATCTCTCGACCAACAGCAACCCCGAGCACCCCGTCCCCTGCCGCGCCGCTCCTCCCGCGGGCCGGCCAGGATCCGCCGATTCCAGCGCCCGCGAGCCTCACGCGTCTGGCCTCGGGCGCCCGCACCCTCGAGCCGCCCTCCGTCTCCCCGCGCGAAGCCGCGCCCGTGCCCTCCCGCGCCAGGAGCCCCAGGCCGCAGTGGCCACTTCCTCCGTCGCCAGGGCCGCGGCCCCGAGCGCGCTCTCCTCCGTCCTCCAGCTGCGCGCCATCGCACCCTCCTCTACAGCCCCGAGCGCCGTGGCCAGCCTCCGCCACTAGAGCTTCCTCCTCTCCCCCGCCACATTTTTGCCGGAGATCCCTCGTCACCGCGCCCCGTCCTCCCCGTCCAAGGCCGCCAGCGCCAAGGCCAGCGCCGCTCCATTTTTGGTTGTGCATTTTGCCTTCTGTCATGTGCCAAGACCTGCTGCTGCTGTGTTTTTTCGCCAAGTGCACGAAGAACCCAGCTCCAAGACCCCATCACCGTGAAGTAACACGCGAGACTCGGATGTCCACCAAGTTCCACTACCGTCGCCAAGACCCGCAAGTTCAACTACGTCGCGAGAACCGAGTCCGGCAAGGCCGCTACGAGAACGCCAAGTTCCACTACCGTCGCCAAGTCCCGAGACCGACAAGTACCACGACGACCCGAACATCTACAAAAAACGAGCTCCATGAACGCCTACGTGAACGACTACCGTCGCCCTGTGTACGACTACGAACGAGAACAACTACTTCCTCTACGGCCGTGTACCACTACTTCCTCTACTACCTCTACGAACTCGAACCCCTCCGAGAACGAACGCTTCAAAGGTATAACCCCGAGACGACCCCGTGGATGAATGCATGTGTTGTATGAGATGCTCCACTTGTGTGCTCCGTGCCCGTTGTGCCCGAATCGTCTTTTGTCATGCTCCTCGGTTGCCTCGTCGCCGATCCGTGGGAACCCGGTGACGGGATCACCCCACCTTTCATCTCGTTTGACTCGCTCACGCCATCCTTCTTTTGCACCGGTCTCTCAACGAGTTACCGGAACCGAGATGTTGCGTTGCATCATTTTCGGATCGTTGCCGTGGCACCTTTTCTTTCCACCACGGTGACAATACTCCTTATCATCTTCATGTCAACTTTTAATAAACTTGCATAAAACTTGATCATGTCATCCGCATCATGTTAACAACATTTAAAATGTGTGAATTGTTGTTTGCATAATAATTACTAAACATGCACATGGGGATTTTCCGGAATTGTTGTTGTTATCTCCGGCCTCATTTAAAATGTCTAGATAGGTAGTTTACTTTTGCTTCACCTCTTGCTATGTTAAAAACATTTAATCTTGTCTTGTAAATAAATGAGAGTCAACTAAATAAATAAATGTGGTGTTTCGTCAATATGCAACTCGTTGCATATTGAGCTCCACTTAACTTGTAGTACTTGTTTGTGCACTTTGACATGCCATGCATAATTAAACTGGACATGCATCATACTTGGATGTGCATCGTATGCCATGTTTATGCTTGTGTGTTTACCGTGTTGTTTGCTTATTTCCGGTTGCTTCTCTTGTTAGCTTCGGTTTCGTTCCGGAGTTGTGAGGATTCGCTCGACTGTTGCTCCGTTCGACTTCTTCATGGACTTGTTCTTCTTCCTTGCGGAATCCCAGGCAAGATGATCATACCCTTGGATACCTTTACTACCATTGCCATGCTTAGTTGTCTCGATGCTATCGTTACATGTCGCGCTACCCATCTTTTATGTCAGCCTCTCCTTGTTGCCATGAAACCTCTAACCTTTGACACCTTCCTAGCAAAACCACTGTTTGGCTATGTTACCCGCTTGCTCAGCCCCTCTTATAGCGTTGCTAGTTGCAGGTGAAGATGAAGATCGTTCCAGGTGGGAACTTGTTGTTGGAATATCACAATATCTATTATTATTATTAACACACCTATATACTGGGCATGGGTGGAAGGCTTGGCCTTTTGCTCGGTGTTTTGTTCCACTCATGCCACCTTAGGCGCCGATAAACCGACATTATGTTCCTTGATTTTGCGTTCCTTACATGATGGGTGGATGGGGACCCCTTGACAGTTCGACTTTGAATAAAACTCCTCCGGCAAGGCCCAACATTGGTTTTAATTTGCCTCGTAATAACAACTTAATTAAATAATTAAATTTGCATAGGGGGTCGCACCCTCGGGTTCTTAATTCTACATAGCAGGGGGGGCAGTGCTGATGGTGTTGGTCCCAAACGGGGAGCCTGCGGGGCCACCACGGGGAAACTCGAGGTTTGGCTCCCGTAGCTTCGCCCATCCGGTCGTGGCCTGAGACGAGATACGCGCGGCTACTATCAGGGTGTCGATACACCGGGAGGTCTCGCTGGACTTGTTTTACCATTGTCAAAATGTCTTGTGCACCGGGATGCCGAGCCTGATCGGATTTCCCTAAGATAAGGGGTGATGATATTATATTTATCACTTCAGCTAATCGTGAGAGCTTGTGATGGGCTAAGTTGGAACACCCTGCAGGGTTATAATCTTTCGAAAGCCGTGCCCGCGGTTATGTGGCAGATTGGAATTTGTTAATGTCCGGTTGTAGAAAACTTGACAGAGGATCCGAAGTAAAACACACCACTGTGTGAGTAACAGTGACTGTCTCTTTTCACTTTGAGAAGAGAACACGGTGGGGTTATGTTTGACTCGTAGGTAGTTCAGGATCTTTAGCGATCACTACTAGTTGCGACCGTTTGCGTAGATGCTCATCTTATTCTGGTACTCGTAAGTTAGCCAGCATATTATGCTTAGCCGCTGCTGCAACCTCACCACTTTACCTCTTCCTACCCATAAAGCTTTGCTAGTCTTGATACCCATGGTTATGGGATTGCTGAGTCCTCGTGGCTCACAGGTACTACAACACCAGATGCAGGTTCAGCCGAGATTGATGCAGGAGCTGGTTCAGAGCTTCACCAGGAGGTCGATGAAGAGAGTGGCCGTTTGCTTGTGACGTTTCGACGATCAGTAGTGGTTTCTACTAGGATTCGATTCTGGCCTGTGGTTTTATGTTTTGGTATATTTCTTTTGGATCTTCGCCCGTAGTCGGGTTGTGATGTTTTGAATGATGTTTTTGCTTATGTAATGTATTGTGTGAAGTGGCGAGTGTAAGCCAACTATCTCCTTTTGCAATTTAATCCCTCTTTTACATGAGTCGTGCAAAGATACCAAACTTGAGATCATTCCAGAATGGGATTATATCTTTAAGTCGTGCCTCGACACGTAGGAGATATAGTCCCATCCTGGGCATTACATCCCCAGACCGTCAGCCAGGTACAAGTCAAAATGATCTACTCCCTTTTGATATTTTGAGCACTCATGCAATGGATGAGCGTAAGCAAGAAAGTCGACACTTAGGATGGCAAAGAGAGAAAAATGATGGAGGGGGAAGACAAAAAGGTGTGAAAGGCTCACATCAGTGAGGACAATCATCGGCGAGAGAAAGCCAAATGATAGATATGATGTGAGGAGTAGGGATTGCCATGCAACGGATGCACATATGAGCTAAGGTAAGCTCTCCAATGGAACTAGTGGGGGTGCATCCAACTTGCTTGCTCAAGAAGACCTAGAGCTCTTTTGAGGAGGCTCATCATTGGAATATACAAGCCAAGTTATATAGTGTAAAGGTCCCCACATAGCTATATGCATGAATGATAATCTCTATGGAGTACAAGGTATAATATGGAGTACGAGTGTGGATCTCTCAAAAGGAAATAGTAGTGTGCCCCCTTCTCTCTTTTTATTTCTTTTCTCTTTTTTTTTCTTTTTTTCTATTTTTTTTGTGGCCTCAATGGCTCTTTCTATTTAACTCTCATTTGTCCTCTTTGGGATCTTTTGATTTTGTCCTCTTTGGGATCTTTTCCTCACTTTAGGGGTAACACTCTATATATTACAAGAAGTATAGAAGATCTTTCACACTTTACAAAAGTACTCAACATAAAGAAAATGAAACTATCATGATGTATGCAAATGTATGCCTCTGCCGGTGTAGCAGGAAATGCAATGATACTAGCGCGTCATGTAGCAATGATTAGGGCAAGGCCCAACTAGCATGCGGCTCATCGATCAAGCAAAAAGCATGTATGACATGAAGATCAAGTCATGAGAAGATGGCTGTTGCATGGCAATGTATCTTGGAAAGGCTATGGAAATGCCTTAATAGGTAGGTATGGTGGCTGTTTTGAGGAAGGATATAATGAGGCTTATGATGACAGAGCGTATCGTGCCAAGGATTTGGATGCACCGGCGAAGTATGCGCCAACTCTCGAGGTGAGAAAAGGCAATGCACGGTACCGAAGAGGCTAGAAAAATATGGCTAGGTGGAAGTGTCAACTTTCGAATACTCACATTAGTCCAAAGAACTCATGCACTTATTATCGGTAACTCTCAATCTAATTAGGAGGTTCACAAAGAGACAAGTACCCCGAGGAGGAGTGTATGGGGATTTGGTTATCCTTGCGCATCCTCGACTCATGGTGCGTGAGTGTACTCTAATATTCGATCCCTCCAAAGGTTAGTGATCCATTTAGTAGCTAAAGTTCTCAACTATTTTGTAGGTTTTCGAAAATAAACACGGATTGCCCAAAATACGACATCTATCACTAATAGGCTAAAGCTCTTGACACCAAAAGTTCAGACATTACTCATGGCAATACCTCAAAACTATTGCAAGTTACTACTAAAATTAAATAGCAACCTCAATTACCTAGTTTAAGTTAAGACACACAAGTCAATGCAACAGGCAAACTCTCTTAACGAAAATAACATGAAAACTCAAGAGAGTTCAGCAACCAACTAAACAAAAGCTCCTTAAAAAGAAAAGCATGAAAACTAAGAGCTAAACATGACAGCAGCTATGGAAAGACAAAGAACACACACATCAAAGATAAGCATGAAAATCCTATGTTGTGTTCTAGGTTGAATTGGAGCGTGTTTCTCTCCCACACAAAGAAAGCTGGGTTCTAACTTGTTATGAACAGCAAGCAAAACTAAAGAAAACTAAAAAAGGAAACTAAGAGCAAGACGCTTCAAGCATAGCACATAACGCATGAAGTGATTAAAATATAGTGGAACGAAAGACGAACTGATAATTGTTGATGGAGAAGGGGATGCACGGGGGCATCCCCAAGCTTAGACACTTGAGTCTTCTTGAATATTTCTTGGGGGTGCATGGGGGCATCCCCAAGCTTGAGCGTTTGACCGTCCTAAATCTTTTTATCATCTTCCCTCGCACACTTGAAAACTCCCTTCATACATAACTCATCATAATCTGATTAGCGAGGTTGGTACCCATAATAAAATAACTTTTCCCTGCTGGAAATAAAGATAATCTTGAAGAGCTACTGTTTCTCAAGATTGCCAAAAGGTTTTTGCAAAGAAAAAGCAAGCTCAAGGTTTGCAAAACGAAGAAAAGGCAAAACATGACAGAATCTGTGAAAAACGGATATCTGCAGAGCTTTCCCTATACCATTAGAGCATCTACGGCCGGACCTCTTGAAACTCGCCTCGTATGTCCGGGCGAGCAGTCTAATCACGTTTTTTCGGTTCAGACAGATGTCTCAAACAAGGCTCACACGTCCGGACTAACCGGCACCCGCATATCCAGTCTAAATATGGAGCTGATATAGGGTGCTCGGGCATACCCGCTACTTCGGACTGATGAAGTGGTCCCGGCCGGAAACGGCCTCAAATCCGGCGGTCCAAGGCTCATGTCCTCCGTCGGACCGGTAGCGCCGCATGGCGCAGCTCCAGCAGGCCCTGTAGTGTATTGCCCGACTATTTAAGTCGACCGGCGGCACCAAAACCCTACAATCGATCCACATTTACCTCCTGTCCGCCGTCGCCGCCACTTTCCACTCCACCCGTCCTCCTAGTAGCCATGCCCCCACGCCGCCGAATGAGGAGCGAGCCACTCCTTGAGCAGATCCGGGCTAGACGCGAAGCCCGGATCGTCGAGGGGCTATCTCCGGATGTAGTGGATCCGGAGAAGGAGTTGGAGGAGGAGGAGGAGGAGGAGGAGGAGGGGATGAGCTAGAGAAGGAGGATGTGGGAGATGCTGACGACGGGGATCTGCAAGCGGAGCAGCAGGCCATCCTCGTTTTCCTTCGGTTGGAGTTGGCTGCGGAGACAAGACGCCGTCGCCGGCAGGAGATGGAGGCGCAAGAAGCTGCGAACGAGGCTACATGGATGTGGTCGAGCAAGAGGAGGATGAGCCGGAGCCCTCCTACCTGCCCGTCCAACCGGCATCGGGCATCGTCGTCATAGACATCTCCAACGACGAAGAGTAGTTAGGATAGTACGTAGATGTAGTATGTAGGATTTTTTTTTGCATGCTTTGTATGAAATATTTGGAATGAAATATGAGAAAGGTGCATGCAAAGTTCCTAATTTAAGGCGTGACCGGTTAGTGCGCACGAACGCGCATGGGCGCTTCCGCGGACGTTTGAGGGACCGTATTTGCAAAGTTCGGCTATAGATACTCTTAGTGCAGGTCGTCGCTCATGTGTCGCTGTAGGTTTGCTCTGCTCCAATTTTCTTTTTCGTTCTTTTATTTTCAGATTTTGCCTTTCTTTTTGGTTTTCTTTATTTGCAGAGCCTTTTTTCTTTGTTATATATCTTTTTTTCTTTATTGGTTTTCTTTTGTTTTTTATTTCTGGTCATAATTTATTTTTCTTTTGTTTCTTTCATGGTATTCTTCTATTTTTAGTCATTTTATGGGTTTCTTTGTTTAACATATGTTTATGTTTTTTCCGTAGACAGTATACAATTTTAGAGCACATGTGAAACATTTTTCTGATACTCGTTGAAATTTTTTAGTTTATAAGATGTATCTTTTTATGTGTTTCGAACACCCTTTTCGACTACATGGTAACATTTTCAAAATAAACATTGCACATTTTTTAAAACCGCAATATACCATGTTGTAAACCACACGGATATTCTTTTACATTCTATGTATATTTTTAAAACAAGTGAATATTTATTTCGAATTTCATGTACATTTTTACATGGAAATAAATATATATTTTAACAAATGTGAATTTCGGAAAATGGCAATAATTTTTATTTTAACACAGGAATACTTCTTTAAAAAGTCACATGAAATATTTTAATATCATAGACACCGGAATTTTTTAATGTCACGAAAACTAGGATATTTCCTAATGGTATGAAAAAAATTGTACATTAAGAAAAAACATTATAACAATGTCACAAACAAATTTATGAAATTCGTGAACCTTTTATAAGTATGATGTACAATTTTCAAGTGTATGAAACATTTTTTTAAATACAAAGACATTTACTATTACATTGTCTAACTCTTTTTAGTGTCATGTACAATATTTAAATGTTTGATTTTTTTATTACCACAAGTAATTTTTGTACACATGTTTAACATTCTCCACTTTTTTCATTCACATCGTACATATTTTTGTATACGTAAAACATATTTTCTATACATGTTTAAAATTATCAAATGACCGATTATCATTTTTTAAAATCTATATAAAATATGTTTTAAACATGTATAGAAAATAAGTTTTATGTACACATGATTACTATTACATGTATAGAAAACATGGCTGCAGTGTTGCACAGCTAGCCACTGGGCCACCAAATTGTGGTTAATTAGTAGGTCATGGCCTTGTTAAAGCAATAGAGCCATGTTTCATTAGTTTTTTTGTTTTTGTTTTTCACCTATTTTTATTCGGTTCGTTTTTCTGTATTTAATGGTTTTTTTTATTTTCTTGGTTTCTTTTTTGTTTTTCACTAGCTTTTTTTGTTTCCTTTCTTTTCACATCATTTTTCTTCGGTTTTGTTTTTTCTCATTTTTTGATGGTTTTTCCCCTTGGGTTTTCATTGTTTTTCTATACACTTTTTTGGTATATATCTATATTTTTTTCCTAATATCCATTAAATATTTAATAAGTACAAGATTGAATCTTATTGAATACTTGGTCAATATTTGTCAATGCACATTTAAAAATTCTAAAATGCTTGATTAAATGTTTTTTTATACCGGATTAACATTTTTTAATAAATTTTCAACATTTTTACATACGCATTTTAGATTTTTTTTAAAAAATCCTGATTAACATTTTGAATAAAATTTTAATATTTTTTCAACATATGGTCAATATATTTTTCTATACACATTTAACATTTTTTTTAAATGCTTGTTTAACTTTTTTCAAGTACTATGTTCACATTTTTTATTAAATGGTCGACAATTTTTCTATACACATTTAAAAAATCAAATGCCTGATTAACATTTTTCAGATACAAGTTTAACACTTTTTTTGTACATGGTCAACATGTTAGCTATAGATATTTAACAATTTTCAAATGGTAGATTAACATTTATCAGATACAAGTTTAACATGTTTCTTTCAATACATGGTCATATTTTGTATATACACATTTAACTTTTTTAAAATACATTATTTTTTTACTAATGCTTGGATGATTAAAATTTTCTTAATGCATTGTCAACATTTTTTAGACACATTTAACATTTTTCAAATGCTTGATTAACTTTGTTTCGTATACTTGTCCAACAATTTTTCAAATGCTTGATTACTTTTTTTCAAATACAAGATTAATATTTTTCAAATGCTTGATTAATTAAATTTCACATACATTTTCATAAATTTTCAAATCCTTGATTAACTTTTTTGTCAAAAATCATACACGTTGTTTTTTATTGTATACATTTTCTGTGTACGTAATAAATATTTTCTCTAATGTTTATGTGAGGACCCCGATCCTCAATCACACAGAGCTAGCATATAACACATCATACTGCTTTGTAGCCTTACGCACGGTAACCCACTGCTGCCACCTTTACCTTGGTCGGGACCGTTTGCATTTTTTGGCTCTCATATATGAATATGTCAGAGAACCCGGGTTGATATGACTGGTCATACAATAAGGTGGCACAACGCACATGGATAGGTATACGTAACCCAACGATGCATGTGCCGGCCAGCAGCGGGGGTAACCAAGTCGTAACAAAACTACAAGGACTTTAGTAAACACCGCGTCACATTTCGCCATAGGGACACACACATGAGCTAAGAAGGATACATGCCGGTCAATCCATGTGTTTCGGAGCAGTAGCAAACTACCAAGGCTTCGTGGAAGCGCTAGGAGGTATTTCCTTGTAGGAAGGCTACCAAAGCCAATAACTAGGTGTCAAATCCCACACATATCAATGCATTTCAAAGCATACACACAATATGCACGATATGTTGGAAATATGCCCTAGAGGCAATAATAAAATGGTTATTATTATATTTCCCTGTTCATGATAATTGTCTGTTATTCATGCTTGAATTGTATTATCCGGAAACAGTGATACATGTGTGAATACATAGACCACAACATGTCCCTAGTAAGCCTCTAGTTACTAGCTCGTTGATCAACAGATGGTTACGGTTTCCTGACCATGGACATTGGGTGTCATTAATAACGGGATCACATCATTAGGAGAATGATGTAATGGACAAGACCCAATCCTAAGCCTAGCACAAGATCGTGTAGTTCGTATGCTAAAACTTTTTCAATGTCAAGTATCCTTTCCTTAGACCATGTGGTTGTGCAACTCCCGGATACCGTAGGAATACTTTGGGTGTGCCAAACGTCACAACGTAACTGGGTGGCTATAAAGGTACACTACGGGTATCTCCAAAAGCATCTGTTGGGTTGGCACGAACCGAGACTGGGATTTGTCACTCCGTATGATGGAGAGGTATCTCTGGGCCCACTCGGTAAGACATCATCATAATGAGTTCAATGTGACTAAGGGGTTGGTCACGGGATGATGTATTACGGAACAAGTAAAGAGACTTGCCATGACGAGATTGAACAAGGTATTGGTATACCGACTATCGAATCTCGGGCAAGTACTATACCGATAGACAAAGGGAATCGTATACGGGATTGATTGAATCCTCGACATCGTGGTTCATCCGATGAGATCATCGAGGACATGTGGGAGCCAACATGGCTATCCAGATGCCACTGTTGGTTATTGACCGGAGAGTCGTCTCGGTCATGTCTACGTGTCTCCCGAACCCGTAGGGTCTACACACTTAAGGTTTGGTGACGCTAGGGTTGTAGAGATATAAGTATGCGGAAGCCCGAAAGTTGTTCGGAGTCCCGGATGAGATCCCGGACGTCACGAGGAGTTCCGGAATGGTCCGGAAGTAAAAAATTGTATATAGGAAGTCCAGTTTCGGCCACCGGGAAGGTTTCGAGGGTTACCGGTATTGTACCGGGACCACCGGGTGGGGCCACCTATCCCAGAGGGCCCCATGGGCTTAAAGGGGAAGGGAACCAGCCCCTGGTGGGCTGGTGCACCCCCCTTGGGCCTCCCCTGCGCCTAGGGTTGGAAACCCTAGGGGTGGGGGGCGCCCCACCTGACTTGGGGGGCAAGTCCCCCCCTAGGCCGCCGCCCCCCTAGAGATGGGATCTCTACGGCCGACGCACCCCCTAGGCCCCCTATATATAGTGGGGGGGAGGGAGGGCAGCCGCACCCTATGCCCTGGCGCCTCCCTCTCCCTCCCGTGACACATCTTCCTCCTCCCGCAGCGCTTGGCGAAGCACTGCTGGAATCCCGGTACTTCCACCACCACGCCGTCGTGCTGCTGGATCTCCATCAACCTCTCCTCCCCCCTTGCTGGATCAAGAAGGATGAGACGTCGCTGCTCCGTACGTGTGTTGAACGCGGAGGTGCCGTCCGTTCGGCGCTAGGATCATCGGTGATTTGGATCACGACGAGTACGACTCCATCATCCCCGTTCTCTTGAACGCTTCCGCTCGCCATCTACAAGGGTATGTAGATGCACTCCCCTCTCCCTCGTTGCTAGATGACTCCATAGATTGATATTGGTGATGCATAGAATTTTTTTGATTTCTGCTACCATCCCCAATAGTGGCATCATGAGCTAGGTCTATGTATAGTATCTTGCACGAGTGGAACACAAAGTAGTTGTGGGCGTAGATTTGTTCAATTCTCTTGCCGTTACTAGTCCTATCTTGATTTAGCGGCATCGTGGGATGAAGTGGCCCGGACCGACCTTACATGTACGCTTACGTGAGACGGGTTCTGTCGTGGAATTAACACGGCAGATGTCCGGTTTAACGGACTTAGTGATGGAACCATCGCACAGGTTATCTTGAAGGGGTTAAAAGCACAAAGGACACAGAGGGTTTATACTAGTTCGGCCCCTTCGATGAAGGTAAAAGCCTATGTCTAGTTTGGTTTGGTATTGCTTGGGCGTCGATGAACAGGGAGCGTGTAGGATCGAAAGTATGTCTAGAGGGGGGTGATTAGACTACTTGTAAATATAAAAATTCTGCCTTTGACAAAGAACAGTTTTAGGTAGTTTCACAATTAAGGTCAAGTCAAGTATCACCCTACACATGCAATTCTAGAGTATAAGCAGCGGAAAGTAAATTGCACATGTAGTAAAGAGAGGTGGAGAAGATCAAACGCAATTTGGAGACGCAATGATTTTTCCCGTGGTTCCGATAGGTAGTGCTATCGTACATCCACGTTGATGGAGACTTCAACCCACGGAGGGTAACGGCTGCGCGAGTCCACGGAGGGCTCCACCCACGAAGGGTCCACGAAGAAGCAACCTTGTCTATTCCATCATGGCCTACGCCCACGGAGGGCTAGCCTTACTCGGGGTAGATCTTCACGAAGTAGGCGATCTCCTTGCCCTTACAAACTTCTTGGTTCAACTCCACATCTCGATGACGGAGGCTCCCAAGCGACACCTAACCAATCTAGGAGGCACCACCCTCCAAAAGGTAATAGATGTTGTAGATGATGATGAACTCCTTGCTCTTGTGCTTCAAATGATAATCTCCCCAACACTCAACTCTCCTCACTGATATGGCTGTGGTGGAAGAAAGGATTGAGTGGAAAGCAACTTGGGAAGGTTAGAAATCAAGTTTCATATGGTAGGAATGGAGCAAATTGATCTCAACACAAGGGTAGGTAGTTCTGTTCTCAGAAAGTGTAAGGTAGGAGTGGTAGTTCTTTCTGATGGCTCTCTCCACGAATGAAGAGGGGGTGGAGGGGTATATATAGCCTCCACACAAAATCCAACCGTTACACACATAATTGAGCAATCTTGGTGAGACCGAAGTGGAAACTCGGTCAGACCGAAAGTTCAAATATAGTGAACGTTGGGGTTTTCGGTGGGACCGAAAATACCATCTCGGTTTGTCCGATTTGAGTCAAGACAGGAACTTGCCAGTTTCGGTGAGACCGAAATCGTCAACTCGGATATTCCGATTTGAGGACAAACGGTTACAGAAGGTTGGCAGCCCGTGTTTCGGTGAGACCGAACTCAAACTCGGAATGACCGATTATTCTAGGGTTTGGCTTATGGCTGAGGTGGTTCATCTCGGTGGGACTGAGTTTGGAAAATCGGTTTGTCCGAGATTACTTATGAGTGTGTATAGTAGTGAAAGTTGCTGATAGTTGAAGGAGATATATCACTAAGCACTTGAGCAACCAGATAATCAACACAACCTCATCCCCTTTTAATAGTATTGGCTTTTCCTATGGACTCAATGTGATCTTTGATCACTAAACCAAAAATGGAGTCTTGAGCTTTTGCCAATGCTTGCCTTAGCATTTTGAGGGGTCCACTTCTTCAGTCATTTCCATACCCATATCACTGAACTTCTCTGAAATGATTCTCAAGTAACTATTAGTTCAATGATATATATGTTGTTATTAATTACCAAAACCACCCGGGGATTAGTTGCACTTTCAATCTCCCCCTTTTTGGTAATTGATGACAACATATAGATCAAAGCTTCGACAAAGGATATAATCAATGAATAATATCGTCGCTTTGAGAAGTATGTGATAAACAAGAGCTCCCCCTAAATTTGTGCATTATTTAAAATTTGCATTTGAATGCAAATGCACAATCGATTAGGATTATGGGTCACTCTTCCATGTCACATACATCTTGGTGGAGCGCACAAAATGATAAGAATGAATAACATGCACCCAATCACCAAGACATGAGTAAATAGCCATACAAAAAGGAATAGCATATGATAAGCATTAAGCACACATTAAAGCATAGTATGACTAAGCACTCATTAAGGTAGCATTAAACGTAGTATCAAGCACACTGAAAGTTTTAAGAACCAAAAGAACCAAATGTATCTCAAAGAAACCGGCAAAAGAACGAAAGAGCACTCTCTCTCTCTCTCGAAGCCCTATGATCTATACAATTTCTCCCCCTTTGGCAACAAGTTACCAAAAAGTTCGAAAAAGCATAGAGCTAAACGTCACTGTGGGCTCTGCTGGCGGCTCCCGTGTGGGTAGATGTCGGAGTAGATATGACGGCATCGGCGAAGACTTCAGCTGATGTCTGCGCCGGAGGAGTGGATGCTGGAGCTGTGGCTGGAGTGACTGCTGGAGCTGTAGGAGGTGCTGAAGTGGTAGCCCTGGAGTCAGTCACTGGAATAGCAGCTGATCGGGATCCTCTGGGAACCGGAGCAGTCTGGCGATGAGAGTCCTGGACTAGGTCATCCTGCACGAGCTCTGCCTTGTCCTGCCTTGCTTCCTCCATGTCTGCCTCAAGCTTGTTGACGGTCACCTGAAGTTCAGTCAACTTCACGTCCAGAGCGTGGACCTTCTCGTCAACAATCCTCTCTAGGCTCTCCTGAGATTGTTCAATGCTGGCCAGGCGTTGTTCAATCCTCTGGGTAGCTTCAAGAATCTGCTCTCCGAAGCTCTTTGGTTTAGCTGCTGCTGCTGCTGCCTCTTTATCAGCTTTGGCTTTCTTAGAAGCTTCAATCTTGGCTTGACCTTCAACCGAAGTTGGATCCTCCTCGTCCATCACAACAACATTATCTTCATGCTCTGGCTGCAGTGGTAAGTGATTCCTATCCAACAAGAATTTGCCCGTGCCAAACTTGGCATTGATAAGCATCTGAATCTGCGGGGCAAATCCACACGACCTCTTCTGGTCAGCTGCAGCCCTCTTAATGGTGTCTACCATTAAGTCCATCACCTTGAAAGGTGCCTTCTCATCAAGTATGTGCAGCATGTTGATAGAATAGCCTCGGATCATGCGATGGTCTCCAGACTTGGGCATCAAGGTATGCCTCAGAATAGTGTTTGTGGTAGGTAGACCTGCCTGGAGATAGTACACTGAGCCAAGCTTCCACCCTTCCAAATCTGCTGCGGGGATCTCCTTGTACATGTTCTTCATGGAATCATGGTTCTTCTTAGGAATCCCATATACATCAATGTCGTCCTCTCTTTGCACTGGAGCATTCAGAAGTTCTGCCCATTCTTCAACAGACAAAGAAAACCTTTGACCTTCAGTCATCCAGGTGATCTTCCCATCAGGATAGAAGTGGGCTATGGCGTAGAACTGCATAATCATCTCATCGTTCCAATCTGTCAGTTTCTGACCCACAAACTCATCAACTCCACATGCAGTGAAGCTTTCATGCACATGGGGAAAGAAGTCTCGGTGCTCTTCACTGTCAATGTACTTCCAGTCAACGTATCTGGTATCTGCAATAATAGGCTTCTTGTCCATCAACACAGTCTCATAGAAGTCCTGCTGCTCTCTGGTGTGGAATCTGGGGTCCACAGCAGTCCTTCTCCTCACGGCATATGGATCAGACTGTCTCCATAGCCTGAGACCTCTATCTTTCCTTGCTTTCATATCCTCGGCTTGAGGATGAGCATCATTGTGGAGCGGCAGTTTTGGACGGAGCTTCAGCAACACATGTTCTTCTTCATCAGACTCAGACGGTGGCACATCACCCTTGTTCTTCTCAGAGGCTGGGATGTTCCTGGTTGTCCTCTTGGGCTTGGCAGAAGGCTTTGCTGGAGCTGCCTTAGCTTGAGCAGGCTTCTTGGGCTTAGAAGTGGCTTGAGCCCTAATTGCATCACCCATGAGTTTCTGCTTCTGAGGAGCAGGCTGGGGTGCTTCTTCTTCTTCTTCTTCAACTGCTGCTTCTGTATGAGGTTCAGCATACACTACCCTCTTCCTCTTGGAAGTTTTCTTCACTTTACTTGGGGCTGGCTCTCCCAAGTTTAGCTTCTTGGCAACAGCTGATTGCTTGACCTTGCTGGTGCCTTTCTTGGACTGCTGCTGTAGGATCGAAAGTATGTCTAGAGGGGGGGTGATTAGACTACTTGACAATATAAAAATTCTGCCTTTAGATCATGAACAGTTTTTGGCAGTTTCACAATTATGATCAATTCAAGTGTCACCCTACACATGCAATTCTAGAGTATAAGCAGCGGAAAGTAAATTGCACATGTAGTAAAGAGAGGTGGAGAAGATCAAACGCAATTTGGAGACACGGAGATTTTTGTCGTGGTTCCGATAGGTGGTGCTATCGTACATCCACGTTGATGGAGACTTCAACCCACGAAGGGTAACGGCTGCGCGAGTCCACGGAGGGCTCCACCCACGAAGGGTCCACGAAGAAGCAACCTTGTCTATTCCATCATGGCCTACGCCCACGGAGGACTAGCCTTACTCGGGGTAGATCTTCACGAAGTAGGCGATCTCCTTGCCCTTACAAACTTCTTGGTTCAACTCCACATCTCAAAGACGGAGGCTCCCAAGCGACACCTAACCAATCTAGGAGGCACCACCCTCCAAAAGGTAATAGATGTGGTTGATGATGATGAACTCCTTGCTCTTGTGCTTCAAGTGATAATCTCCCCAACACTCAACTCTCCTCACTGATATGGCTGTGGTGGAAGAAAGGATTGAGTGGAAAGCAACTTGGGAAGGCTAGAAATCAAGTCTCATATGGTAGGAATGGAATGACTTGATCTCAACACAAGGGTAGGTGGTTCTCTTCTCAGAAAGTGTAAGGTAGGAGTGGTAGTGCTTTCTGATGGCTCTCTCCACGAATGAAGAGGGGGTGGAGGGGTATATATAGCCTCCACACAAAATCCAACCGTTACACACATATTTGAGTAATCTCGGTGAGACCGAAGTGAAAACTCGGTCATATCGAAAGTTCAAATATAGTGAACGTTGGGGTTTTCGGTGGGACCGAAAATACCATCTCGGTTTGTCCGATATGAGTCAAAGGTAGGAGCTTGCCATTCTCGGTGGGACCGAAATTAACAACTCGGATATTCCGATATGATGTCAAATGGTTACAGAAGGTTGGCAGTCCAGTTTCGGTGAGACCGAACTCAAAATCGGATAGACCGAAATTTCTAGGGTTTGGAAAAAAACTGAGGTGGTTCATCTCGGTGGGACTGAATTGGAAGAATCGGTTTGTCCGAGATTACTCATGAGTGTGTTTAGAAGTGAAAGTTGCTGATAGTTGATGGAGCTAAATCACTAAGCACTTGAGCAACCAGATCATCAACACAACCTCATCCCCTTTTAATAGTATTGGCTTTTCCTATGGACTCAATGTGATCTTTGATCACTAAACCAAAAATGGAGTCTTGAGCTTTTGCCAATGCTTGTCTTAGCATTTTGAGGGGTCCACTTCTTCAGACATTTCCATACCCATATCATCGAACTTCTCTGAAATGATTCTCAAGTAACTATTAGTTCAATGATATATATGTTGTTATTAATTACCAAGAGATAATATCGTCGCTTTGAGAAGTATGTGATAAACAAGAGCTCCCCCTAAATTTGTGCATTATTTAAAATTTGCGTTTGAATGCAAATGCACAATCGATTAGGATTATGGGTCACTCTTCCATGTCACATACATCTTGGTGGAGCGCACAAAATGATAAGAATGAATAACATGCACTCAATCACCAAGACATGAGTAAATGATCATACAAGAAGGAATAGCATATGATAAGCATTAAGCACACATTAAAGCATAGTACGACCAAGCACTCATTAAGGTAGCATCAAACGTAGTATCAAGCACACTGAAAGTTTCAAGAACCAAAAGAACCAAGTGTATCTCAAAGAAAACCGGCAAAAGAACGAAAGAGCACTCTCTCTCTCGAAGCCCTATGATCTATATAATTTCTCCCCCTTTGGCAACAAGTTACCAAAAAGTTTGAAAAAGCATAGAGCTAAGCGTCACTGTGGGCTCTGCTGGCGGCTCCCGTCTGGGTAGATGTCGGAGTAGATATGACGGCATCGGCGAAGACTTCAGCTGATGTCTGCGCTGGAGGAGTGGATGCTGGAGCTGTAGGAGGTGCTGAAGTGGTAGCCCTGGAGTCAGTCACTGGTATAGCTGCAGATCGGGATCCTCTGGGAACCTGAGCAGTCTGGCGATGAGAGTCCTAGACTAGATCATCCTGCATGAGCTCTGCTCTCTCCTGCCTTGCTTCCTCCATGTCTGCCTCAAGCTTGTTGACGGTCACCTGAATCTCAGTCAGCTTCACGTCCAGAGCGTGGATCTTGTCGTCAACAATTCTCTCTAGGCTCTCCTGAGATTGTTCAATGCTGGCCAGGCGTTGTTCAATCCTCTGGGTAGCTTCAAGAATCTGCTCTCCGAAGCTCTTTGGCTTAGCTGCTGCTGCTGCTGCCTCTTTATCAGATTTGGCTTTCTTTGCAGCTTCAATTTTGGCTTGACCTTCAACTGAGGTTGGATCCTCCTCATCCATCACAACTACGTTATCTTCATGCTCTGGCTGCAGTGGCAAGTGCTTCCTATCCAACATGAATTTGCCCGTGCCAAACTTGGCATTGATGAGCATCTGAATCTACGGGGCAAATCCACACGACCTCTTCTGGTCAGCTGCAGTCCTCTTAATGGTCTCTACCATTAAGTCCATCACCTTGAAAGGTGCCTTCTCATCAAGAATGTGCAGCATGTTGATAGAATAGCCTCGAATCATGCGGTGGTCTCCAGACTTGGGCATCAATGTATGCCTCAGAATAGTGTTTGTGGTGGTCAGACCTGCCTGGAGATAGTACACTGAGCCAAGCTTCCACCCTTCCAAATCAGCGGCGGGGATCTCCTTGTACATGTTCTTCATGGAATCATGGTTCTTCTTAGGAATCCCATAGACATCAATGTCGTCCTCTCTCTGCACTAGAGCATTCAGAAGTTCTGCCCATTCTTCAACAGACGAAGAAAACCTTTGACCTTCAGTCATCCAGGTGATCTTCCCATCAGGATAAAAGTGGGCTGTGGCGTAGAACTGCATGATCATCTCGTCGTTCCAATCTGTCAGCTTCTGACCCACGAACTCATCAACTCCACATGCAGTGAAGCTCTCATGCACATGGGGAAAGAAGTCTCGGTGCTCTTCACTGTCAATGTACTCCCAGTCAACATACCTGGTGTCAGCAACAATAGGCTTCTTATCCATCAGCACGGTCTCATAGAAGTCCTGCTGCTCTCTGGTGTGGAATCTGGGGTCCACAGCAGTCCTTCTCCTCACGGCATATGGATCAGACTGTCTCCATAGCCTGAGACCTCTGTCCTTCCTTGCCTTCATATCCTCGGCTTGAGGATGAGCATCGTTGTGGAGTGGCAACTTTGGATGGAGCTTCAGCAACACATGTTCTTCATCAGACTCAGACGGTGGCAAATTACCTTTGTTCTTCTCGGAGGCTGGGATGTTCCTGGTTGTCCTCTTGGGCTTGGCTGGAGCTGCCTTGGCTTGAGCAGGCTTCTTGGGCTTAGAAGTGGTTTGAGCCCTAATCGCATCACCCATGAACTTAGCCATTTGAGGAGGATGCTGGGGTGCATCTTCTTCTTCTTCATCCACTGCTGCATCAACATGAGGTTCAGCATACACAACTCTCTTCCTCTTGGAAGTTTTCTTCACCTTACTTGGAGCTGGCTCTTCCAAGTTTAGCTTCTTTGCAACAGCTGATTGCTTGACCTTGCTGGTGCCTTTCTTCGACTGCTGCCCTTCGTGCTCTTTGGCAACAACTTTTCTCTTGGGCTTGGAGGTTACTTCCTCAGCAACGAAGTCAGAGTCCTCATCATCAGAATTTCTGTGCTTTCTGGTCCTGGTGGCTGCAGGAGGCAAACCACTAGGGGTGCTCCTCTCACCATCATCACTAGGACTACTAGCCTCAGGACTAGTATCTGCCTCTGGGATCTCTGCAAACGGTGACTCAGACCTGTTCTGGCTGTCACTGGCATCTGACATGGCTGACAACCTGTGAAAAGATAAGGTATAGGCAGAGTAGAAGAGTTATCACTACTGCAGAGGTTTTTGCAAAAGAATGAGTTCAAAACTTAGTTTTGAGTTTTCACAGAATGCATTTCGGTCAAACCGATATTCAGTTTCGGTGAATCCGAAGTGTATACAGAGGCTTATCACACCACTTTCGGTCAGACCGAAGTGGGTTTCGGTCCTACCGAAACACTAGGGTTTCACTGAGACTCTACATCGGTCACACCGATTTGCACGACTCGGTTAGACCGAAAAGTGCAGTGCAATGGCCAGAGGCCAAATCGGTCATTCCGAGTTTTCAAACTCGGTTTCACCGAGATGTATTCCATGGAAACCTAAACCTAAGATTTTTGCTCGAAACTAAAATGATCTGATCTGATGTCAAGGAGGATTTCAAACGTGGCTAGATGCAGGGCAAACCAATCGTGCAAGAATCAGATGGGGAGCACGAGAGGGATCGAGACTCACCCTAACTTGGTGGAGTCCCTCTACGGCGGCAACGGCGCGGAGAAGAATACCGTTGACGGCGGCGGAGTCCTGCGGCGAGGGCGCACAGGCGACGATCCGAAGACCAGGGCGACGGCAGCAGGGGACTTGGGGGCGAAACGGTTTGAAGAATTAATCGCGCGCAGCCCTCAGTATATATATCCCCATGCTGTCGGTGGGACCGAGTTGAAAAACTCGGTGACACCGAAATGTATAACTGCTGTGCAGTTACGCATATCGGTCACGCCGAGATTTTGAACTCGGTTTCACCGAGATGAAACCTAGATCAGTCTAAGCGTTTCGGTTGGACCGAGTGGGAAAAGTTGGTCAGACCGAAATGGACTTAGAAGGTTTTGGAAGTCAGCCTTAGACGGATCGGTGGCTCCGAGTGCTCCTCACTTGGAGGGTCCGAAAATGACTTGTTCAAAGTTGTGATATGAGCATGAATAGAATTTGAGACAAGAAAGCATAGATAGCTAGGGAAGGTGCTTAGGCATTCTTGTCCATCCATTTGGCCAGAAAAAAAAATCAAAAAAATCAAAACAACAAATGGATGTCCTTGAATGGATAAAATCAAGCATTCAACATGCTCACACAATAAGATAACAAATGAAATATGTGTCAAACATGCACAACCAAAACTCTAGCTACTAGCACACAATTTGTCGATGACTAGATCATCTATATATGAGTATATTGACTTAGGAGCCAAATGAGAACATTTGATCATAGGTCATACTCATCGTTTAAGCACAAGTGGGGTTACCACTTTTACATAAAGCATTGATGTGTTCACATCATTTGGAGATGCTTTAGCTCAATTTTTAGAGCAAAGCTCCCCCTAGATGTGAGAACCCCTTTAAAGGGTCAAACTAACCTTGGGTTGTCGTAGAAAACTTCATGTGGATGTTGAAGATGTGGATGCTCAATGTTGATGTAGATCATCAAGAGTTGGGAGCTATCCTTTGGATTAGGGCACTTTCAATACCTACATGGGTTAGTCCCACAAGGAACAAACAAGAATATCCATAGACATAGACTGAAGTACACAAAAGATGATGTCCATGAAAGCAATGATTACCTTGTCCCTTGACTTACCAACAAGAGGGTTTGTGACTCCATGAACTAGTGCATGATGTGGAAGTTGATTGCACAAGTTCTTGCCAAAATGAATATGAGTGAAATATGTTGGCGGAGTCACCCTCAAGATCCTTCTAGTTCTTCTTCTTTGGGATCCACATCATCTTGATGGGAATCCTTGGGGTTGTAGTTGAGCTTGACGAAGTAGAACTTGATGTGTCCTTGGGAGCCCACTTGACCATGGCTTGAGGTGCTTCTATGAATGCATCAATCTCCTCTTGAAGCTTGTCCTTGGCCTTTAGCTTATGGTCTTGTGGTGGAAGGTCATCTTGAGCTTGTTCCCCATTGGAAGAAGTAGGATCATACTTCTCCTTTTGAGAAACAAACTGTGGAGTAGGGTATTGACCTTCTTCCCACTCAACACCTTCGGCGTTGAACTTTCGCTCAAAACCAATCCCTTGATTCTTCCGGTGCCTTCCTTGTTTGCGAACAATTTCCTCAAAGTTCTTGCTTCCGGCAAGACTCTTGTAGACACCTTTCTCTATGATTTCCTTCAATAAGCTATTTTCTTGCTCAAGTGTAACTTGGCTTGAAACATTGTTAGTGGAATCAAGAGAACTACTAGAAGCAACAATATTAGATTTAACATGGTTATTGTTACTACTAGAGGAAGAATTTTTCTTATGCTTGTCATGCTTAGTCTTAATAGGTGGCAAGAAATTAGACAAGAGAAGTCGTTTGGCAAGATATGAAGAACTCTTCTTTCGAAGATCGTCATTGATCGCTTTTAGGAACTCATGTTCTTGCTCTAGAGTGAGCTTCTCGAAGCGTAGCTTCTCATGAGATCTTAGGAGCTCTCTATGATCTTCTTGAGTTGTTTCATGAGCTAACTTAAGAGTGTTTAGTTCTTTAGTTAGACGCTCAATCTCCTTCATAGCATTGTCATTCTACTCTTCTCGACTATAAAGACTACTAGCATTTTCATCATTACTAAGCTCACTAGATTTATCATGCAAGAGCTCATCTTCACCAAGCAAGTCATCCTCATCACTATCAAAGTCAATGAATTCAGGGTGTGTTACCTTGGGACCTTTAGCCATGAAGCATCTTCCAATTCCCTCATTTGGTGAATCAAATAAGTCGTAGGAGTTGGAGTTGGAGGATACGAGTGCAAGTTCGGCAACACCTTCATCTTGACTGTAGTCGGAGTCGGAGTGATAGCTTCCATCGGATTGATTGTCGGAGTCGGGGTCGGAGCCGGAGACCCATTCACCTACATGAGCTTGATGTCTTCTTCTTGTGTAGCTCCTTGATGACTTGTCTTTCCTTTCCGAATCCTTGCTTCTCCGAGAGGGTCTTCGTTCATAACGATCATCTCTACTCCTTCTCTCTCTCCGAGGTGACTCATCTCTTGCTCTTCTTCTTGGAGATTCTTCTCTTCTCTTGTGGGGAGCCGTACACTCATTTGAGAAGTGTCCGGGTCTTCACAATTGTAGCAGTTTCGATCACGACTAGAAGATCTCTTTTCATCATATGATCTAGACTTTGAGCTTCTTTCTTTGCCTCTATTCTTGTAGAACTTGTTGAAGTTCTTAACCATTAGGCTTATCTCTTCATTGGAAATTAACTTGTCACTTGAGGTTGTGGGAGCATCACTTGTAGCTTTGTAAGCACCACTTGACTTGTTGTGAAGCTCTTCCTTATCCTTAAGTGTCATCTCATGAGCAACAATTCTTCCAATGACTTCAGTTGGCTTGAGAGTCTTGTAGTTTGGCATCATTTGGATCAAAGTGCACACGGTGTCATATTTTCCATCCAAAGCTCTTAGAATCTTCTTGATGATGAATCGGTCGGTCATTTCTTCGCTTCCTAAGCCGGCAATCTCATTTGTGATGAGAGCAAGCCTAGAGTACATTTCAGCGACTCCTTCACCATCCTTCATCTTGAACTTGTCAAGTTGACCTTGAAGAATATCTAGCTTTGATTCCTTCATAGATTCAGTACCTTCGTGCATTTCAACCAAAGTATCCCAAATCTCTTTAGCATTCTCAAGACGGCTGATTTTGTTGAACTCCTCGGGACACAAAGCATTGAAGAGAATGTCACAAGCTTGAGCATTGTTTTGCAACATCCGCAACTCTTCCGGTGTAGCTTCGCGATCCGGAACTTTTCCTTCCTCGAAGAAATCACCTTGCATACCAACACAAATAATGCCCCATGCGGCTGGGTTATGACCAAGAATATGCATTTTCATTTTATGCTTCCAACTAGCAAAATTTGTACCATCAAAGTAAGGACCTCTACGATAATTACCCTCACTAGACGCCATACTCTCCTAGGTTGTGAAACCAAGCTTATGGAGTCCAATGCAATGGAAACCAATACAATGGAGACCAAAGCTCTGATACCACTTGTAGGATCAAAAGTATGTCTAGAGGGGGGGTGATTAGACTACTTGACAATATAAAAAATCTGCCTTTTTGATCATGCAATGTTTTGGCAGTTTCACAATTAAGATCAGTTCAAGTAACACCCTACACATGCAACTCTAGAGTATAAGCAGCGGAAAGTAAATTGCACATGTAAAAAGAGGTGGAGAAGATCAAACGCAGTTTGGTGACACGAAGATTTTTGTCGTGGTTCCGATAGGTGGTGCTATCGTACATCCACGTTGATGGAGACTTCAACCCACGGAGGGTAACGGCTGCGCGAGTCCACGGAGGGCTCCACCCACGAAGGGTCCACGAAGAAGCAACCTTGTCTATTCCATCATGGCCTACGCCCACGGAGGACTAGCCTTACTCGGGGTAGATCTTCACGAAGTAGGCGATCTCCTTGCCCTTACAAACTTCTTGGTTCAACTCCACATCTCAAAGACGGAGGCTCCCAAGCGACACCTAACCAATCTAGGAGGCACCACCCTCCAAAAGGTAATAGATGTGGTTGATGATGATGAACTCCTTGCTCTTGTGCTTCAAGTGATAATCTCCCCAACACTCAACTCTCCTCACTGATATGGCTGTGGTGGAAGAAAGGATTGAGTGGAAAGCAACTTGGGAAGGCTAGAAATCAAGTCTCATATGGTAGGAATGGAATGACTTGATCTCAACACAAGGGTAGGTGGTTCTCTTCTCAGAAAGTGTAAGGTAGGAGTGGTAGTACTTTCTGATGGCTCTCTCCACGAATGAAGAGGGGGTGGAGGGGTATATATAGCCTCCACACAAAATCCAACCGTTACACACATATTTGAGTAATCTCGGTGAGACCGAAGTGAAAACTCGGTCATACCGAAAGTTCAAATATAGTGAACGTTGGGGTTTTCGGTGGGACCGAAAATACCATCTCGGTGTGTCCGATATGAGTCAAAGGTAGGAGCTTGCCATTCTCGGTGGGACCGAAATTAACAACTCGGATATTCGGATATGATGTCAAATGGTTACAGAAGGTTGGCAGTCCAGTTTCGGTGAGACCGAACTCAAAATCGGATAGACCGAAATTTCTAGGGTTTGGAAAAAAACTGAGGTGGTTCATCTCGGTGGGACTGAATTGGAAGAATCGGTTTGTCCGAGATTACTTATGAGTGTGTTTAGAAGTGAAAGTTGCTGATAGTTGAAGGAGCTAAATCACTAAGCACTTGAGCAACCAGATCATCAACACAACCTCATCCCCTTTTAATAATATTGGCTTTTCCTATGGACTCAATGTGATCTTTGATCACTAAACCAAAAATGGAGTCTTGAGCTTTTGCCAATGCTTGTCTTAGCATTTTGAGGGGTCCACTTCTTCAGACATTTCCATACCCATATCATCGAACTTCTCTGAAATGATTCTCAAGTAACTATTAGTTCAATGGTATATATGTTGTTATTAATTACCAAAACCACCCGGAGATTAGTTGCACTTTCAGCTGCCCTTGTTGCTCTTTGGCAACAACATTTCTCTTGGGCTTGGAGGTTACTTCCTCAGCAATGAAGTCAGAGTCCTCATCATCAGAATTTCTCTGCTTTCTAGTTCTGGTGGCTGCAGGAGGCAAACCACCAGGTGTACTCCTCTCACCATCATCAATAGGGCTACTAGCCTCAGGACTAGTATCTGCCTCAGGAATCTCTGCAAAAGGTGATTTTGACCTGTTCTGGCTGTCACTGGCATCTGACATGGCTGACAACCTGTGAATAGATAAGGTATAGGCAGAGTAGAAAAGTTATCACAAACAGCAGAGGTTTTTGCAAAAAAAAAATGAGTTCAAATCTTAGTTTTGAGTTTTCACAGAATGCATTTCGGTCAAACCGATTTTCCGTTTCGGTGAATCCGAAGTGTATAACAGAAACTTACACACCACTTTCGGTTGGACCGAAATGGGTTTCGGTCCTGCCGATACTCTAGGGTTTCACTAAAACCATACTTCGGTCACACCGATTTGGACAACTCGGTTAGACCGAAAGTGCAGTGCAATGGCCAGAGGCCAAATCGGTCACACCGAAAATTTAAAACCGGTTTCACCGAGATGTGTTCCGTGGAAACCTAAACCTAAGAATTTTACTCGAAACTAGAAACGATCTGATGGAACGGAAGTTTTTCAATCGTGGCTAGATGCAGGGCAAACCAATCGTGCAATGAGTCGGATGGGGAGCACGAGAGGGATCGAGACTCACCCTAACTTGGTGGAGTCCCTCTACGGCGGCAACGGCGCGGAGGAGAAAACCGTTGGCGGCGGCGGAGACCTGCGGCGAGGGCGCACAGGCGACGACGGCGACGATCCGGAGATCAGGGCGACGGCAGCAGGGGACTTAGGGGCGAAAACGTTTGAAGGAAAAATCGCGCGCTGCCCTCAGTATTTATATCCCCTTGCTGTCGGTGGGACCGAGTTGAAAAACTCGGTGACACCGAGATGCATAACTGCTATGCAGTTACGCATATCGGTCATGCCGAGATTTAGAACTCGGTTTCACCGAGATGAAACCTAGATCAGTCTAAGCGTTTCGGTTGGACCGAGTGGGAGAAGTTGGTCTGACCGAAATTGACTTAGAAGGTTTTGGAAGTCAGCCTTAGACGGATCGGTGGCTCCGAGTGCTCCTCACTCGGAGGGTCCGAAAATGACTTGTTCAAAGTTTGTGATGTAAGCATGAATAGGATTTGAGACAAGAAAGCATAGATAGCTAGGGGAGGTGCTTAGGCATTCTTGTCCATCCATTTGGCCAGAAAAACCAAAACAACCAAAACAACAAATGGATGTCCTCGAATGGATAAAATCATGCATTCAACATGCTCACACAATAAGATAGCAAATGAAATATGTGTCAAACATGCACAACCAACACTCTAGCTACTAGCACACAATTTGTCGATGACTAGGTCATCTATATATGAGTATATTGACTTAGGAGCCAAATGAGAACATTTGATCATAGGTCATACTCATCGTTTAAGCACAAGTGGGGTTACCACTTTTACATAAAGCATTGATGTGTTCACATCATTTGAAGATGCTTTAGAGCATCTCCAACAAGCGCGCTAAGCGGCGCGCCCAAAAAAACCATATAGCGCGCGCGCAACGCCTGTTTTGCCGCGGCGCGCAGTGCTGGCTCCAGCAGCAGCGCTATTTTGCAGCGCGCGCGTGCTGCTCCAGCGGTGCCCAAAAAATACAGCGCGCGCACACTTTTTTTTTCATACTAAAAATTGCATTAAAATAAAAAGATACAAAGATAGATAGTTCAAACATAGATAAAAAACATAGTTCTAATAAAACATAGATAAAACATAGATAGATAGTTCTAGATAGATAGATATATAGTTCGAAAATATAAAAAAAACTAATCGCTCCAGTCATCATCATCGCCTTCGTTGTTGTCGTCGGAGGAGGTCGACAGCCAAATGTCGAACCAGCGGTCATCTTCATCAGTGAAGATGGATTGGCCGCCGGCATCGCGGATGGCGCTCTGCTGACACGCCAACTCCCTCCGATGACGCCTGTCCTCGCGGCGACGTTCCCAGAACTGATGCTCGGCGACGACGTCCTCCGGGTGGAGGCGGCGCCACTCCGCCATGCGTCGCTCGTCCTCCTGGGCGACGAGGAGGTGGTTCTGCGCCGCCGTGTGCTCCGCACGATCTCGTGTGGTGTGCAGACGAGGCGGCGGGGCGAGCTCCAACGCCTGCTCGAGGGTGCGGGCGTCGTCGAAGTTCATCTGACGACGCGGCCTGCCTAGGCGCCACGCCGCCGCGTCGTACGCCCGGGCGGCCTCGTGCGCCGTCTCGTAGGTGCCGAGGGGGAGCCGGAGATCACCGGAGCGTATCTCGGCGTAGAAACCGCCGCCGTTCGGGCGCTCGCGGACGCCGCGGTAGCCCGAGGAAGAACGGCGGCGCGGCGGCATGGTGGCGCGTCGGGGGCGGCGGCGGTGCTCCGGTGCGGCGGCGGTGCGCCGGTGCGGCGGCGGTGCGCCGGTGCGGCGGTGCGCCGGTGCGGCGGTAGGGGTCGGCGGGCGCGAGAGAGAGGAGGAGAGAGGGAGAGGGAGAGGTGCAGCGAGGACCGTTCGGGCGCGCGGCGTTTGATAGCGCGCGCAGGGCGCGCCGCCGCAAAAAAGGCGCGCGGGAGGCCGCCGTTTCGCGCGCGCGCGCAAGCGGTTCCCGCGCGCGCGTCTTTCCCGCCGCCGCTGGAGCGCGGTTTTTTTCCCGCGCGCGCGAAAACGCCGATTTAGCGCGCGCGCGCGCCTTTTTCAGCGCCCGTTGGAGATGCTCTTAGCTCAATTTTTAGAGCAAAGCTCCCCCTAGATGTGAGAACCCCTTTTAAAGGGTCAAACTAACCTTGGGTTGTCGTAGAAGACTTCATGTAGATGTTGAAGATGTGGATGCTCAATGTTGATGTAGATCATCAAGAGTTGGGAGCTATCCTTTGGATTAGGGCACTTTCAATACCTACATGGGTTAGTCCCACAAGGAACAAACAAGGATATCCATGGACATAGATTGAAGTTCACAATAGATGATGTCCATGAAAGCAATGATTACCTTGTCCCTTGACTTACCAACAAGAGGGTTTGTGACTCCATGAACTAGTGCATGATGTGGAAGTTGATTGCACAAGTTCTTGCCAAAATGAATATGAGTGAAGTATGTTGGCGGAGTCACCCTCAAGAACCTTCTAGTTCTTCTTCTTCGGGATCCACATCATCTTGATGGGAATCCTTGGGGTTGTAGTTGAGCTTGACGAAGTAGAACTTGACGTGTCCTTGGGAACCCACTTGACCATGGCTTGAGGTGCTTCAATGAATGCATCAATCTCCTCTTGAAGCTTGTCCTTGGCCTTTAGCTTGTGGTCTTGTGGTGGAAGGTCATCCTGAGCTTGTTCCACATTGGAAGAAGTAGGATCATACTTCTCCTTTTGAGAAACAAACTGTGGAGTAGGGTATTGACCTTCTTCCCACTCAACACCTTCGGCGTTGAACTTTCGCTCAAAACCAATCCCTTGATTCTTCCGGTGCCTTCCTTGTTTGCGAACAATTTCCTCAAAGTTCTTGCTTCCGGCAAGACTCTTGTAGTCACCTTTCTCTATGATTTCCTTCAATAAGCTATTTTCTTGCTCAAGTGTAACTTGGCTTGAAACATTGTTAGTGGAATCAAGAGAACTACTAGAAGCAACAATATTAGATTTAACATGGTTATTGTTACTACTAGAGGAAGAATTTTTCTTATGCTTGTCATGCTTAGTCTTAATAGGTGGCAAGAAATTAGACAAGAGAAGTCGTTTGGCAAGATATGAAGAACTCTTCTTTCGAAGATCGTCATTGATCGCTTTTAGAAACTCATGTTCTTGCTCTAGAGTGAGCTTCTCGAAGCGTAGCTTCTCATGAGATCTTAGGAGCTCTCTATGATCTTCTTGAGTTGTTTCATGAGCTAACTTAAGAGTGTTTAGTTCTTTAGTTAGACGCTCAATCTCCTTCATAGCATTGTCATTCGACTCTTCTCGACTATAAAGAGTACTAGCATTTTCATCGTTACTAAGCTCACTAGATTTATCATGCAATAGCTCATCTTCCCAAGCAAGTCATCCTCATCACTATTGAAGTCAATGAATTCAGGGTGTGATACCTTGGGGCCTTTAGCCATGAAGCATCTTCCAATTCCCTCATTTGGTGAATCAAATAAGTCGTAGGAGTTGGAGGATACGAGAGCAAGACCGGCAACACCTTCATCTTGACTGTAGTCGGAGTCGGAGTGATAGCTTCCATCGGATTGATTGTCGGAGTCGGAGCCGGAGACCCATTCACCTACATGATCTTGATGTATTCTTCTTGTGTAGCTCCTTGATGACTTGTCTTTCCTCTCCGAATCCTTGCTTCTCCGAGAAGGTCTTCGTTCATAACGATCATCTCTACTCCTTCTTTCTCTCTGAGGTGACTCATCTCTTGATCTTCTTCTTGGAGATTCTTCTCTTCTTTTGTGGGGAGCCGTACACTCATTTGAGTAGTGTCCGGGTCTTCCACAATTGTAGCAGTTTCGATCACGACTAGAAGATCTCTTTTCATCATATGATCTAGACTTTGAGCTTCTTTCTTTGCCTCTATTCTTGTAGAACTTGTTGAAGTTCTTAACCATTAGGCTTATCTCTTCATTGGAAATTAACTTGTCACTTGAGGTTGTGGGAGCATCACTTGTAGCTTTGTAAGCACCACTTGACTTGTTGTGAAGCTCTTCCTTATCCTTAAGTGTCATCTCATGAGCAACAATTCTTCCAATGACTTCAGTTGGCTTGAGAGTCTTGTAGTTTGGCATCATTTGGATCAAAGTGCACACGGTGTCATACTTTCCATCCAAAGCTCTTAGAATCTTCTTAATGATGAATCGGTCGGTCATTTCTTCGCTTCCTAAGCTGGCAATCTCATTTGTGATGAGAGCAAGCCTAGAGTACATTTCAGCGACTCCTTCACCATCCTTCATCTTGAACTTGTCAAGTTGACCTTGAAGAATATCTAGCTTTGATTCCTTCACAGATTCAGTACCTTCATGCATTTCAACCAAAGTATCCCAAATCTCTTTAGCATTCTCAAGACGGCTGATTTTGTTGAACTCCTCGGGACACAAGGCATTGAGGAGAATGTCACAAGCTTGAGCATTGTTTTGCAACATCCGCAACTCTTCCAGTGTAGCTTCGCAATCCGGAACTTTTCCTTCCTCGAAGAATTCACCTTGCATACCAACACAAATAATGCCCCATGCGGCTGGGTTATGACCAAGAATATGCATTTTCATTTTATGCTTCCAACTAGCAAAATTTGTACCATCAAAGTAAGGACCTCTACGATAATTACCCTCACTAGACGCCATACTCTCCTAGGTTGTGAAACCAAGCTTATGGAGTCCAATGCAATGGAAACCAAAACAATGGAGACCAAAGCTCTGATACCACTTGTAGGATCGAAAGTATGTCTAGAGGGGGGGTGATTAGACTACTTGTAAATATAAAAATTTTGCCTTTGACAAAGAACAATTTTAGGTAGTTTCACAATTAAGATCAAGTCAAGTATCACCCTACACATGCAATTCTAGAGTATAAGCAGCGGAAAGTAAATTGCACATGTAGTAAAGAGAGGTGGAGAAGATCAAACGCAATTTGGAGACGCAATGATTTTTCCCGTGGTTCCGATAGGTAGTGCTATCGTACATCCACGTTGATGGAGACTTCAACCCATGGAGGGTAACGGCTACGCGAGTCGACGGAGGGCTCCACCCACGAAGGGTCCACGAAGAAGCAACCTTGTCTATTCCATCATGGCCTACGCCCACGGAGGGCTAGCCTTACTCGGGGTAGATCTTCACGAAGTAGGCGATCTCCTTGCCCTTACAAACTTCTTGGTTCAACTCCACATCTCGATGACGGAGGCTCCCAAGCGACACCTAACCAATCTAGGAGGCACCACCCTCCAAAAGGTAATAGATGTTGTAGATGATGATGAACTCCTTGCTCTTGTGCTTCAAATGATAATCTCCCCAACACTCAACTCTCCTCACTGATATGGCTGTGGTGGAAGAAAGGATTGAGTGGAAAGCAACTTGGGAAGGTTAGAAATCAAGTTTCATATGGTAGGAATGGAGCAACTTGATCTCAACACAAGGGTAGGTAGTTCTCTTCTCAGAAAGTGTAAGGTAGGAGTGGTAGTTCTTTCTGATGGCTCTCTCCACGAATGAAGAGGGGGTGGAGGGGTATATATAGCCTCCACACAAAATCCAACCGTTACACACATAATTGAGCAATCTCGGTGAGACCGAAGTGGAAACTCGGTCAGACCGAAAGTTCAAATATAGTGAACGTTGGGGTTTTCGGTGGGACCGAAAATACCATCTCGGTTTGTCCGATTTGAGTCAAGACAGGAACTTGCCAGTTTCGGTGAGACCGAAATCGTCAACTCGGATATTCCGATTTGAGGACAAACGGTTACAGAAGGTTGGCAGCCCGTGTTTCGGTGAGACCGAACTCAAACTCGGAATGACCGATTATTCTAGGGTTTGGCTTATGGCTGAGGTGGTTCATCTCGGTGGGACTGAGTTTGGAAAATCGGTTTGTCCGAGATTACTTATGAGTGTGTATAGTAGTGAAAGTTGCTGATAGTTGAAGGAGATATATCACTAAGCACTTGAGCAACCAGATCATCAACACAACCTCATCCCCTTTTAATAGTATTGGCTTTTCCTATGGACTCAATGTGATCTTTGATCACTAAACCAAAAATGGAGTCTTGAGCTTTTGCCAATGCTTGCCTTAGATTTTGAGGGGTCCACTTCTTCAGTCATTTCCATACCCATATCACTGAACTTCTCTGAAATGATTCTCAAGTAACTATTAGTTCAATGATATATATGTTGTTATTAATTACCAAAACCACCCGGGGATTAGTTGCACTTTCAGAGCGGATTGCTTGCCTATGTCTCGACGGGGTTGTTTCTTGTCCTTGAACCGTCGCCGGGTCATCCCTTTATATAGAGGCGACGCCCGGTCCGGTTTACAGAGTCCCGAGGCTGGCTCATACTTGTGTCCGCCTCGGTCTCTGCTCTTTCTTCCTTATCTCTCAAGTTACATGATCAGTCGGTTTATAAACCGTAACGATACACATGGGCCCTAAGCCCTCATGGGCCGTAACTCCTACTGGGTATTACAATTATACAACTAAATTACCATAATCCGGTTTATACTAGCCGGTTTATACCTGCTAGTAATATCCCTGACATTAGGACCCAAGATGATTTGAACTTGTTCACATCAATCTTCTCAGTCTTGCATGATCTTCTTTTCTTCTGTCTTCTCATTTTTGTAAACCGACCATGACGTCATCCTTGAAAATCACTTAATTTATCCGTGACATCACTTCCGTATTTATTGCGCGCAGCTGTCTATCACCTTTGTTTAAAGGCTATCCCGAGAATCGAGGCGACAGGGAATCTTTATCCAATCTTCTGCCTCCTCAAATCTCGCGCCTGCCGTTTCGTTCTCCGCCCCTTTATAAATACTGCTACCTTTCTTCCTCATTTTCCTTCCGCTCGTCCTCTTCTTCCGTCGCCCGAGCTCAAACCTCCGCCGTCGTCCGTCAAGCTCTCCTTCGCCGTCGTCCGTCAAGCTTTCCTTCGCCGGCCGCTGCATCAACCTGAGTGCGACCAGAAAAACTCCGCCGCCGCTTCTTGCTGTTTCAGGTACTCCATTTTCCTTGCTGTAGATCTATAGCTTTAGGGTTCTTCTCGCGCCTCCGCCATTAAACCTCGGAGAAAGCTTCATCTGCTCGTCTTAGGCACCAAGTTCGAAGTAGTTTCAGCCTTTAGATCTTGCCCTTAAACCTTGCCTCTGTTCCGCTGCCGTATTCTTAGATTTCGGCGTTTTAGATTCAGTCTTTTAAATTTGTCCGCTCTATATAGGATCCTTGCAGTTCTTCCTGTAATAGTCTTGCATTTGTTTTCTTTTCCCTGGGTGCTCAGATCTGTTTTACTTTAGCTATCTGTAAAAACTTGTTTCTTCACCCTTGTAGATCTGTAAAATATTCTCCGATTTAGTCAGTCAAATATCGCTTCTGTAATGCACCGACAACGAACACGACGGTTTAGCTCCTCTCTTTTGTTATTTCTGAACCGGCAGTAATGCGTTCCCTGCTTACTTTCGGGTTAGCTATGCCATTAGTCCCTTGTCTAAACCATCGGCATAACTTTGCATATGCGATCCGGTTTACATATCTGTCTTTGAATAATCCGGTTTTTATACTTTATCTTTTCAACACTTTCATTCTGTTACTATGGCTGCCAAACAGTTTGTTTCTTGCGACTGGGTTCCTTCCGTCATTACGGAAGAAGATTTAATCAATGCTGCTGCAATCGGCACACTAGGCCCTCAGTCCGTTTTAAAATAGCGGGCCCCAGGAAATGAATGTCCTCCTGCTCCCAGAGAGGGGGAGGTTATTGTCTTCTTTGACCACATTGCTCGAGGTTTCACTCCTCTCGGTTCAAAGTTCTTCCGGGACGTGCTTGCCGCTTTCCGACTTCACCCTCAGGACATAGGTCCCAACTCTATTTCAAACATCTGCGATTTTCAAGTTTTCTCAGAGGTGTATTTGCAAGAAGAGCCATCAGTCGATCTGTTCCGGGACTTCTTCCACTTGAACCGGCGAACTGAGTTTACTAGCGGACCTCATCAAGAACTGGGCGGGGTCAGAATTCAGAAGAGAAGAGATGCAATCTTTCCTCATGCCGCTCTCCACACGCACCCCAAGGATTGGAATAAGTCTTGGTTTTATTGCATTGACACTTCACCTGAAGGGGAAAATCCACTGCCGGGTTATCGCGAGCATCGTCTTCCGGAGGATCACCCTTTGCCGCAGCGCCTTAGCTCCTCAGAACGGCCCCGGTTTGCTTCTCAACTTGCCAGGCTGAAATCCTTTATAGCCAACGGTTTAACCGGAATTGATTTTATGCGCTGCTGGTTTTCTTGGAGTATCCTTCCTCTGAGTCCGCGCCCGAGTCTGATGTGTAAATATTCTGGTAAACCGGATGATCCTCAACGTTTTTCCAAGGACAAACTTTCTGAATCGGAAGTCACTGAGTCTGCTAAGAAGATGCTCAATGTCTCCTTAGAAGAATGTAGCAAAACCGGATTAGCTCCGTATTATAAGAAGAACAAGCTGCCTGCAGTAAGTCTTACTCTCTTTCATATTTCTGTAATCCGTTCCTTTAAATCGTTCTTTCAATTATCTTTCACCTTTTGAACAGGCTGATGATCCTTTTTGGAAGAGGAAACCTCAGGAAAAGGCTGGAAAACAGCCACGCCGGAAAACTTACGTTATCAAGAAAAAAAAGGCGGCTGCTGGCTCCGGTTCACATGCTGAAGATGATGATCCGGACTCTGAGGTATGAGTTAATCCGGCTATGGCTTGTTCACTTTTATCCAGATTTGTGTTAACGGTATCTTTTCACAGGAGTTGGCTGAAGGAGATAAACCGGCATAAATTGAGGTAACTATTCTTTCTTCAGATTCAGAACCACCTCCACCAAAAATTCGTCGGACAGTCCGTAAATATCAGTTTTCTCACCCTTATGCTCAATTGGACCCCAATTTTCTTTTGAAGAAACAACAACATGAAGCCCTTCGCCGGACTACCCGCCATAGCGGCCTTGCAGTTGAATCGTCCGGAATATCTCTTACTCCGGCTCGGAGGCGCCGCTCTGAGGTTATACTCTCTCCAACTCTCCTTCATCCCAAGGCCGGGCTTATACGCAAACCGCTTAAACCGTCTGACCCTAATTATCAGGAGACTCCCTTATCTTCCTCTGGCGAATCCACTACCACACAAGTTCCTCCTCTGAAAACTGTCCCTGGGTAAGTCCTTTCTCTTATCCGGTTTATCTTTGCATTTGCCTTACAGTTCTGACTTCTTTTATCAATTTCTTTCAGCAAGCCTAAACCCAGCAAAAGGGCCAAAGACAACAAAACAACTGCTGAGATTGCCACTGATGATCCGGCGGTTGACCTGGATACAACCGTCCCTCCGGAAGGCGAGCCCACAATTCCGCTTGAAGACCCTGCTCCTATGGACCATACTACTATGCCTGAAAATCCTAACCCTGAGAACGTCCATGACCCGGCGAGTCCTGCCCGGGTCGATCCTCCTCAAACTAGCCCTGCTCACACTAGTCCGGTTCACACCGCTACTCCACCACCAGCAACTGCCCCTTCTCCGGATGTCCAGATAACTGGTACTGCTTATACTGCTCCTGCTGAACCCACTGTCTTAGCTAAGCACATAGCTAAAGCGGAGAAAATCCATCAAGAGAAGGGTAAATGGAGCACGGAGTTGTCTGGTTTCGCCGATCTGAGTGCCCAAGAGCTCTATTCCGGGTATTTGAACCGGCTTCACACCGGCCGGGACTATGAAGCGGGCTTAATCAGCATGATGAAAGAAAAATACGAGGTAACTCCCTTGTCTTTGTTTTACTTTTGTTGCGTTTCTGTCCATACCATGGTAGCCCCCAAGTTCCGGTTTAGCTGCATTTAGAAGGTGAACCGGTACTTCCTGTTTGAGCAGATGATCTTATATTAGCCCCCAAGTGCCAGGGGCATAATTCGGTTTATGTGCCTGGGACTTGTTTGAATTTTTCCTCTGATACTTCAACTATCCATTAGCCCCCAAGTGTCAAGTAGACAACTTGTTTGTGTGCTTGAGACTTGTCTTTGAATTGCTACTGTTTGACGCTTCAACTGCCCATTAGCCCCCAAGTGTCAAGTGGATAACTTGGTTATGTGCTTGAGACTTGCCTGATTTTTACCTTTATTCCACTTGATTTTTCTTGCAGGCTGATTTGAGCTGGCGGGCTGAAGAAATTACTGAACTCCGAAACAGACTTGCCGAAACTGAATCTGCTGCTGCTAAGGCCAAGAAAGATTTAGCGGTGAGTTTAACTACCGCTGAACAGCTGAAGAAGTTTTTTGAAGAGGAGCGGACAGCCTTTGAAGTACAAAAGAAGGATCTGGAAAAGGGCAAAGGACGCTGAGGAAGCCCTTAATCCGGTGACTGAAGAGTTAACCGGTTTAAAGCGGCAAATAGAACTGATGACTTCTGCTGTCTTCGATAAGTACTTAATCTGTATTCCTTCTTTCATCCTTGCAATCTTTAATCCGTTCCGGTTTAACTGTGATAATCATATGCAGGGCGCCGTGTCACCCATCTTGGGGATGACTTATGGAAGAAACTCAAGGCGTCTTATACTCTGGTTGAGCAGCTGTATTCCGGCGCTCAAAGGATCATAAGCGCAATGTCCTTCAATAAACCGGCCCCCACTACCATCCAAGGCACTTTAGAGAAACTTTCTGTCTTGCCTGCACGCTTAGAGGAAACGAAGAAATCTGCCGCTCGAGCCGGTTCTCTCATGGCACTTACCAGAGCTAAAGCATGGGTTCCAGATTTTGATCCGGAAGAGGCCTTGAACGGGTATCCCAGTACTAAAGAAGACGGATCAACTTTCACTGCCAAGGATCTTCACGCTTTAACTAAGGAGATGCGTCCTCTCGCGAGCAAGCTGGCTGCCGAAACAGATTTGTCCAGGTATCATCCGGGATATGATTTACAGAATGAGCGGGTGGATCGGCCGGTTTATGATACCGTGAATCTAATCCCACCAGTGCGCCCTCATACTTTCGTCCCAGATATTGATCCATCTGAACTTATCACGGAAGAGATGTACTTTCGCGCTTTAACGAAAATCGATTGGTGTGTTCCTGACTTCCAGCCGCTTCAAGAAGAGGAAGAGACTCCGGAACAAGTTGATCCCCAGCCTTCGCAGCACGAGGAGGCGTAGGCCATTGTGTAGTTTTGTAGTTGCAGTCTCATTTTGCTGGACAGTCTTTTAATCCATTCAGGCTTGCTATGCCTTGTAATAGGATAGCCTAAAACATTATTCGTCTTGATCCGGATGTTCCAACTTCTTGTTTTGACGTTGCCAATTTAAATCTGGTCTGATATGGTTTATCCTGCATATTATCTGTTCCTGCATAGATAACACTGAAAATATGTCCTAGCGGTTTACCGCTGGACCAATTAAATTGCTCACACAATATATCAAACAAGTGTTTTGTTTGTACCAGAAATAACTTCATACCTGCCATCAAGTATGCTTGATATTCTAAATCCGACGGAATTTGCAATTTTTCGGAGGGAGCCTTTGATAAACTCAATAATAATCCCGGGTTTTATAGAAGCTACCGGTTTAGATCATGCTGGAATTCTGTCCAGACTTTTTAAGATATGTGGTCAACTCTGGAATTGTCCCACTCCGGATTAAAGAACCATAAAACACAAATATCAGAAATGCAAGTTTGCAAATAAAACCATGTAGTCGAGGCTTTTAATGAGCTGCCAGGCTCAAAGCAAGGTTCAGCCAATCAATGGATGCGGGTACCATCTAGAGGGCCTTATGGTTCAGATACGACCATAGGAACCGGATACAACCAACAGGGGTTAAGCTAGGATTCGGGTACAATCCTGCCCCCTGCTGGCCATATAAAACTTAGCCAATCAATGGATTCGGATACAATCCATCGGGCTTATGCCATGTCCTCTTTGGTTCGGATACGACCTATGTTTGAACAGAATGGCATTATTAAGTTTGGGTATGTTCTCTTTGGTTCGGATACGACCTATGTTTGAACAGGAATCCCTTCAGTAAGTTTGGCTATGTTCTCTTTGGTTCGAATACGACCTATGTTTGAACAGGAAGCCCTTCAGTGGGTTTGGCTATATTCTCTTTGGTTCGAATACGACCTATGTTTGAACAGGAAACCCTTCA
>LR738710.1:705598008-705619905 GCA_902687465.1 Secale cereale | reverse complement strand
CCCTTCAGTGGGTTTGGCTATGTTCTCTTTGGTTCGAATACGACCTATGTTTGAACAGGAAGCCCTTCAGTGGGTTTGGCTATGTTCTCTTTGGTTCGAATACGACCTATGTTTGAACAGGAAGCCCTTCAGTGGGTTTGGCTATGTTCTCTTTGGTTCGAATACGACCTATGTTTGAACAGGAAGCCCTTTAGTGGGTTTGGCTATGTTCTCTTTGGTTCGAATACGACCTATGTTTGAACAGGAAGCCCTTCAGTGAGTTACTGCTCTAGAGTGCATATGCCCTGCATAACCAGCTAGACCGACCAAAGTATTTGAAATACGACATATAATAAGAAATATATGGTTATCACCATAAGACACTTGTATTGGAAAAAAGGCTGAGCCCCCGGTTTACCGAGGGTGCCGGTTTATTCATTAATCATAATATATACATAGGATACAGTAGAGCTCATGGCTCAGGTATAGTAGGGCCGCAAGAGGGCGATGTTCCACGGCCTCTTTGTCTCTTCTTCTGACGTCCGTGAGTCCTTGTGTTCTCGAAGGTCCACCAGGTAATATGAACCGTTGTGCAGATTCTTGCTGACCACAAAGGGCCCTTCCCAAGGCGGGGATAACTTGTGCATATCTGTTTGATCTTGGATGAGCCGGAGTACCAAATCTCCCTCCTGGAACGTCCTGGTCTTGATCCGGCGGCTGTGATATCTGCGCAAGTCTTGTTGATAAATTGCAGACTGTGCTGCTGCTATATCACGCTCTTCATCCAGCCGGTCCAAACTGTCTTGTCTCGCCTGCTCATTGGCCGCTTCAACATAGGCTGTCACCCGTGGCGAATCATGAAGGATATCACTTGGAAGGACTGCTTCAGCACCATACACCATAAAGAAAGGTGTATACCCTGTGGACCGGTTTGGCGTAGTATTGATGCTCCAGAGAACAGAAGGTAACTCTTCAACCCAGCACCCTGGTGTTCTTTGCAGGGGAGTCATAAGCCGGGGTTTGATACCTCGCAAAATCTCCTGATTCGCTCTTTCAGCTTGACCATTGGATTGAGGGTGGGCTAGAGAAGACACGTCTAAGCGAATATGCTCCCGTTGACAAAATTCTTCCATCTCTCCTTTAGATAAATTGGTGCCGTTATCTGTGATGATGCTGTGTGGAAAGCCAAGCCGAAAAATTACCTTTTTGATAAATTTAACCGCTGTTGCCGCATCACACTTGCTCACAGGCTCTGCCTCAATCCACTTCGTAAATTTATCCACAACCACCAGTAGAAGAGTTTTCTGATCTTGGGATCGTTTGAAGGGCCCAACCATATCAAGCCCCCAAGTCGCAAACGGCCAGGTTATTGGTATCATCCGGAGCTCCTGTGCCAGAACAAGAGCACGTCGTGAAAACTTCTGACAAGCATCACACTTCCGGACTAGATCCGCCGCATCAGCATGGGCTGTCAACCAATAGAACCCATGTCGAAAAGCTTTAGCCACCAAGGATTTTGAACCGGCATGATGGCCACAATCCCCTTCGTGGATCTCCCGAAGAATATCACAACCTTCCTCAGCTGACACACACCGCTGAAACGCTCTGAAACGCTGCGATGATGAAGTCCTCTGTTTGCAATTGTCATGGATTTAGAGCGCCGGATTATCTGTCTTGCTTCGATCTCGTCGTCCGGCAGCTCTCCTCGGCTTAGATACGCCAAATAGGGCAGCGTCCAATCCGGAATAACATGAAGTGCCGCAACTAGATGTGCCTCCGGATCAGGAACATCCAGATATTCCTCTGATGGTACTTGAACTGATGGACTGTGCAGCTCATCCAAAAAAGTATTTGGTGGTACCGGTTTACATTGAGAACCCAGCCGGCTTAGAGCATCGGCCGCTTCATTCCTTCGCCGGTCTATGTGATCCATCTGATACCCCTTGAAACATCCTGCAACTGCTTCAACTTCTCGTCTGTAAGCTGCCATGAGAGGATCTCTCGAATCCCACTTGCCGGATACTTGCTGTGCCACCAAATCTGAATCGCCAAAGCACTTGACCCGGCTCAAGTTCATTTCCTTGGCCATCCACAAGCCATGAAGCAATGCTTCATACTCTGCTGCATTATTAGTACAAGGAAACAATAAACGGAGGACATAACAAAACTTGTCTCCTTGCGGGGAAGTTAAAACAACTCTAGCCCCCGAGCCTTCTAACTGCCTTGAACCGTCAAAGTGAATCGTCCAGTATGTAAGATCCGGCTTCTCCTATGGTGTTTGCAGCTCTGTCCAATCATTGATGAAATCCACCAATGCTTGAGATTTGATAGCGGTGCGTGGCACATATTTCAATTCGTGTGGGCTGAGCTCAATGGCCCACTTCGCCACTCTGCCCGTAGCTTCCCTGTTCTGGATTATATCCCCCAATGGTGCTGAACTAACAACAGTTATTGGGTGGCCTTGAAAATAATGCTTGAACTTCCGGTTTGCCATGAACACACCATATACCAGCTTCTGCCAATGTGGGTACCTTTGCTTGGACTCAATGAGAACTTCACTGACGTAATAGACCGGACGCTGAACCGGGTATTCCTTCCCTGCCTCCTTTCGTTCAACCACGATTGATACGCTGACTGCCCGTGCATTGGCGGTGACGTATAACAGCAACGACTCATTATCAACAGGGGCAGCCAGGACCGGCGGCTTTGCCAGCTGCCGCTTAAAATCCTCAAACGCAGCGTTTGCTTCATCATTCCATGTAAATCGGTCCGTCTTCTTCAACATCTGATAAAGCGAAGCCGCCTTCTCTCCCAAACGGCTGATGAACCGGCTCAATGCTGTGATCCGGCCAGCGATACGCTGAACATCATTGATGCAAACCGGTTTAGTCAAAGATGTGATTGCCTTGATCTTCTCCAGATTAGCTTCTATCCCTCTGTTTGACACCAAGAATCCAAGGAGCTTGCCTGCCGGAACACCAAAAGCACACTTCTCCGGATTAAGCATCATTTTATAGGCTCGAAGATTATCAAAAGTCTCCTTGAGGTCCTCTATCAGTGTCTCCTCCTTCCTTGATTTCACTACAATATCATCCACATAGGCATGAACATTCCTCCCTATCTGCCCCTTAAGACAATTCTGTACGCAACGTTGATAAGTTGCTTGGGCACTCTTGAGCCCAAAGGGCATAGAAACATAGCAAAAGGCACCAAAAGGCGTTATGAAGGACGTCTTCTCCTGGTCTTTAACTGCCATCTTGATCTGGTGATACCCTGAATATGCATGCAAAAAACTTAGCCGCTCACATCCTGCTGTAGCATCGATGATATGATCAATGCGAGGGAGAGCAAAAGGATCCGTTGGACAAGCTTTGTTTAGATCCGTGTAATCCACACACATTCTCCACTTTCCATTCTTCTTTAGCACTAGCACCGGATTAGCCAACCACTCCGGGTGAAAAACTTCTAGTATGAACCCTGCGGCCAAAAGCCTGGCCACTTCTTCTCCTATAGCCTTGCGCCTTTCTTCATTGAAGCGGCGTAGATACTGCTTGACCGGTTTAAACTTCGGATCAATATTAAGACTTTGCTCAGCGAGTTCCCTCGGTATACCTGGCATGTCAGAAGGTTTCCATGCAAAGATATCCCGGTTCTCACAGATGAACTCGATGAGCGCGCTTTCCTATTTGGGATCAAGGTTAGCACAGATAGTGAACTGCTTGGATGAATCGCCTGGCACAAAGTCAACTTGCTTGGTCTCCTCTGCTGACTTAAACTTTAACGCCGGATCATGCTCCGTAGTTGGCTTCTTCAACGGGGACATATCCGCCGGATCAACATTGTCTTTGTAAAACTTCAACTCCTCCGTAGCACATATTGCCTCCGCGTAGGCAGCGTCTCCTTCCTCACACTCCAATGCAATCTTGCGACTTCCATGAACCGTGATTCTTCCTTTGTGACCCGGCATCTTGAGCTGTAGATAAACATAACATGGTCTGGCCATAAATTTGGCATAAACCGTCCTCCCGAATAGAGCATGATAAGGGCTCCGGATCTTGACGACTTCAAAGGTTATCATCTCTGACCTGGAATCCTGTTCATCTCCAAAGGTAACTTCTAGGTCAATTTTCCCAACTGGGTAAGCTGATTTACCTGGCACCACTCCATGAAACACCGTATTTGATTGTCTTAGCTTTTTATCCATCAGCCCCATGCGACGGAAAGTCTCATAATATAAGATATTGATGCTACTGCCGCCGTCCATGAGGACTTTGGTGAACTTGTAGCCGCCCACCTGTGGTGCTACTACCAAGGCCAAGTGGCCCGGATTATCAACTCGCAGCGGGTGATCCTCCCTGCTTCACACAATGGGCTGCTCTGACCAGCGCAGGAATTGTGGCGTCGCCGGTTCAACCGCGTGGACCGCCCGCTTCAAAACTTTTTGATCTCGTTTACACAAACTCGTGGTGAACACATGATACTGCCCACTACTCAACTCCTTCGGATTACTCTGATATCCGGATTGCGGCTGCTGTTGCTGACGCTGCTGATTACCTTGGTTATTGTGATTCCCCTGGCCCTGCTGTTGGTTGTTTTGGTTATTGTAACCACCTTGACCATGCTGCTGATTGCCTTGGTTATTATAGCCTCCTTGACCATATTGGTTATTGCCTCGGTTATTATAACCATTGTTGTTGCCACGATATCCTGATCCGGAACCGTTTCCCTGGTGACCCGGACCATAAAATCCTAGGCCTGAACTGCCGCCTGGAGGCCCGTTGTTGGAGCTGAACCGGCTCGTTACGGCTTCCATCATGTTCTTGCATTCTCCTATAGTGTGTTTTGCTGGATGTTCCCTTGAGCCGTGTTTCGGACAAGGCTCATTTAACTCTTGCTCCCAGCTAATGGTCCGTCCACTGGTTTGTAGAGGTGGCTTACCTTTATTGCGCTGAAAACCCCCCTGAACTTGGGTATTGGCTACAAAATCAGAGGCACCCTTCGCTTTTCGCTTGCCTAAGAAGCTTGTACTAGCCGGATTAACTTGTGCCGGTTTACCAGGCTTATTGACTTTTCCAGCTTTGTCTCCCTCCGCTTCTGGATACTTAGTGTTGTCGAAGTCCCCGTACTTCACCAGAGCGCTCATGAGAGTTCCCATGTCATTACAATCCCGTTTAAGCCGTCCCAGTTTTAACTTTAGAGACTCAAACCGGCAATTATTTTCCAGTGTCACTATTGCCGTACTGGGATTGATACCATTCGAAGAGTGCAAGATTTCTGATACTCGCTGCACCCATGCACTTGTAGACTCCTGTTCTCCTTTTATACAGGCTGCTAGATCTACCACAGACATCGGCTGCTTGCACGTATCCTTAAAGTTTTTGATATACTGGCGATGTAACTCTCCCCACGATGCAATAGAATTAGGGGGTAAACCCTTTAGCCAGGTCCGGGCTGTACCTTCAAGCATCATGGTGAAGTATTTCGCACAAGCCGCTTCATCTACGTCCAGCATCTCCATGGCCATCTCGTAACTCTCAACCCAAGCTTCTGGAGCCAAATCTGTTGTGTAATTAGGCACCTTACGTGGACCTTTACAATCCTTGGGCAGCTTCACGCTTCTTAAAGCGGGGATAAGACATTGCACCCCAAAGGAACTCGTTGTGACTCCTGTCTCTGCTGTGGTTGAGTGAACCGGCGTCGTTTGACAGACCTCCTCATGGGCCACCGATCTAACCCGATTTGCATCCTGAGCTTGTGCATCCGCGCCAGCCGGATTATTTTGTCTGTGACGGTGTCGCCTGCGTTCACTACTAGACACTTCTGGTTCCTCCCAATGCCTAGTGTAACTCCGGCTGTGGCGTGGTGTTGAATGGAGCCTCTCCCTGCTATAAGAATATGCTTGCTGTTGTGTTAATGCCGTGTTAAGTAGATCCTTGACCCTGTGTGCCTCCAACGTCACGGGGGATGTCCCCTCAATGGGTAAAGCGGCCAGGCATGAAGCGGCAGCAACAATGTTGTCCAAAGGGTTTGAGTAATGACCCGGAGGGGTCGGGATATGAGGCGCAGACATGACCCGCCGATCTTGCTCCGCAGTAGGCTGCTGAACCGGCTCATCCCTAGCCGGGGCTGCCCTCCGGTTTGTCACCGGGTCATTGCTAGTTCCCGCTCCTGGTGTCCTGAAAAGATTTGTCGCCTCGTAAACCGGCGGTCGATGAGACTGGTACTTCCGACTCCTTACTCCCTGTACAGAGGCATGTTCCATCCTTAGCTGAAAAGCCTGATCATCCAGCTCTGCCCGTCTCATTGCTACCATAGCCTTTTCTGCCTTCAGATTTTCTTTCGCTTGATCAATCCGGCCCTTTAGCTGAAGGAGCTCTGCATCGTGTTGCGCCTTGCCTGCTGGAGCTACCTCTGCCATGGCTCGGGTTGTGAACTCCTCGATCAAGGTGGATAGAGCGTTAGAGGGCGAGAGGGCCTAGCCGCTCCCCCCTACACCAGCTTCTGCTGTCATTGCCCCGTTCACCGTGGACTGTGGCGTAGGTTGTGAACCAGCCATAAAGACAGCCACTCGATTTGGCGGATCAAAGGGGTCCGGAATGCTGTCTCCGTCGGACACACCCTCAGACCGGCCGTCCCGCAACTGATACAAAGACTCAGTCTCTCCGGATGAAGATTCACTGTCGGAATAGATAACTGTCTCGCCACCGGAATCCGAGCCGTCCTCGGCTTGAACCCCGTGAACTGCTCCAACAAAAACGCGCTTTATGGCGGGCTGAATCCGGGCTGATCTCGCACGCTGAGCCGGCTCGACGATGTTGGGGAAGACGTCCGGCTCAGGTCCCGGTTCGCCGATCTTGCCAATAAAAATGTGGATGTCGCCGAAGGGAACCCGGTACCCGTATTCAATTGAATCGGCCTCCGGTCCCCAGCCTGCGTCGTCGATGTAGATCCGGCCGCGGCGACTCTTGGTCATCCGGCCGACCGCGTAACCCTTGAGCCCTTCAAAGCTGCCCTTCAAGAACTCGAAACCATCGTGCGGAGGCCGCACGGTGGGCGCCAACTGTCGTGGAATTAACACGGCAGATGTCCGGTTTAACGGACTTAGTGATGGAACCATCACACAGGTTAGCTTGAAGGGGTTAAAAGCACAAAGGACACAGAGGGTTTATACTAGTTCGGCCCCTTCGATGAAGGTAAAAGCCTACGTCTAGTTTGGTTTGGTATTGCTTGGGCGTCGATGAACAGGGAGCTGATTGCTTGCCTGTGTCTCGACGGGGTTGTTTCTTGTCCTTGAACTGTCGCCGGGTCGTCCCTTTATATAGAGGCGACGCACGGTCCGGTTTACAGAGTCCCGAGGCTGGCTCATACTTGTGTCCGCCTCGGTCTCTGCTCTTTCTTCCTTATCTCTCAAGTTACATGATCAGTCGGTTTATAAACCGTAACGATACACATGGGCCCTAAGCCCTCATGGGCCGTAACTCCTACTGGGTATTACAATTATACAACTAAATTACCATAATCTGGTTTATACTAGCCGGTTTATACCTGCTAGTAATATCCCTGACAGGTTCCACCGACTAACATGCACTAGTTGCATAAGGTGACTAGCGGGTGTCTGTCTCTCCCACTTTAGTCGGATCGCATTCGATGAAAAGGGTCCTTATGAAGGGTAAATAGAAATTGGCATATCATGTTGTGGTTTTGGCGATGTAAGAAACATTCTTGCTAGAAACCAATAGCAGCCACGTAAAAACTTGCAAAAAAATTAGAGGACGTCTAACTTATTCTTGCAGCATGTGCCGTGTGATGTGATATGGCCAAATGGATGTGATGAATGATATATATGTGATGTATGAGATTGATCATGTTCATGTAATAGGAATCACGACTTGCATGTTGATGAGTATGACAACCGGCAGGAGCCATAGGAGTTGTCTTTATTTTATTGTATGACCTGCGTGTCATTGAAAACGCCATGTAATTACTTTACTTTATTGCTAACCGTTAGCCATAGTAGTAGAAGTAATGTTTGGCGAGACAACTTCATGAAGACCCGATGACGGAGATCATGATGACGGAGATCATGGTGTCATGCCGGTGACAATGATGATCATGGAGCCCCGAAGATGAAGATCAAAGGAGCAAAATGATATTGGCCATATCATGTCACTATTTGATTGCATGTGATGTTTATCATGTTTATACATCTTATTTTCTTAGAACGACGGTAGTAAATAAGATGATCTCTCACTAAAAATTTCAAGAATTGTGTTCCCCCTAACTGTGCACCGTTGCTAAGGTTCGTTGTTCCAAAACACCACGTGATGATCGGGTGTGATAGGCTCTAACGTTCACATACAACGGGTGTAAGCCAGATTTACACACGTAATACACTTAGGGTTCACTTGACGAGCCTAGCATGTACAAACATGGCCTCGGAACACGGAATACCGAAAGGTCGAACATGAGTCGTATAGAAGATACGATCAACATAAAGATGTTCATCGTTGAAGACTAGTCCGTCTCACGTGATGATCGGACACGGCCTAGTCGATTCGGATCATGTATCACTTAGATGACTAGAGAGATGTCTATCTAAGTGGGAGTTCATTAAAATTGTTTAGATGAACTTAATTGTCATGAACATAGTCTAAAATCTTTACAATATGTCTTGTAGATCCAATGGCCCACGCTAATGTTGTCCTCAACTTCAACGCGTTCCTAGAGAAAACCAAGCTGAAAGACGATGGCAGCAACTATACGGATTGGGTCCGTAACTTGAGGATCATCCTCATAGCTGCCAAGAAAACATATGTCCTTGAAGCACCGCTAGGTGACGCTCCCGCCCCAGCGAACCAAGACGTTATGAACGCTTGGCAGTCGCGTTGTGATGATTACTCCCTGGTTCAGTGCGGTATGCTTTACAGCTTAGAATCGGGGCTCCAAAAGCGTTTTGAGCAACACGGAGCATATGAGATGTTCCAAGAGTTGAAAATGGTTTTCCAAGCTCATGCCCGAGTCGAGAGATATGACGTCTCCGACGCATTCTACAGTTGTATGATGGAGGAGAATAGTTCTGTCAGCGAGCATATACTCAAATTGTCTGGGTTGAACAATCGCTTGTCTCTGTTAGGAATTAATCTCCCAGATGAAGCAGTCGTTGACAAAATCCTTGAGTCGCTCCCACCTAGCTACAAGAGCTTCGTGATGAACTTCAATATGCAAGGGATGGAGAAGTCCATTCCCGAGGTGTATTCAATGCTGAAATCAGTGGAGGTGGAGATCAAGAAAGAACATCAAGTGTTGATGGTGAATAAAACCACTAAGTTCAAGAAAGGCAAGGGTAAGAAGAACTTCAAGAAGGACGGCAAAGGAGTTGCCGCGCCCGGTAAGCCAGTTTCCGGGAAGAAGCCGAAGAATGGACCCAAGCCTGACACTTAGTGCTTTTATTGCAAGGGAACGGGTCACTGGAAGCGGAACTACCCCAAATACTTAGCAGACAAGAAGGCCGGCAACGTCAAAGGTATATGTGATATACATGTTATTGATGTGTACCTTACCAGCGCTCGTAGTAGCTCCTGGGTATTTGATACCGGTGCCGTTGCTCACATTTGTAACTCAAAGCAGGAGCTGCGGAATAAGCGGAGACTGGCGAAGGACGAGGTGACGATGCGCGTCAGGAATGGTTCCATGGTCGATGTGATCGCCGTCGGCACGCTACCTCTACATCTACCTTCGGGATTAGTTTTAAACCTCAATAATTGTTATTTAGTACCAGTTTTGAGCATGAACATTGTATCTGGATCTCGTTTAATGCGAGATGGCTACTCATTTAAATCGGAGAATAATGGTTGTTCTATTTATATGAGAGAAATGTTTTATGGTCATGCCCCGCTGGTCAATGGTTTATTCTTAATGAATCTCGAACGTGATATTACACATATTCATAGTGTGAATGCCAAAAGATGTAAGGTTGATAATGATAGTCCCACATACTTGTGGCATTGCCGCCTTGGTCATATTGGTGTCAAACGTATGAAGAAGCTCCATGCAGATGGACTTTTGGAGTCTCTTGATTATGAATCATTTGACACGTGCGAACCATGCCTCTTGGGCAAGATGACCAAGACTCCGTTATCCGGAACAACGGAGCGAGCAACCAACTTGTTGGAAATCATACATACCGATGTGTGCGGTCCAATGAGTGTTGAAGCTCGCGGAGGCTATCGTTATGTTCTCACCCTCACAGATGAATTAAGTAGATATGGGTATGTCTAGTTGATGAAACACAAGTTTGAGACCTTTGAAAAGTTCAAGGAATTTCAGAATGAGGTTGAGAATCAACGTGACGGAAAAATAAAGTTCTTACGATCGGATCGTGGAGGAGAATATTTAAGTCACGAACTTGGCACGCACCTAAGGAACTGTGGAATTGTTTCACAATTGACACCGCCTGGAACACCTCAGAGTAATGGTGTGTCCGAACGTCGTAATCGTACTCTGTTGGACATGGTGCGATCTATGATGTCTCTTACCGACTTACCGCTATCATTTTGGGGTTATGCTTTAGAGACTGCCGCATTCACTTTAAATAGGGCTCCGTCTAAATCCGTTGAGACGACACCGTATGAACTTTGGTTTGGCAAGAAACCTAAGTTGTCATTTCTAAAAGTTTGGGGATGCGATGCTTATGTCAAGAAACTACAACCTGAAAAGCTCGAACCCAAATCGGAAAATGCATCTTCATAGGATACCCTAAGGAAACTATTGGGTACACCTTCTACCTCAGATCCGAAGGCAAGGTCTTCGTTGCCAAGAATTGATCCTTTCTAGAGAAAGAGTTTCTCTCGAAAGAAGTGAGTGGGAGGAAAGTGGAACTTGATGAGGTGGTAGTCACCCCTTCCGAACCGGAAAGTAGCGCAGCGTAGGAAGATGTTCCTGTGGTGCCTGCACCGACTAGGGAGGAAGTTAATGATAATGATCATGAAGCTTCAGATCAAGTTACTACTGAACTTCGTAGGTCCACAAGGACATGTTCCGCACCAGAGTGGTACGGCAACCCTGTCCCTGTCTTGGATATCATGTTGTTAGACAACGATGAACCTTCGAACTATGAAGAAGCGATGGCGGGCCCGGATTCCAACAAATGGCTTGAAGCCATGAAATCCGAGATAGGATCCATGTATGAAAACAAAGTATGGACTTTGGTGGACTTGCCCGATGATCCGCACGCTATAGAAAATAAATGGATCTTTAAGAAGAAGACTGACGCGGATGGTAATGTGACCATCTATAAGGCTCGACTTGTCGCTAAAGGTTATCGACAAGTTCAAGGGATTGACTACGACGAGACTTTCTCTCCCGTAGCAATGTTGAAGTCCGTCCGAATCATGTTAGCAATTGCCGCATTCTATGATTATGAGATATGGCAAATGGACGTCAAAACAGCATTCCTTAATGGCTTCCTCAAGGAAGAACTGTATATGATGCAGCCGGAAGGTTTTGTCGATCCTGAGAATGCTAACAAGGTATGCAAGCTCCAGCGCTCAATCTATGGGCTGGTGCAAGCATCTCGGAGTTGGAACATTCGCTTTGATGAGGTGATCAAAGCGTTTGGATTTATACAGACTTGGGGAGAAGCCTGTATTTACAAGAAAGTGAGTGGGAGCTCTGTAGCATTTCTTATATTATATGTGGATGATATATTGCTGATGGGAAATGATGTAGAATTCTTGGAAAGCATAAATGCCTACTTGAATAAGAGTTCTTCAAAGAAGGACCTTGGAGAAGCTGCTTACATATTAGGCATCAAGATCTATAGAGATAGATCGAGACGCCTCATTGGTCTTTCACAAAGCACATACCTTGACAAGATATTGAAGAAGTTCAATATGGATCAGTCCAAGAAGGGGTTCTTGCCTGTATTGCAAGGTATGAGATTGAGCACGGCTCAATGCCCGACCACGACAGAAGATAGAGAAAAGATGAGTGTCATCCCCTATGCCTCGGCCATAGGTTCTATTATGTATGCCATGCTGTGTACCAGACCTGATGTGAACCTTGCCATAAGTTTGGTGGGGAGGTACCAAAGTGATCCCGGTATGGAACACTGGACAGTGGTCAAGAACATCCTGAAGTACCTGAAAAGGACTAATGCCATGTTTCTCGTTTATGGAGGTGACAAAGAGCTCGTCGTAAAGGGTTACGTCGATGCTAGCTTCGACACAGATCTGGATGACTCCAAGTCACAAACCGGATACGTGTATATTTTGAATGGAGGAGCAGTCAGCTGGTGCAGTTGCAAGCAAAGCGTCGTGGCGGCATCTACATGTGAAGTGCAGTACATAGCTGCTTCCGAAGCAGCGCAGGAAGGAGTCTGGATGAAGGAGTTCATCACCGACCTAGGAGTTATTCCAAGTGCGTCGGGCCCGATGACTCTCTTCTGTGACAACACTGGAGCTATTGCCATTGCCAAGGAGCCCAGGTTTCACAAGAAGACAAAGAACATCAAGCGCCGTTTCAACTCCATCCGGAATTATATTCAAGATGGAGACATAGATATTTGTAAAGTGCATACGGATCTGAATGTCGCAGATCCGTTGACTAAACCTCTTCCACGAGCAAAACATGATCAACACCAGAACTCTATGGGTGTTCGATTCATCACAATGTAACTAGATTATTGACTCTAGTGCAAGTGGGAGACTGTTGGAAATATTCCCTAGAGGCAATAATGAAATGGTTATTATTATATTTCCTTATTCATGATAATTGTCCGTTATTCATGCTTGAATTGTATTATCCGGAAACAGTGATACATGTGTGAATACATAAACCACAACATGTCCCTAGTAAGCCTCTAGTTACTAGCTCGTTGATTAACAGATGGTTACGGTTTCCTGAGCATGGACAGTGGATGTCATTGATAACGGGATCACATCATTAGGAGAATGATGTGATGGACAAGACCCAATCCTAAGCCTAGCACAAGATCGTGTAGTTCGTATGCTAAAGCTTTTCCATTGTCAAGTATCCTTTCCTTAGACCATGAGGTTGTGCAACTCCCGGATACCGTAGGAATACTTTGGGTGTGCCAAACGTCACAACGTAACTGGGTGGCTATAAAGGTACACTACGGGTATCTCCGAAAGCATCTGTTGGGTTGGCATGAACCGAGACTGGGATTTGTCACTCCGTATGACAGAGAGGTATCTCTGGGCCCACTCGGTAAGACATCATCATAATGAGCTCAATGTGACTAAGGCGTTGGTCACGGGATGATGTATTACGGAACGAGTAAAGACACTTGCCATGACAAGATTGAACAAGGTATCGGTACACCGACAATCGAATCCCGGGCAAGTACTATACCGATAGACAAAGGGAATCGTATACGGGATTGATTGAATCCTCGACATCGTGGTCCATCCGATGAGATCATCGAGGAGCATGTGGGAGCCAACATGGGTATCCAGATCCCGTTGTTGGTTATTGACCGGAGAGTCGTCTCGGTCATGTCTACGTGTCTCCCGAACCCGTAGGGTCTACACACTTAAAGTTTGGTGACGCTAGGGTTGTAGAGATATAAGTATGCGGAAACCCGAAAGTTCTTCGGAGTCCCGGATGAGATCCCGGACGTCACGAGGAGTTCCGGAATGGTCCGGAGGTAAAGAATTGTATATAGAAAGTCCAGTTTCGGCCACCGGGAAGGTTTCGGGGGTTACAGGTATTGTACCGGGACCACCGGAAGGGTCCCGGGGGTCCACCAGGTAGGGCCACCTATCCCGGAGGGCCCCATGGGCTGAAAGAGGAAGGGAACCAGCCCCTGGTAGGCTGGTGCACCTTCCTTGGGCCTCCCCTGCGCCTAGGGTTGGAAACCTAGGGGTGGGGGGCGCCCCACCTGACTTGGGGGGCAAGTCCCCCCTAGGCCGCCCCCCCTAGAGATGGGATCTCTAGGGACGGCGCACCCCCCCTAGGCCCCCTATATATAGTGGGGGGAGGGAGGGCACGCGCACCCTATGCCCTGGCGCCTCCCTCTCCCTCCCGTGACACATCTTCCTCCTCCCGCAGCGCTTGGCGAAGCCCTGCTGGAATCCCGCTACTTCCACCACCACGCCGTCGTGCTGCTGGATCTCCATCAAACTCTCCTCCCCCCTTGCTGGACTAAGAAGGAGGAGACATCGCTGCTCCATACGTGTGTTGGACGCGGAGGTGCCGTCCGTTCGGCGCTAGGATCATCGGTGATTTGGATCACGACGAGTACGACTCCATCATCCCCGTTCTCTTGAACGCTTCCGCTCACGATCTACAAGGGTATGTACATGCACTCCCCTCTCCCTCGTTTCTAGATGACTCCATAGATTGATCTTGGTGAAGCATATAATTTTTTTGATTTCTGCTACGATCCCCAACACGATATGTGTAGATAGAGCATGGCATCACAATATAACTCTACGACTCAAAGTATCTATTTAAGAGGCTACGAAGAGCCATACATAGCATGATATTACAAACATGGATCTCATGACCCAACATACAAAGTCATACAAGAAACGAAAAAATAAATCTGTCTAAGTACACGCAGTTGAAAAAAAAGATAGAAAGCATGTTTATCTACAAGACCGTCCATAGGAACCATACCATTGTCTGGGATTTCCCAGCTACTCATTGAAGTCCGCGTGGAACTACTAGTGAGACTGAAGACTCCTCTGCAAAAACATCAATTAAGAAACAGTGAGTACAAAGGTACTCAACAAGACTTACATCAAAACTATTTACTTATACATCAGTATCAACAAGGGGTTTGTGGAGTTTAACTACAGCAAGCCAACTTTGATTCAGTGGCTATCATGTACTACGACTACCAGTAATTTATTTAGGGTGAGAGAGTGCACATGAGTCCATATATTGACCATGTCGACGCACTACTATGGATCATCTCTTGTCTCCCAACGATAAGGCTATCCATAGCACTCACGCTAATCTTACGCATTTTAGAGTATCCACTTCAAATTGTCCATATCCGAGGACGCGACTATCCGAATAGATCATATTACCCTACATGGGTGTAATTCTTCACACACGCTCTCACCACTTACCACCATATACACTTCATGTTTCTCGGCAACCTTCTTGCGGAAGCCTAGCGAGGGTGTCAGCCACAACCTAACTAACCACACAAGACTCTAGTCCAGGTTTATCGCCTATCTGAGGCTCAAACCGCAAGGGAAGTCGGATTGAAGATTCTATCATGGCCCCAAACGATGTGTGGAGGGTTCCCAAGTCCACCTCGATGGATGGTACTATGCTTGGTACACCGGGCTATTGTGTCTAGTCTGTTCCAAGCTCACATGTAATGGGTGCCACTTGGTAGACTAATAGCACGACCTACAAATGCCAAACTAGGTGCAACTCATGGACAGAGATCAAGACGGTTAATAAGTCGAGAGTGTTGATTACCGGAGCCCAATGTGTAGTAACTTTCATGGATAACATACACAGAACTCAGTTCTTAAGGATGGTCTCAATGAGACAACCCACCATGTACTCCTACATGGCCTCTCATCAGTACATTTACCAAATCACGTTCACACACTTAGCTCTCAACATCAGAACATGATCACAACATTCCAATTCATTCCTGGATGAATCAGAACTGACAGAACTATAAGCAGTAGTAGCCATATCAACCAAACATGGATGAGTAGTCACAACATGGCTCAAGCAATTCCTACTAATGCTAGAAAGGTTCTAAGTATTTACTGTGGCAAAGACAAGTCATGTAACGGAATGGGTTCAATTACCGCAACATGTAAACAGTTGAATCATTGTTGTTATAATGCAATAAAAGAGAGCATGAGCTAGAGAGTGGAATTGTATCGGAATGCTCAAGGGATTTCGCTTGTCGGGAACTTCTGAAGATATTACTTCTCTTCATCGGTGTCAATGATCACAACATCGGAACCATCTTCTATCGAGAAGGAACAAACATCGACAAGCAAAAAAGGGACCAATAATCAATGCAATGCACAACCAAGTGAATGGCATGATATGTTAAGGTACTTAAAGGACCTAATGCAATGGTTAGTCATATTAGTTGAAGTGGAATTCAAATATATATCAAATTCCAACTCCAAAAGTAATTATCAAAATTGTTCTAATCATAATTTGTCCTAAACAGTGATGTTAAGTTGGTCAAACATGCATGAACATGGCATAAACAGATTCTCCATATTTTTCTAATCATATAAATTATTTTCATCTGAGTTATGGATTGTTTTCTATGATTTTTAGAAGTTTTAAACATTTTCTGAAATTTCCAATTCATTTCTAGATTTGCTTTATTGCGTCACCTCTGCGTCATCACGGCATCAACAGTCAAAGTTGACGTCAGCTAAGTCAACCACGGTCAGTTCAGTCACTAACGTACGGGGCCAGGTCAACATCCACATGGCAAAGTCAAACTTATAGCTCGAGTCCACTCGGTTTAATCTAATCCTAACCAAAATTAAACTTGTGCTTAGTTAACTCAATGGGGGTCCACTGTCAGTGACTCTAGGGGTTAGTTAGCAGGGTGAATAGCCCCAAACAAATTAGCCACATCATCATCACCGTCTTTCAACTGCCGGCGACCAATTTTGCGACGGAGGGCTTCGAGACGATGCTAGAGGGGATGGCTGGATGTGTTGAGAACACCGGGCGATAGCTCTCAGTCATGTGCATCGAGGGGTAGGCTCGGAAGCTTGCGGGGTGGCCTGAGCTCGCCGGGAGCGAGATCGCAGCGGCGGTGCTGCTACGGCTGCGATGGCATCGGCACTGCAGGGCGTGTACAAGAGTAAGCACATGGGCTCTACAGCTTCATGGTGTCACCGGGAGAATGACCGTGTGCTTAGGCATGATGAAAATAAGCCAAAACGACATCTGCGACATTGTTGGCGACGATGAGCTCGATACATGTATTTGGTAGTCTAGGATTTTATTATCCGTCTCCTACCTTATCTCTAGGAGAGGCGTCTTGCCGTCGAAGTCTTGTACTCAATATATACTCGCCCTCGAGGCTCAATAATACATCCATTATATTCCGCAACAATCCCTCTCTCTTTCTCTCTCTCTCTCTCTCTCTCTCTCTCTCTCCCTTCTAACATGATATCAGCCTAACCGATCAAAACCCTAGCCGCCGCCCGACGCTTCCGTCTACGCGCCGCCCCCGGGGCGGTCGGCCTCCATGAATACCGCCGGGGGCCGTGCCGCCCGTACCTAGGGTTCGTCCGCTGGTCGTGTTGACCGGCTGCCCTTGAGAGTCTTTTTCCCGAGCCCTTGCTCCAGGTTGTTTCTCTCTCTCACTGGTCACCTTGATCGGCGTTTTTATTTTTGGTTTTCCGATCTAAACTTGATCGGTTTGCATCACCTGCCACCCTCGTCGACCCACCGTGCCTCTACTCCGACACCAGCATGATAGGTCGGCCTCTTCTTCGACCCAGCGGCCACGCGCGACAAGGCGGCCCGTCATGGCCTGTTGTCGTCCGCGCGCCGGCTTGCCCGTCGCTCTGTGCCGGTCATTGCCGCCCTGCTCCGATGGGGATTCTTCATTATCCACCGTGTCCGCCGCGTTTGTGCGGCCCTGTTGCCGTCTCCCTCGGGCGCGTAGGTTGCGGCCCCGTCGTTGGCTGCCTCGGGTCTGCTGCCTCAGCCTTGACGGTTACCTTGGGCCAGCTGCGTCGGACTCGCCAGTTGCGCTATCATCGCCGACTTCACCATGGACTCCACCGCCACCCCGCCTCCACCAAGTGGCGTCCCGGACCTCGCGCGCGATCGGATTGATCACCAGCCCGCCGCCGCGATGCGCCTCATCTACACCGTGCAACCGACCTGACCCGTTGGTTGCGCGTCCCTCCAAAAATCCCATGAAGATTGTCCCGAGTACTGCGCGCCTCTCCACCAGTCGAAAATCAGGCTGCCCCTGCGTCGCCCCATCGGGCTGAAGCGTCGCCGCCCCGTGCTTCTCTCTGCGGCTACACTAATCCATGTCACCGCCGCGTCGCCCATTCCAGCCGTAGTGCCGGGGCCCGCGGTCCACCGCCGCCCCAAGGCTTCCGCTCCAGGCCGTCCCCGTGGCTGCGCCGACCCTTGCGTCGCCCCGTCAGGGTGTAGCGAGCGTGGCACCTGATCCACGCCGCCGCCCGAGGCCGTCCCCGCGGTTGCATCGACCCGCGCTCCGCCGATGTGCCGCCCCGTCGGGTCAAAGCGCCATGGCCCGCGGTCCCCGCTGCCACCTCGAGGTCTTCCCACCATTGCCCTGACCTACCCGCGGCCCCTGCATCGCCCATTCGGGCCGTAGCGATCTGACCCACGGTCCACTCCACCATCACCGCGCATCCACCTCCCGTGGTATGCACCGCGCCGTCTCCCTTGGCGCGGGAACGCCACTACCCGCGCTGGTCTTCGTCATGTTGTCAGGTTCTTTGCCTACTTCGAGCACCGACGCCGCACTCCTAACCTAGCCGCCGCCAACGATGACAGGCTGTCGCCGCCGCTCTTCTTTGGCCGCCGCGGCCGCCGCTGAAAGGCGCCCCCGCCGCTCTTCTTTGGACGCTGCCGCCGCTACCCTTGTAGCGGCTGCTGCTTCCCGTCCACTCTATTGGTCTTCATAAAGCACCATCCTATCGCTAGTGTCGCTGTCTTCTTCCCCGAGCACTTCGTCTACTCCAACCATCGCTGGAGACATCGACCCCGTGCCGATTGGCGCCGCAATCATCGTCGAGTCTTCTTCTCTACTAGCCATCCGATTCTCCGACATGGTGTACAACTCATGCAGGTCCCTCGTCTACGCATGCCCGGTGCTGGAAACACTGATGCGTGCCTTCATCCACGACGTGTCCCCGGGCCTGGCAAGCCTAGTCGGCGCTTCGTCAACTTCGTCTTCATTCATCTACACTTGCCTGGTGCTGGCAACACCGATGTGTGCCTTCGTCCATGATGTGTCCCCGGTCTTGGCAAACCAGGCGCGACGCGTTGTCAGCACCGTCTTCTTCCCGGCACACCACTACTTCAACACTACTGCGCCTATGACTAACTCGACGCCTCTTTGTGCCCACGTCTCCACGACGACTTCCTTGACATCGGCTACCCCGACTGGACATCGACCACGGCGTCCTTCGACATCAGCTACCTCGACCACGGATACACCACCCAACGTTCTCGGCTACCTCAACATCGGCATGAAGGGTTCTCATCCACTTGAGAAACTCGTCGGCTTCCTCTACAGTCAACGCGTCCGCGATGCGACACCGTCCACGATGCTCCCGCTACGACTGCGGGGGGATGTCATCCTGTTGGCTGCTATTCTCTCCAGTCTGACAGCTGCGACGTTCTTGTTGTTCCCAATGCTATCTCTACGACTGCGGGGAGATGTTAGAGATATATTTGGGATACACGTATTTGGTAGTTCGCCTCCTACCTTATCTCTAGGAGAGGCGTCTTGCCCTCCAAGTCTTGTACCCAATATATACTCGTCCTCGAGGCTCAATAATACATCCACCATATTCCGCAACAATCCCTCTCCCCCCCTTCTAACACTCACGACTCCGGCGGTTGTGGCAGCCAGGGGAAGATATCAAGCACGGAGCTAGGTGGAAACGATGGTGGGGATCACAAAGGGTCTGCATGGGTGGTCAGCGGGCTCAAGGACGCGTGAGAGACGGCGAATCAATGGCGGCATTTTGGCGGCCGAGGCGGCGAGGAAGATGGTGACGATGTCACGATAGTGCCTCCGGGCTCTTGATCTTCGGCGTAGAGAAGAAGCGCTAGACGACGGAGTCTTTGGACATGATGGTTGGGCATGGGGTTCCCGATGGCCACGGTGGACGGCGACGGTGGCGCTCGGGTGTGGTGCAGGAGAGAGCAGAGGAGGGGATTACACACGAGGGAGGGGTCAAGGGGGGAACCAGGGGATGCATGGCGCTTCTAGCCGGTCCAGGGCGAGGTGGCAAAGCAGGAGGTGGCCGCGCATGGTGAGCGCGTGCCCTTCGTCCTCCTAGCAAGAGGAAGACGACATGGGAGCACCTGGAGGGCTGGGTCGCCAGGTAAGGCCACACACTTCTCTCTCTCTTTGTTATTTCTATTATTGTTCATTCTCTTTTCTATTTTCTATAATTATTTTGAATTTGGTTTGCTAACCAAATTATTTTTGTTGCTTCTGGAAATATTATGGGAGCTAAATCCATTAATCCAAAGCCCCACAAAATGTTTCAGGATTATTGGAGTTATAAATAATTCTATACCAATTTATAACCCCAATTCAAATACTTAACAACTTAATTCAAAAGTCCAGAATTGTCCTAGAAATATGTGCATAATTTTTGGCAGACATTTTTGTCATGAATATGCAACTTGTATTACTAGGAGGCCAAAGCCACCATATATATGATGTACATGAGGATGCCAAAAGGCAAGAATACAAAATGCCAAAGGCCATCATCAATATAACTCTAACACGCCCCCCTCAAACTCATGGTGGCTCGATAACACTGAGTTTGGAGAGGTGAAATCTATGGTGTGCTTTAGTCTGTGCCTTCGTGAAGAAGTCCGCTAGCTGTAACTCGGAAGACACATACTGAAGAGCAATAACATGATCCTGCACAGCAGCGCGCACATAATAAGCATCAACACCAATATGCTTGGTAAGCTCATGCTTCATAGGGTACGACACAATACTGATAGCACCTGTATTGTCGGACAAGAGGGTGGTAGGTGTAGTAACCGAAACACCAAAATCCTCCAGTAGCCATCATAAGCAAGTCACCTCTGCTATGAGAAGAGCCATAGCTCTCAACTCGGTTTCTGCACTCGAACGAGAAATTGCAGTTTGTTTCTTTGTCTTCCAGGCAATGAGAGAACCACCAAGAAAAAACATAGTAATCAGAAAGTGAACAACGATCCGAAGGATCACTGGCCCACGTAGCATCTGAATAGGCCTGGAGCTATAACGAGGAAAAAAGAGACGATGAGAGATCGTGCCACGAAGATATCGTAGAACACGAAGAAGGTGACTATAGTGAACTAAAGTGGGAGCGGAAACAAATTGGCTCAGAATATGGACAAGATAGGAGATATCCGGACGAGTGACAGCAAGATAGACAAGACTCCCAATAAGATGGCGATAACGCGTCGGATCAGACAAGAGCTCACCATCGGAAGCACGAAGGTTAACATTGAGCTCCATAGGAGTCTCAACAGTGCGCTCGTCACTAAGAGTCGCACGAGCAAGAAGATCCTGGATATACTTTTCTTGGGAAATAGAAAAGCCATCAGAGGAGGAGGAAACCTCAATCCCAAGAAAGTAACGAAGGGGACCAAGATCAGACATAAGAAACTGCTCACTTAGACGGGCCTTGACAATGGCAATGTACTCAGAATCATAGCCAGTGATGATCATGTCATCAACATATAGAAGAAGAAGAGTGCGACCACGAGCAGAAAGGTGGACAAACAACGGTGGGTCATGAGCACTGGGCGAAAAACCAGCTGCAGTGACCATATAGGCAAAACGCTCAAACCAAGCGCGGGGGGCTTGCTTAAGGCCATATAGAGAGCAACGAAGACGGCAAACCATGCATTAGGAACTGAATAGCCAGGTGGTGGCTGCATATAAACTTCCTCGGGTAGCTCACCATTAAGAAAGGCATTCTTAACATCAAGCTGAGACACGGACCAGTGGCGAACAGAGGCCACGACGAGAAGTGTGCAGACAGTGGTCATATGGGCCACATGAGCAAAAGTCTCATCATACTCACGACCATGCTCCTGCTGAAAGCCACGAGCCACAAGACGAGCTTTATAATGCTCAAGAGAACCATCAGAGCGAGTCTTAATCTTATAGACCCACTTACAAGTGATGGGACAAACACGGGGGGGGGGGGG
>LR738710.1:705579506-705597942 GCA_902687465.1 Secale cereale | reverse complement strand
GGGGGGAGAAACCAGGTCCCATGTGCCGTTGCGCTCAAGGGAAAAAAATCTCCTCTGCCATCGCGAACTGCCATTCAGGATGAACAATAGCATCTCGATTAGAAGTCGGCTCAAGAACGGCCGAAAGACCATAACGAGAAAGAGAATATCAGTCAGGGGGTGGACAAGGCCGAGAACGAAGACCATAGGTCGGGTGAGAGGAGGAAGACGACACACCAGAAGTAGAGGGCACATCGGTCGACTCATTCACAACATGTGAACGACGAGTATAATGTAAAGGAAATGACAGAAGAGGTGGAATCACTTGAGCTCGAGACAGGGAATTTATCGGTGATGAAGGTGGAGAAGGGGATGCTATCGGCGATGAAGGTGGAGAATCATGCGACAAGTGAGTAGAAGAAATCGTAGGAGAGGACGGCGTCGGATCTGCAACACCAGGATGAGGAGTAGGAATACTGGGCACAGAGGGAGGTGTATCTGGAAAAGTAAGAAAATAGATGTCCTCCGTAGAAAAAGTCGAGGAGGATGGATGTGGGTAGAAGGGACGAGATTCATCAAAGGTCACATCCCGGGAAATATGCATCCGGCGACCGACAGGATCCCAACGCCGATAGCCCTTATGCTCATCACTTTATCCAAGAAAGACACACTCAACAGACTGAGCGGTCAGTTTGGTGCGTTCACAACGGGCAAGCAAAACATACCAGACACAACCAAACAAACGGAGCACCGAATAATCAGGAGAATGACCAGAAAGATGCTCGAGAGGAATACCACCTTGTAGAGCAATAGATGGCTGGATGTTGATGAGATAGGTGGCAGTAGTAACAGCGTCAGTGTGGCACCCCGGCTCAGAGAAAACCGGAACGCCCTGTATTCCAGCCCAGAGATCGAGGTGAAGTCTTTTGGAATACGACACTCCTTAGTATAGAACAAACCAGCTCTTTATTAAAACACGAATATTAATACAAGGGTTCCGATATTACAATGAATAACATCGGCACAACGACACTACGCCAATCACGGTTGCTCTATACAAGCAGCATAGCCACTCGAAGTAGCGAAACAACTACTGGCAGCGGAACAATGGACGACAATGATGGACTCCAATCCACATGGACTGGCTGGAACGTTTATCCTAGCTCACGAACATGGGAACAACACCAAGCAAGCAAGCAATCTAGGCACGACCTGCAAGCTGGCATGACACGCCGGGTCAGTACATTGAATGTACTTGCAAGCTCACAATAGCCAGAAGCATTCAAGACAAACAACAACATGGCAATTACAGGTTAATCAGGAATTATAACATAGCATGAACAACATGAACATGATACAGCTAGACAATATGAGCATGGCATGAACATATAAATTTGATGATACTAGCATGCAACATGATGACACTACATGCACCATTTATTCTGTTCGGGTTACCTCGTAACCATCACATACATCACTTACCAACCTCGGACATTATACAATCATCTCAGGCTCAAATCAAGCTTGGTATAAACAATACCGTAGCAATCATCAAATGACCACAAGGAGCTTGGTCTTTACCCACGATTCTCGCACAACATCACGAATATCCAACAACTCGGTATCCTTGATACCACAGTGATCATTCCGGCGATCACAACCATGACCAACACTTGGTCTCAAACGGTGATCTTTCCGGCGATCACAACCAACTTAACTCATCATCGAACTGGGGTTGTTATTAAGCACACTATTATTATCACTGTTGACTCATAGTGTGACCAACTACGAACTGGGCCCTTATCCGCGGGCGCGGCTATCGATAGCTTTAATATACACTCTGCAGAGGTAGCGCACTATAACCACACTACGGAACCCATTGCCTCGTTCTCCCATTCGGGTGGACCAACGGCGTTCCGACAAAACCGATCTACTATCATGACACTCTCCCGGCCACTCCGACCAACTCCCCTTTGGGCTAAGTCCTGGGTGGACCCGTGTCTACCAAAGACACAACGACCACCGTCGTGGCCAAACATAAACGGTCCCAAACGGGGACCCGGATCCATAACAGCAACAACGGGCACACAAGGTTATGTCTGCTTACCCCCTCGTTGGAGGCATCAGCGAGAGGCGTGACAATAGACCCAGTTAGGACGTTCCCATAAAGGTAAACGTGGTTGCACATGTCAGTTCGATATGGTGGCACCATGACTCAGCCAATAGTTGTTCAAGTTCAATTTAATCGTGTTAAACCTGAATGCAAATATGCTGAGCCATGATAAAATACATGATGCAATTAAAATGCATGAGCATGAATACCAACATCATCATGAGAGAACCACATAACTATCCACCATATCAACATTGAATCATAAGCATGGCATACTAACTAGCATGAGCATCATAAGTACATACTTCTCCAAAACATAGTATGACCACTAACATCAATAATAAATATCATGCAAGAACATATCAACAATACCAACATGCAAGCATTTAACTAACTGGATGCAAAGGAACATGCATGACAACGGTACTCGGGCAGACGGCAATCATACAACGAAGACCATCACCAATATCAACATGTACTACTAGCAAGCATAAACATATGAAAAGAATACTAGCAACTAGCAGGGCATGATAACCTGGTGCATAACAACATAGCAAGAAAATAAACATTAACCCCGAAGCATTACAGAAACAACGATAACCACATTTTAAACAAGCAATCATTTAATAAATATTCAAGTTGAAAACCATGGCTAATGCATGAATATCACGCATGTGGGTATTGTGGCTTGCCTGGGGTGACGGAGACTCCAGGAAGAAGTGCGGAACGATCGCGGAAAGAATCGCCGGAAACAGTTCTCTCTCGGAGGGGGCTGTTTACGGGCAAGGGCAAAGTGGTCATTTCCAGTATGTCAAACCATAATGAAAATTATACCAACAGAACGGGCTCAACGAGACGAAGACGTGGGCTTTGGAACCACCTGATTCGGAGCTACAGTCGCGAAGATATGAAAGGTTGAAGGAGAGGGACCAATCTATGAATATTTCTTCAGCAAACAGGTCCCTGAGTGGATAAGGCAGAAGCACATATAAGATAATACGCTTTCAGAACTGGAAAACGTATTTTTGGGCGGAAGAAGGAAGAAATACGCTTTCAGAAAATGAAAACATACTACCTTATAATACGCTTTCACTTAATGAAAACTATTCCAAGGTAAGGCGCCTCCACTTAACGTACCTGGGCCCGGGCGGGGTCAACGCCTAGGCGCTGACGAGTGGGACCGAGGGAGAGGCTGGGCCCGCCTGGCGAGCTGGCTGGGCGCACGGGGCGCTTGTCCCCTTCCTCCCGCTCGCCTCTGTTTCTCCCGTGAAACAGAGCAGGGCAGCAGGGAGGAAGCGGCGATGGGGCCGGCCGGCCCAGGCCAGCTCCGGCCAAGGGGAGGGCACGGGCGGCTGCGGCGGGACCTGGCGCGTCCGTCGAGGGGGTCGGACGGCCCTGGGGCGAAGAAGAGGACGTGGGGCGGAGGAGGATCACGGGAGGCAGAGGCGGGCGGCCGGTGGTGAGACTCGCGGCTCCAGCCGTCTCTGGCCGAGCGGAGACCACCGGAGGGACCGCGGGGGCCTGGCACATTCGTTCAGAGGGCTAGTGGACGCCGGGGAGAGGTAGGATGGATGGGAGGGGTGGCGCCATGAGAGTCACAGAAGCTTCGGGCGGTGGAGGTGCTCGGCGAAGCAGGGGCTCCGGCGAGGGGGCAAGGGGGTGTGGCGGCTCAGCGGGACGAGAGGAACACTATGGACGTGATGGAAAGAGGAGAGGAGGCTCGGTTTGACCGGACTCAAGCCGAGGCCGAGGCGACCAGGACGGACAGAGGAGAAAAGAAGGGGGGGGGGGCGAGGTCTCTGGTGGTCGAGGAGGAGTGGGGAGAGGCTGGTGAGCTATGAAAAGGCTCGGGGGTCCTTATATAGGCGCGGAGGAGAGCTCTAGACGATCACTAGAGAGCTTGAGCACTACACTAATGGAGGTCAGAGGCTGGGCACCTCAGTGGCACTGTTTTGACGGCGCAGCGCTGGCGAACCACGATGAGGCAGTGATGCAGGGCGATGAAGTCGAGCACGGGGGAGCTCCTGGACAAGGTTTGAGGTCGAGACGAGGAGGGAGGAGACGAGCACAGTGGCCGCACCGATCCAGAGCGCACGTTGTGCATGACGCAAGTGTGATCACCACATGCACTGGTGCGAGCGACGCGCTTTAGCGTGGCCAACCATGTCCAGTAAATGGACCTCTATGCCCTTAGTAAGGATGCAAAAAGAAATTGGTCCAGGGGCAAAGAAGAGATTTGCAGATGGCCCCAAAGTAAATCAACATGAAGGTGCTTGTAACTTCCTTTGGTTAAACCAGCTTGGTAACTCAGTAACTAAGTTGTCTGGCGATGATATTACACAAAGGTGATGCGGATCACGAAAATCGGACTAATAGGAGGAGTTTAGATGGGGGTTGCTGTAGAAAGTACAAAACTGGCCAGATTAGGGGATTATGATGTTGCACTCACATACTTAAGTGTCATGAGCTGAAATTTGGTGGAGTGGGGTTATTTGACCATATGGAGCTGCTGTAAAAACCTCATGCCCTTTGGAGTTACCAAAGTGGCACTTCCTTCACAAAGTTCCATTCTGGATAGAATCTTGGAGAATTTACTGAGGGTAAATGGATAACTGGATTGAGTCAAAACTTGGTTGAGGAGGTAGATGTAGATGTAAGAATGTCGTGGTAAATTTTCAGCTCAAATGAAGCAAGGTAAAATAGTGTTACTTCACAAAGTGAAAATCTTACCAGAAACCAAGATTTGGAGTTGAGCACAGATAAATGGTCTCCATGAGATCAAATTTGGTTAAGATGCATGATTTGATCAAATGAAGGATGTGACCAAGTTTCATCTCATTTGGAAATTCCTAGAATATACTTCCTTCACAAAGTTCCTTTCTGGACAGAAACTTTGGAAAATCACTGGAAAATAATTACTAGGCAAATGAGTTTGAAATTTTACACAGAGCAATGATATGGACGTGAAAAGTTGTCCACCAAGTTTGGGGGCAATTGGGCAAAGACAAATAACACTTGCTTCACAAAGTGCCATTTAGGGCAGAATAGGAAAATGATTATTGCAGGATTATTTTTGAACATGGTAATGAAATGTTTTGCCATATTTGAGCAAGATATGACCCAAACAATTTATTAGAATTATTTGGGAATTTTTAGAATGACAGAGATATAGGTTGCTTCACAACCTAGGGCAAAAAGAATTATTCCTTTAATAGAAAAGGAATATTCCTTGGAAAAAGAATATTGGGTTAGGTTAAGGATGAAAATGGCAGGGTCTTGGGATGATTAGAGGGATGTCAAGCCACTATAAAACCTAGGAAGACATGGTCTTCCCAAGTTTCAGAACCACATAGCCACTGAAAAGCAAATAAAATCAAGAAATCCAAGAAAATTAAAAGAAAAAGAAAAGGGAAAAATCGAGGCTGTTACAAACCTCCCCCCCTTAAAGAAATCTCGTCGTCGAGATTTGGTTGTTCAGGGTTAAATAATTTTTTTGACTTGAAGAAACCGTTTCCAACTTAGGTTTCTTTTACTCATAATATTTCCACTGAATTGGATCTGACTCACTGTCTTGATCTGGGGTGGTTTGCTTTGTATCTGACATTCTGACAGGATGTAGCTCATATGTTCCTGTTTATACTTACTCAAATTTTCTTTTATATCCGTTGGCTGAGCTAGCACTCGAAATATTATTTTTACTGACATACTTGTCCTTCTTGATATTGATCCTTGCTGGAAATGTTATCCTCGTATCGAGTACCGAGAATATTCCACGGAGTTAGGGAACATATCTTCCCGTGGAACAAAGAATCTCTTCTATTCAGGCATCGGATTTCTCAAATATAGGCATGCCTTCTGGTTCCAAAACGGTGAGGTGGATCATATCTGTTTTTGCTAACGGATGCTGTCATCTTGCATGAGTTTCTGACTTATCTTGACTGTCTTCTCAGTCTAAATTATTCAAGTTGTACCAAAGGTTTGACTGTCGCTTGTCGTGACTGATAGAAAAAATGCGCCATCCTCTGATGATAAAATTTGCAGTCTTGACTGGCGGTGATCTTAGCAAAGAATCCCATTCACACATGCTATTCTTTTAAGTGCTTCCCTAATCCTCAGAGTATATGTTTTCACAATGATTCTTCATTTTTGCCAGTATCTCCCTCGGAATAACAGTCGGTGCGATGCTCCATCGCGGGTGTTGAGGTCAATATATTGAGCTGTCCATGAGTCTGACCGGACAGACTCGGGTATTCAATATTGACAGTTCTAAGCATACTGTGGGCTGAGCTGGTTGCCTTGCTATGAGGTCCTTACCACAATGGAGTATACCTCTTAGGTGGATCTTTGCTTGGGTTCGCCGTGGAATAAGACGGTCGTGGGCATCCACATTTTTCACATAATAACCGGCATACCTGTATTGTTGGTCTTGCTCTTTCATTATTACTTTCTTCATCTGGATCCTCAACTGAAAGAGCGGGGCCATACATAAATCCTTGATTATTTTTGCGTCCATGAATACGGTTACGTACAATATCTGGCAATCATACCTTGGTCTAGTTCATGTTTTGAGCCTCGGTATATTTATCCGGCTCACGTGTGGTTATACAGATCTTAATACTGTTAGGGATTACGTCGGAATGTGATAGGGTTAATAACATCATATTGTTGGATGTGCGGGACTGATCTTGACAATGACTGCCACAATTATTGTCTTAGTGTTGTCTTTCCTTCAAGACTTGTTGATTATAGCATCACCCACTGGTTTTTGTTTCTTGAATAATCGGTGAGGTTGTCGGATGTGTACCGTGAATTCTTCCTTGTGCGAGAGACTTGCATGGACTTGGAAGCATACTGAATGAATTAATATCTGATTCTCGAGGCATACCTCTGACCGATTTTTATTTCAGACCAATTGCTGCAGATCTGCCACTTGGAAAACACTGCCATATGCTGGCAATTCCAAATTTAATACATTGTATTAGTGCCCTACAGAAGAATACTGGGCAGCTTGCGTTCGGAAACCACCGGGGTGTCGTGTTGAGGAAGACTGAGTGGCTTATGCTCAAAGCCTTTGGTGGATATCTTCTTGAGGAAAAACGGGGTACTGTACCTCATAAGCTTCCCCCCCTTAAAGACGTTGCTAGGGAAGACTCGGTACCTTATGCCAGAAGCTTTTGCAGTATGGGAATCCATTCATTCCCTACTAATGCAGACTGGGAACCTTATCTTTGTACACTTCGTCAATAAATTTTTGAGATGGATGGAACTGATTTTCTTGGTGATTGGACTGACATATATATACATCTTTGTCACTTCGGCAGCTGATTATTTGTATGGCAAGAATTTTCTAACTGTCCATACTGAATTCACCGTGCATTTGGACTGACTTCTGGGTGTGTCAATGCTTCAAAATTGGCTTATGGCAGATTCACTCATTGCGTACGGACCATACCTTTGACTGGGAATGCACTGTTGATCCATCTTTGTTCTCTTGATGATTTAATCATTGCTGCGATAAAGTGTATCCCTGACAGGTACGTGTTGCTGAAAGTCTGAGCAGAATATACTTGTATTCAGACCAGATGTAATACAATGTTGTCAGCTGAAAATCTATATTCATTGGTGTATATCTGTACTGCTCACGGCTTCTTCTGATCCGGTGTCGGTCGAGGAATAATTTCCATAAGGGCGTAACATCGAGGATTTAAAACAAAGAAGCACGAGAAAACGATTTATTGCAACAAATCATACAACAAACAAGCTACAAAGCTGCTCCACACAGGCACACACAAGCATGATGCTACAACAGATGCACAAACACTACACGAAGGATTACATCCTACACTTGAGCAAACGCTCACGAACTAACGAGGAAGCTAAGTGAGTGGAACCGCCGACTCTGAAACTCCGGATGGACGAGGCGGAGGAGTTGGAGAAGCTGGCGGAGACTGAGGTAAAGCGACACCAAGCAATCTCCTGGCCCGAATGGCATCTCGGACTAACTCAAAAATAAGAAGACACTCGGTCGTCATGTAACGAGACATGGCGAGGATAGCCGGGTCATCTTGAGGGTTGACGGAGGGAAATTGGATTCGCCTAGGATTCTCGACGATGGTGGGATAATATTGATAAACACGGTTCTCTTACACCATGCTCTCTTAATGACGAAGACCGGTGACTCCTCCCATTGCGGCAAGCTGAACGGCACGCTTAGGAGTAGCGCCGTAACCACCGTGGAAACTGTAGGTGCGCTTACCGACATGAATCGGGGCTGACAGATGAACATGAGCAACATATTTCTGAATTCTTCATTCAGTAGAAAACTAGAATACTTGATAATGAGGTGGATCTCCGAGGGGATAAATACTACGCGACATATCGTCAAGGAGGGCAAAGTTGAGAGGTGCAGGAGTGGGACTGAACTCAATGGGAACAGCACCGGGAGCTCAGGAAAGGGCACCGAACACATGGAAGTTGACCACCATCTACGCATGAAACATGGGTTAATGGTAACCGAAATAAGACTACATGCAACAAACAAATGCAACAACCCAATGCAGCAATCAAGGGCAACAACCAGACCCTATACTACCGTTTTCTAACGTTCTAGCGGACTAGGACGCTCTACAGCCAGACCTGCTCTGATACCAAGCCTGTGGCACCCCGTCTCAGAGAAAACCAGAACGCCCCGTATTCGAGCCCAGAGATCGAGGTGAAGTCTTCTGGAATACGACACTGCTTAGTATAGAACAAACCAGCTCTTTATTACAACACGAATATGAATACAAGGGTTCCGATATTACAATGAATAACATCGGCACGGCGATACTATGCCAACCACGGTTGCTCCATATAAGCAGCATAACCACTCGAAATAGCGGAACAACTACTGGCAGCGGAACAACGAACGGCGATGATGGACTCCAATCCGCAGGGACTCTGGCTGGAACGTTTATCCTAGCTTGCGAACACGGGAACAACACCAAACAAGCAAGCAATCCAGGCACGACCTGCAAGCTGGCATGACACGCCAGGTCAGTACATTGAATGTACTTGCAAGCTCACAATAGCTAGAAGCATTCAAGACAAACAACAACATGGCAATTACAGGTTAATCAGGAATTATCACGAGATCATCAGGATAACATAGCATGAACAACATGAACATGATACAGCTAGACAATATGAGCATGGCATGAACATATAAATTTGATGATACTAGCATGCAACATGATGACACTACATGCACCATTTATTCTGTTCGGGTTACCTCGTAACCATCACATGCATCACTTACCAACCTCGGACATTATACGATCATCTCAGGATCAAATCAAGCTTGGTATAAACAATATCGTAGAAATCATCAAATGACCACAAGGAGCTTGATCTTTACCCACGATTCTCGCACAACATCACGAAAATCCAACAACTCGGTATCCTTGATACCACAGTGATCATTCCCGGTGATCACAACCATGACCAACACTTGGTCTCAAACGGTGATCTTTCCGGCGATCACAACCAACTTAACTCATCATCGAACCGGGGTTGTTATTAAGCACATTATTATTATCACTGTTGACTCATAGTGTGACCAACTACAAACTGGGCCCTTATCCACGGGCGCGGCTATCGATAGATTTAATATACACTCTGTAGAGGTAGCGCATTGTACCCACACTACGGAACCCATGGCCTCGTTCTCCCATTCGGGTGGACCAACGGCGTTCCGATAAATCCGATCTACAGTCATGACACTCTCCCGGCCACTCCGACCAACTCCCCTTTGGGCTAAGTCATGGGTGGCCCCGTGTCTACCAAAGACACAACGACCACCGTCGTGGCCAAACATAAACGGTCCCAAATGGGGACCCGGATCCATAACAACAACAACGGACACACAAGGTTATGTCTGCTTACCGGGCCAGGGTACCGCACACCCATAACCTTCCCTCGTTGGAGGCACCGGTGAGAGGCATGACAATAGACCCAGTTAGGACCTTCCCATAAAGGTAAACGTGGTTGCACTGGTCAGTTCGATATGGTGGCACCATGACTCAGCCAACAGTTGTTCAAGTTCAATTTAATCCGGTTAAACCTGAATGCAAATATGCTGAGCCATGATAGAATACATGATGCAATTAAAATGTATGAGCATGAATAACAACATCATCATGAGAGAACCACATAACTATCCACCATATCAACATTGAATCATAAGCATGGCATATTGACTAGCATGAGCATCATAAGTACATACTTCTCCGAAACATAGCATGACCACTAACATCAACAATAAATATCATGCAAGAACATATCAACAATACCAACATGCAAACATTTAACTAACTGGATGCAAAGGAACATGCATGACAACGGTACTCGGGCAGACGACAGTCATACACCGAAGACCATCACCAACATCAACATGTACTACTAGCAAGCATAATCATATGAAAAGAATACTAGCAACTAGCAGGGCATGATAACCAGGTGCATAACAACATAGCAAGAAAATAAACATTAACCCCGAAGCATTACAGAAACAACGATGACCACATTTTAAACAAGCAATCATTTAATAAATATTCAAGTTGAAAACCATGGCTAATGCATGACTATCATGCAAGTGGGTATTGTGGCTTGCCTGGGGTGACGGAGACTCTAGGAAGAAGTGCGGAACGATCGTGGAAAGAATCACCGGAAATAGTTCTCTCTCGGAGGGGGCTGATTACGGGCAAGGGAAAAGTGGTCATTTACAGTATGTCAAACCATAATGAAAATGATACCAATAGAACGGGCTCGATGAGACGAAGACGTGGGCTTTGGAATCACCTGATTCGGAGCTACGGTCGCGAAGATATGAAAGGTTGAAGGAGAGGGACCAATCTGTGAATATTTCTTTAGCAAACAGGTCCCTGAGTGGATAAGGCAAAAGCGCATATAAGATAATACGCTTTCATAACAGGAAAACGTATTTTTGGGCGGAAGAAGCAGGTAATACGCTTTCAGAAAATGAAAACGTACTTCCTTATAATACACTTGCACTTAATGAAAACAATTTCCAGGAAAGGCGCCTCCACTTAACGTACCTGGGCCTGGGCGGGGTCAACGCCTAGGCGCTGACGAGTGGGACCGAGGGAGAGGCAGGGCCTGCCTAGCCAGCTGGCTGGGCGCACAGGGCGCTCGTCCCCTTCCTCCCGCTCGCCTCTGTTTCTCCCGTGAAACAGATCAGGGCGGCAGGGAGGAAGCGGCGATGGGGTCGGCCGGCCCAGGCCAACTTCGGCCAAGGGGAGGGCACGAGTGGCTGCAGCGGGACCTGGCGCGTCCGTCCAGGGGGTCGGACGGCCCCGGGGCGAAGAGGAGGACGTGGGGCGGAGGAGGATCACGGGAGGTAGAGGCGGGCGACCGGCGGTGGGACTCGCGGCTCCGGCCGTCTCTGGCCGAGCGGAGACCACCGGAGGGACCGCGGGGGCCTAGCGCATCCGTTTAGAGGGCTAGTGGACGCCGGGGAGCGGTAAGATGGATGGAAGGGGTGGCGCCATGAGAGTCACAGAAGCTTCGGACGGTGGAGGTGCTCGGCAAACCAGGGGCTCCGGCGAGGGGGAAAGGGGGTGGGGCAGCTCATCGGGACGAGAGGAACACGATGGACGTGATGGGAGGAGGAGAGGAGGCTCGGTTTGGTCGGACTCAAGCCGAGACCGAGGCAACCATGGCGGACAGAGGAGAAAAGAAGAGGGGGCCGAGGTCTCTCGTGGTCGAGGAGGAGCGGGGAGAGGCTGGTGAGCTGCGGAAAGGCTCGGGGATCCTTATATAGGCGTGGAGGAGAGCTCTAGACGATCACTAGAGAGCTTGAGCAGTGCACTAATGGAGGTCAGAGGCTGGGCACCGTAGTGGCACTGATTTGACGGCGCAGCGCTGGCGAACCACGTCGAGGCAGTGATGCAGGGCGATGCAGTCGAGCACTGGGGAGCTCCTGGACAAGGTTTGAGGTCGAGACGAGGAGGGAGGAGACGGGCACAGTGGCCGGACCAATCCAGAGTGCGCGTTGTGCATGATGCGAGCGTGATCACCACACGCACTGGTGCGAGCGGCGCGCTTTGGCGTGGCCAACCATATCCAGTAAATGGTCCTTAGAGCCCTTAGTAAGGTTGCAAAAAGAAATTGGTCCAAGGGCAAAGAAGAGATTTGTAGATGGCCGCAAAGTAAATCAAAAGGAAGGTGCTTGTAACTTCCTGTGGTTAAACCAGCTTGGTAACTCAGTAACTAAGTTGTCTGGCGATGATCTGACACTAAGGTGATGCTGATCACAAAAAATCAGACTAATAGGAGGAGTTTAGATGGGGGTTGCTGTAGAAAGTGCAAAACTGGCCAGATTAGGGGATTATGATGTTGCACTCACATACTTAAGTTTCATGAGCTGAAATTTGGTGGAGTGGGGTTATTTGACCATATAGAGCTGCTGTAAAAACCTCATGCCATTTGGAGTTACCAAAGTGCCACTTCCTTCACAAAGCTCCATTCTGGACAGAATCTAGGCGAATTTACTGAGGGTAAATGGATAACTTGATTGAGTCAAAACTTGGTGGAGGAGGTAGATATAGATGTAAGAATGTCCTGGTAAATTGTCAGCTCAAATGAAGCAAGTTAAAATAGTGTTGCTTCACAAAGTGAAAATCTTACTAGAAACCAATATTTGGAGTTGAGCACACATAGATGATCTTCATGAGCTCAAATTTGGTGGAGATTCATGATTTGATCATATGTAGGATGTGACCAAGTTTCATATCATTTGGAAATGCCTAGAATATACTTCCTTCACAAAGTTCCTTTCCGGACAGAAACTTTGGAAAATCACTGGAAAATAATTACTAGGCAAATGAGTTTGAAATTTGGCACAGAGCAATGATATAGACATGAAAAGATGTCCACCAAGTTTGGGGGCAATTGGGAAAAGATAAATATCACTTGCTTCACAAAGTGCCATTTAGGGCAGAATAGGAAAATGATTATTGGAGGATTATTTTTGAACATGGCAATGAAATGTTTTGCCATATTTGAGCAAGATATGACCCAAACAATTTATGAGAATTATTTGGGAATTTTTAGAATGACAGAGATATAGGTTGCTTCACAACCTAGGGCAAAAAGAATTATTCCTTTAATAGAAAAGGAATATTCCTTGGAAAAAGAATATTGGGTTGGGTCAAGGATGGAAATGGCAGGGTCTTGTGATGATTAGAAGGATGGCAAGCCACTACAAAACCTAGGAAGACATGGTCTTCCCAAGTTTCAGAACCACATAGCCACTGAAAAGCAAATAAAATCAAGAAATCCAAGAAAATTAAAAGAAAAAGAAAGGGGCGAAATCCAGGTTGTTACAGTCAGCCCAGAAGTGAGGTGGAAGAGAGGTGGCGATCAACATTGCACGCACCTTCTCAAGAAGGTGACGATGCTTGTGCTCAGCCACGCCATTCTAAGCATGAGCACCAGGGCAAGAGAACTGAGCAAGAGTACCCTCCTCAGCAAGGAATCCTCGCAGCGCATGGGAGATATACTCACTAGCTGAATCTGCGCGAAAACCACGAACAGGAGCGGAAAACTGGGTATGAACCATGGCAGCAAATTTTTGGTATATAGATAAGACCTCACTATGAGAAGACATGAAATAGATCCAAGTGTACCGAGAAAAGTCATCTGTAAAGATAATATAGTAGCGATGACCTCCTTTCGAAGTGAAGGGAGCCGGACCCCAAACATCAGAGTGAACGAGATCAAAAGGACACTTGAACACTGACTCGCTGTGAGGATAGGGTAGATGAATCTGCTTACCAAGCAAACGACCCATACAATCCAACAAAGCGTTACCAGAGACAAACCCCACAACACCACGATGAACTAGAGACGAGAACCACATAAATGGCCAAGACGATGATGCCACTGCTGAAAAGAGCTGGTAGATGCAACAACAGGGGTTGCGAGACTGGCAGAGGTGGCAGCGGAGGGAAGACGAAGCCAATCAAGCTCCCAGAGACCATCAGAACGTTGAGGGCCAGCACCAAGTAAAGCGCTCATGCGATGATCCTCAACAGAACATGAATCTAAGTCGAGAATGACCCTACAACTAGAGTTAACAATCTGACCACCAGATATGAGCTGCATGGTAAGTCGAGGAACATGAGCAACAAAGGAAACATGAAATGAAGAAGTGCTAAGAGTGCCTCGACAAGCTACAGTGAGGGGAGTGCCATCAGCCGTAAGAACACGAAGGGAGACTCGACAGGTCGAACAGAGGTCAAAGTGGAAGAATCATAAGTCATATGGAAGGATGCTCCAGTATCAAGAATCCATGGGATGTACCTGGAAGAGTAGATGGTGGTTTCTCAGTGCCAGAAGAGTCAGCCACGGAAACTGCAGAATCTGTCGGTGAAGAATCCCAAGCATCAAGCAGGCATCGCAGCTGCGCAACCTCACGCGCAAACAGGGACACGGCGGGAGAGGTTGAGGTAGAAACACATGTCGACGATGAGCTGTTGCCACCTCCCATGGTAGCCATGTGGAGAGTTGGCTGGGAGTAGAAAGTCGACGTAGAGCCGCATGTGAAAGCCATTGGGAGAGTCGACGTAGAGTGGTCACCGTCGTGCGCGGAAGCCGTGAGAGGAGCCGACATAGAGCGCTCACCACCGCGTGCAGAAGCCGCGGGAGCAGTCAACATAGGGCGAGAATCACTAGTTGCAGAAATCATGGGAAGAGTCACTGAAGAACGACCAACACCATGCAAAGAAGCAGCTACAAGAGGTGATGCAGCTGTTGAAGGAGTCAATGTAGAGCGACCAGCAACACCGATGGAAGTCGCAAAAGGTGTCTGATGTCTACTACGCAACCTTCTTCTTGTAGACGTTGTTGGGCCTCCAAGTGCAGAGGTTTGTAGGACAGTAGCAAATTTCCCTCAAGTGGATGACCTAAGGTTTATCAATCCGTGGGAGGCGTAGGATGAAGATGGTCTCTCTCAAACAACCCTGCAACCAAATAACAAAGAGTCTCTTGTGTCCCCAACACACCCAATACAATGGTAAATTGTATAGGTGCACTAGTTCGGCGAAGAGATGGTGATACAAGTGCAATATGGATGGTAGATATAGGTTTTTGTAAACTGAAAATATAAAAACAGCAAGGTAGCAGGTGGTAAACATGAGCATAAACGTTGTTGCAATGATAGGAGACCAGGTCTAGGGTTCATACTTTCACTAGTGCAAGTTCTCTCAACAAGGATAACATAATTGGATCATATTACTAGCCCTCCACACGCAACAAAGAGTCACTCCAAAGTCACTAATAGCGGAGAACAAACGAAGAGATTATGGTAGGGTACGAAACCACCTAAAAGTTATTCTTTCTGATCGATCTATTCAAGAGTCCGTAGTAACATCCAATCTATCATAGAGTTTGTACTAGAATAACACCTTAAGATACAAATCAATCAAAACCCTAATGTCACCTAGATACTCCATTGTCACCTCAAGTATCCGTGGGCATGATTATACGATATGCATCACACAATCTCAGAAACATATATTCAACCAACACATAGAACTTCAAAGAGTGCCCAAAAGTTTCTACCGGAGAGTCAAGACTAAAACGTGTGCCAACCCCTATGCATAGATTCCCAAGGTCACGGAACCCGCAAGTTGATCACCAAAACATACATCAAGTGGATCACATGATATCCCATTGTCACCACAGATAAGCACGTGCAAGACATACATCAAGTGTTCTCAAATCCTTAAAGACTCAATCCGATAAGATAACTTCAAAGGGAAAACTCAATCCATTACAAGATACTAGAGGGGGAGAAGCATCATAAGATCCAACTAGAATAGCAAAGCTCGCCATACATCAAGATCGTGCCATCTCAAGAACACGAGAGAGAGAGAGAGAGATCAAACACATAGCTAATGGTACATACCCTCAGGCCCGAGGGTGGACTACTCCCTCCTCGTCATGGAGAGCGCCGGGATGATGAAGATGGCCACCGGAGAGGAATTCCCCCCTCCGACAGGGTGCCAGAACGGGTCTAGATTGGTTTTTGGTGGCAACAGAGGCTTTCGGCGGCGGAACTCCCGATCTAGGTTTCTTTCTGGAGGTTTCAGTATATATAGGAGGTGTTGGAGTCGGGGACAAGCAAAGGGGGGCTACGGGCTGTCCACGAGGGGGGGGGGGCACGCGCCCCCACCCTCGTGGGCAGCCCGTGGGTCGTCTCGTCCCCCTCCGGCACTTCCTGGCTTCTTTAGGTCCAAAAACAGCCTCCGTTGATTTTTAGGTTAATTGGGCTCCGTTTGATATTCCTTTTCAGTAAAACCCTAAAACAGGAGAAAAACAGAAACTGGCACTGGGCTCTGGGTTAATAGGTTAGTCCCAAAAATAATATAAAGTGTATAATAAAGCCCATAAAACATACTAGAAGGACAATATAATAGTATGGAACAATAAAAAATTATAGATACGTTGGAGACGTATCAGTGTCGGAGTAGAGTGACAACCACCACCTTCAAACGGGTGAGTACCAAGCATCGAGGAAAGGCGCATGTGCGAGACGGGATCAATATATGGAATACCGTCGAAAAACACGGGGCAGCGTGGGAGAGGCGTACTCGACCTAACACATTGTACCACTTTTTTTTGCTTTTTTCTTTCTCTCTCTCTTTCCTTTTTTTTGCAATCACATACTTCAAGCAAGGCAAACAGAAGCAGACCAACTGGCAGACTATCCGTCCGCTCACCAGTAGCCCAAAGCAATTCACAGGCCGTGCAGGGAGTAGCCCGTACGCGCGCACACACACATCACACATGCAGGTGGATCAATTCAGGCCCTGTAGTTAACACACACATGTGTGAGAAGTGGCCGGTGGCCGATCTAGCATGGCTGATCTGAGGCGGAACCGGCCGGACGTGGACGCGGATGGCACCTGGAACCGGTGGCCGGCCGACGCGACCGATTTTGGGCAGGGACCCGAGCTGCTCGATCTGGAAAGGCAGGCAGCAGATCGCAAAGCGGATGGGATGGGTGGCAGCTTCGTCCAGGCACTGGAGATGGCGGAATCTAGCGGCCGGCAGCAGAAAACGGCTGCTAGCCGGCGACAGAGATCGACTGCTGGCCTGTAGCGGTGGATGCAGACACCCCTGGATAGGGCGTGCACCTGCTGCCGGAGAAGAAGACACACGACGCGAGGCCTCCAAATCGAGACACCCGTGAACACGAGGTTGACGAGGGCACCACCGGGATTGGACGAGACGGGGTGGGTGGGAGAAGAGGCGCCTGCGGCTGCCGTAGGAGTAGCAGACGACGTGGAGCAGCACAGCCGGGAAAAGGAAAACACGACGGCGCGATTGGATCTGAGCACGAGTTGCGACGTGCAAAAGAAAAACCTAGTGCTCTAATACCATGTCATGAATATGCAACTTGTATTACTAGGAGGCCAAAGCCACCATATATGATGTACATGAGGATGCCAAAAGGCAAGAATACAAAAGGCCAAATGCCATCATCAATATAACTCTAACAGTTTTCACCTTTTTAAAAAATCATGAACGTTTCTAAAGGGCATTTTGGTGCTAGGGTTTGGACCTATTATTTTTATTTGAACCTATTATTTTAATTTGGTGCTAGGGTTTGGACATCCCCATTTCAAATTTCATTTGAAATTAAACATGATGCAAACATACAAGTGCTAGCCTAGAGCACTACCAGACTGGGGTTGTGATAGTTTATGTAGAGTGTTTTTTGGGGTCAAAAATGCGACTTGGAGGCCGAACTGCATGGTGCTCGTTATCCTATGCATCGAGCTTTGTAGCGATCATGTTCATACCTATATTACTCTACCATACAACACCATGGAGCTATTTACAAGCCATCGTATTTTTCTTTTATCAACATTTCTATCTCATGTCAATCAATGCATCGTAACAGTGCATGCACGTGTGCCGTCATACAACCCAACATGTTCAATTGAGCACCGTGAGTGAACACAGACGCCTAGCTGTACTTATTCTTGTTTTTTTGACCCAAGCGCGAATTTTAATGTCACTATGTGAATGCATGTGCGTTGCTACGGGACAAAAAAGATATATACATTGATCAATAACCAAATGGTCATTAATCTAATAACGAAATGGTCATCAATCTCTCCCATTTGGCTTCGTTTAGTGTTTGGGAGGAGCGGATAAGGGGATAGAAGCAGAAGCAACACATCTGCCACAAATTGTGCACAACTCCATTGATGTTCCTCATCGGCATCACGATTTAGCCCCTGGGTAAAACTGCTCTGGCCCTGCACCTCCCTC
>LR738710.1:705509567-705579337 GCA_902687465.1 Secale cereale | reverse complement strand
TCTTTCTCTTTCACCCATACGTGAGCAGCGGCAGCCAGCAAGCCCACCTTGGCGTCCACCCCTACCCGTCCCTCTCTGCTCTCTCCCTACACCTCGGAACGACCCTCACCATGATCACCCCCAGCAAGGCATCAATGGCAGATAGCACCTTCCTTTGAGCTCCTCCCCTTGTACGACCCCTCACCATGATCCACCATCCCGCATATCCATCTCTCTCATCCGAACAAGGCCCTCTGTTCTGCACTTCTGCTTGATTTGAGAAAAAATCAGGGGAAGGGAACAAACTTGTGATGGGGATGAGAAGAATAGTGGTGGATCGGCAGCGGAGGAGGCAAGAGGTGTCGAGGTCGGCCGATGTCCATCTCCTTGCCGCCAGGTCACGATTGCGCAAGGGAGTGATCTGCGTCTAGGGCAAGTACTTTTATATTTTATATTTAAGGCAAGTACGTATCGGTGGGCTGGTTTTCGGGCAGAACACTGATACGTCTCCAATGTATCTATAATTTTTGATTGTTCCATGCTATTATTTATACTATTTTGGATGTTTAATGGGCTTTGTCATACACATTTATATTATATTTGGGACTAACCTACTAACCCAAAGGCCCACTCCAGATTGCTGTTTTTTGCCTCTTTTAGGGTTTTACAGAAAAGGGATATCAAACGGAGTCCAAACGGAATGAAACCTTCGGGAGAGATATTTTTGGAGAAAATCACGCACGGGAGACTTGAGAACCACAGAGTAGGGGCCACGAGGTGCCCACGAGGGTGGGGGCGCGCCCCCTGCCTCATGGATCCCTCGTGAGTCCCCCGGTGTCCTCCTTCCTCCTATATAAGCCTACGTACCCCGAAACCATCAGAGGAGGAGAGAAAACCCTAGTTCCACCGCCGTAACCTTCTATTCCCGTGAGATCCCATCTTGGAGCCTGTTCCGGAGTTCTACCGGAGGGGGGATCCATCACGGAGTGCTTTTACATCATCATCATCGCCCTCACCATGAGTTGTGAGTATTTTACCACAGACCTTCGGGTCCATAGCTAGTATCTAGATGGCTTCTTCTCTATTTATGGATCTCAATACAAAGTTCTCCTCGGTCTTCGAGGAGATTTATTCGATGTAATCTCTTTTTGCAGTGTGTTTGTCGACATCCGATGAATTGTGAGTTTATGATCAAGATTATCTATGAGAAATATTTGGTTCTTTGATGAACTCTTTATGTGTGCTCATAATATCCTTGCAAGTCTCTTCGAATTATTGGTTCGGTTTGGCCTACTAGATCTATAGTTCTTGCAATGGGAGAAATGCTTGGCTTTGGGTTCAATCTTGCGGTGTCCTTTCCCAGTGACAATAGGGGCAGCAAGGCACGTATTGTATTGTTGCCATCGAGGATAAAAAGATGGGGTTTAAATCATATTGCTTGAGTTTATCCCTCTACATCATGTCATCATGCTTAAGGCGTTACTCTGTTCTTATGAACTCAATACACTAGATGCATGCTGGATAGCGGTCGATGTGTGGAGTAATAGTAGTAGATGCAGGCAGGAGTCGGTCTACTTGTCTCGGACGTGATGCCTATATACAATGATCATGCCTAGATAGTCTCATAATTATTCACTTTTGTATCAATTGCTCGACAGTAATTTGTTTACCCGCCGTAGAATATCGCTATCAAGAGAGAAGCCACTAGAGAACACTATGGCCCCCGGGTCTATTCTCAACATATCAATCTACATCTACTTTACCTTTTTCCGCTTTTACTTTCTGTTCTTATAAACAAAATTACCAAAAATATAAACTATCATCTCTATCAGATCACACTTTCGTAAGTGACCGTAAAGGGATCGACAACCCCTTATCGCGTTGGCTGCGAAGTTCTTATTTGTTTGTGCAGGTGCGAGGGACTCGCGCGTGGTCTCCTACTGGATTGATACCTTGGTTCTAAAAAACTGAGGGAAATACTTACGCTACTGTGCTGCATCTCCCTTTCCTCTTTGAGGGAATACAACGCAAGCTCGAGAAGAAGCAAGAAGAATTTCTGGTGCCGTTGCCGGGGAGGCTTACGCAAAAGTCATATACCAAGTACCTATCACAAACCCTTATCCTTCGCATTACGTTTTTGCCTCTCATTTTCCTCTCCCCCACTTCACCCTTGCTGTTTCATTTGCCCTTCTTTTTTGCCGTGTGTTTATCGTTCGCTTGCCTCTTGTTTGCTTGTGTTGCTATGTGCCCTCTATTAGCTTGCATCTTCGCTTGCTAAGTTATGGATCCTCATCCACTTGCTAATCTCTTTAAGAGATCCCATTATGTTGAACCTATTGCAGTGAGCTGCGTGCACTAGATTATCTTTATGGTGTTTTGCTTGAAATTTATGAATCTGAAAATTGTGAGGAATTGTTAAAAGAAAAAGTGATTCATGATAGCTTGTTAATAAAAATCATGATTGCAATGATGTTATTGTAAATTCTATTAATGTAAATTGTGTTAATGACATGCAAAACCCTAAGCTTGGGGATGCTAGTATTGTTATGTCCACCACTTGTTGCTATGATCATGATTGGGGTGATGATTCTTACGATCTTGAAAATTTATTTAATCCCCATGATGAATATAAGATTGATAATAATGTTTGCATTAATATTGAAAGTGGGTTTGGAAGAGTGTCAACTTTAGATCCCACATACTTGGAGAATGTTCAATCTTATGAAACTTTTGATAAAAGTGGGTTTGGAGAGGTCATGACTTTAGTTAATGTTAATCCCACTATTTTCGAAGAGTGTCAACTTTGCATGCATGTTGATCATGTTGAGAATATCTTATGTGATAGCTATTTTGTTGAATTTGATCATGATCCTACATGCAATTATTATGAGAGAGGAAAATATGGTTATAGAAATTTTCATGTTACTAAATTACCTCTCTTCGTGTTGAGATTGATCTTGTTTCTTTCTTCTTCCTTGCATATGCTAGATCTTGCTTGTCTTGCTAATTTGTTTTCCTAAAAAATGCCTATGCATAGGAAGCATGTTAGACTTATATGTGTTTGTCACATACTTTATGATGCTCTCCTTGTGCTTCAATCCTTGTCCTTTATGTGAGCATCATTGAATTATCGTGCCTATCTAGGGGCATAAAACGATAGCGCTTGTTGGGAGGCAACCCAATTTTATAATTTGTTTTGCTGCTGTTAGGGAATAAATATTGCATCTAGCTTCTGTTTAGATGTGGTTTTGTGTTTTGTGTAGTGTCTGTGCCAAGTAGAACCTTTGGGAAGACTTGTGTGAAGTTTATGTGATCTTGCTGTGAAAAACAGAATAGTTAGCGCTCACTAGAATGGTCATCAGATTTTACTGGAGCGTGCTATTTAGTTGATTATTTTTGCATATGATTAATAGACAAATTCATCACGTTTACCAGTTTAGTTTGATTTTTTTGGAGTTATAGAAGTATGCAAAACCTGCAGATTACTACAGACTGTTCTGTTTTTGACAGATTCTATTTTTCTTGTGTTGTTTGCTTATTTCAATGCATCTATGAGTAATACTGGGAAGTATGAACCATATATAAGTTGGAATACATTAGGTTTAACACCAATATAAACAAAGAATGAATTCATTGCAGAACCTTTGAGTAGTGGTTTGCTTTCTTATACTAACGGAGCTCACGAGAATTTTTGTCTAAGTTTGTGTTGTGAAGTTTTCAAGTTTTGAGTATTGCTTAGATGGACTATGGAACAAAGAGTAGCAAGGGCCTAAGCTTGGGGATGCCCATGGCACCCCAAGTAAAATTCAAGGACAATCAAAAGCCTAAGCTTGGGGATGCCCCGGGAAGGCATCCCCTCTTTCGTCTTCATCCATCAGTAACTATACTTGGAGCTATATTTTTATTCACCACATGATATGTGTTTTGCTTGGAGCGTCTTGTATAATTTGAGTCTTTGCTTGTTAGTTTTCCACAATCATCCTTGCTGGACACACCTATTTGAGAGAGTTAAATATGTCCTAGGAATTGATAGAACACTCTATGTGCTTCACTTATATCTTTTGAGTTGAATAGTTTTTGCTCTAGTGCTTCACTTATATCTTTTAGAGCACGGTGGTCATAATATTTTGAAGAAATTGTTGAACTCTCATGCTTCACTTATATCTATTTAAGAGTCTATTAAAACAGCATGGCAATGTGTTTAGGCTATAAAACTAGTCTTCACATGATAGACATCCAATGTCAATGTAGTAAAAACTTCCACACTAAGCGCATTGAATATGATGAGAAGTTGGATGCTTGATAATTGTTTTGAGATATGAGGATAGTGATATTAGAGTCATGCTAGTGGAGTTATTATGAAATTGAGAAATACTTGTGTTAAGGTTAGTGATTCCCGTAGCATGCACGTATGGTGAACCGCTATGTGACGAAGTTAGAGCATGAGGTATTTGTAAAGTGTCAACCTTTGTGTGGAGGTCGGGGGCGCGTGATGGTTAACTCCTACCAACCTCCCCCTAGGAGCATGCTTTGATTGCTTTGTTTTTATGACTCGTAGATTTTTGCAATAAGTATATGAGTTCTTATGACTAATGTTGAGTCCATGGATTATACGCACTCTCACCCTTCCACCATTGCTAGCCTCTCTTGTACCGCGCAACTTTCGCCGGTACCATAAACCCACTATATATCCTTCCTCAAAACAGCCACCACATGATTCCTCAAAACAGCCACCATACCTACCTATCATGGCATTTCCATAGCCATTTCGAGATATATTGCCATGCAACATTCCACCGTTCCGTTCATATGACACGCTTCATATTGTCATATTGCCATGCATGATCATGTAGTTGACATCGTATTTGTGGCAAGGCCACCATGCATAATTTTTCATACATGTCACTCTTGTTTCATTGCACATCCCGGTACACCGCCGGAGGCATTCATATAGAGTCATACTTTGTTGTAGCATCGAGTTGTAATATCGAGTCGTAATGAAAGTGTGATGATCATCATCATTAGAGCATAGTACCATGGGAGGAAAGCCTAAATCAATAAAGCCCCTCCACGAAAAAAGGAAAAAAAGAAAGGCCAAAGAAAAAAAGGCCCAAAAAAGAGAAAAGAAAAAAGGGACAATTGCTACTATCTTTTTTCCACACTTGTGCTTCAAAGTAGCACCATGTTCTTCATTGTAGAGAGTCTCATGCTTAGTCACTTTTATATACTAGTGGGAATTTTCATTATAGAACTTGGCTTGTATATTACAACGGTGGGCTTCCTCAAATGCCCTAGGTCTTCATGAGCAAGCAAGTTGGATGCACACCCACTTAGTTTCTTTTGTTGAGCTTTCATACATTTTTAGCTCTAGTGCATCCATTGCATGGCAATCCCTACTCACTCACATTGATATCTATTGATGGGCATCTCCATAGCCCGTTAATACGCCTAGTTGATGTGAGACTATCTCCCTCCTTTTTGTCTTCTCCACAACCACCTCTCTATTCCACCCATAGTGCTATGTCCATGGCTCACGCTCATGTATTGCGTGAAAGTTGAAAGGTTTGAAAGAATAGAGTATGAAAACAAGTGCTTGGCTGAAATCGGGGTTGTGCATGATATGAATATTTTGTGTGATGAAGAGGGAGCATAGCCAGACTATATGATTTTGTAGGGATAACTTTCTTTAGCCATAGTATTTTGAGAAGACATGATTGCTTTGTTAGTATACTTGAAGTATTATTATTTGTTATGTCAATATAGACTTTTGTCTTGAATCTTTTAGATCTGAACATTCATGCCACAATTAATAGAATTACATTGAAAAACTATGTTGGTTAGCATTCCACATCAAAAATTCTGTTTTTATCATTTACCTACTCGAGGACGAGCAGGAATTAAGCTTGGGGATGCTTGATACGTCTCCAATGTATCTATAATTTTTTTATTGTTCCATGCTATTATTTATAATGTTTTGGATGTTTAATGGGCTTTGTCATACACTTTTATATTATTTTTGGGACTAACCTACTAACCCAAAGGCCCAGTCTAGATTGCCTGTTTTTTTTGCCTCTTTTAGGGTTTTACAGAAAAGGGATATCAAACGGAGTCCAAACGGAATGAAACCTTCGGGAGAGATATTTTTGTAGAAAATCACGCACGGGATACTTGAGAACCACGGAGTAGGGGCCACGAGGTGCCCACGAGGGTGGGGGTGCGCCCCCCTGCCTCGTGGATCCCTCGTGAGTCCCCCGGTGTCCTCCTTCCTCCTATATAAGCCTACGTACCCCGAAACCATCAGAGGAGGAGAGAAAACCCTAGTCCACCGCCGTAACCTTCTATTCCCGTGAGATCCCATCTTGGAGCCTGTTCCGGAGCTCCGCCGGAGGGGGGATCCATCATGGAGTGCTTTTACATCATCATCATCGCCCTCACCATGAGTTGTGAGTAGTTTACCACAGACCTTCGGGTCCATAGCTAGTATCTAGATGGCTTCTTCTCTCTTTCTAGATCTCAATACAAAGTTCTCCTCAGTCTTCGAGGAGATCTATTTGATGTAATCTCTTTTTGCGGTGTGTGTGTGTGTCGAGATCCGATGAATTGTGAGTTTATGATCAAGATTATCTATGAGAAATATTTGGTTCTTTTCTGAACTCTTTATGTGTGCTCATAATATCCTTGCAAGTCTCTTTGAATTATTGGTTTGGTTTGGCCTACTAGATCTATAGTTTTTGCAATGGGAGAAGTGCTTGGCTTTGGGTTCAATCTTGCGGTGTCCTTTCCCAGTGACAGTAGGGGCAGCAAGGCACGTATTGTATTGTTGCCATCGAGGATAAAAAGATGGGGTTTACATCATATTTCTTGAGTTTATCCCTCTACATCATGTCATCTTGCTTAAGGCGTTACTCTATTCTTTTGAACTCAATGCACTAGATGCATGCTGGATAGGGGTCGATGTGTGGAGTAATAGTAGTAGATGCAGGTAGGAGTCGGTCTACTTGTCTCGGTCGTGATGCCTATATACAATGATCATGCCTAGATAGTCTCATAATTATTCCCTTTTCTATCAATTGCTCGACAGTAATTTGTTTACCCGCCGTAGAATATCGCTATCAAGAGAGAAGCCACTAGAGAACACTATGGCCCCCGGGTCTATTCTCAACATATCAATCTACATCTACTTTACCTTTTTCCGCTTTTACTTTCTGTTCTTATAAACAAAAATACCAAAAATATAAACTATCATCTCTATCAGATCTCACTTTCGTAAGTGACCGTAAAGGGATTGACAACCCCTTATCGTGTTGGCTGCGAAGTTCTTATTTGTTTGTGCAGGTGCGAGGGACTCGCGCGTGGTCTCCTACTGGATTGATACCTTGGTTCTCAAAAACTGAGGGAAATACTTACACTACTATGCTGCATCTCCCTTTCCTCTTCGAAGGAATACAACGCAAGCTCGAGAAGTAGCAAACACCGGGTGTGATAGGAGAGTGTGCAAAGAAATTAAAACCCATGGAGGGGGTGGACAAAGGGAGGAGTGGGACGAAGGACGATGGGTAGTCAAGCGAAGTGAAGGACATAAGAGGGGAGAGGGAATGCTACGCTTTTTTTAGGTTGCAGAGATATCAACTCGACTCTCCTCCCACACATTTACTTGAATGGACCATTGCATTTTTTGTTCTGCTCTTAAATCCAAAAAGATCAGAAAAATAAAATGGACATAGAAAATTTTAAGCAGTTGCAGAGCCTTAGGGAGATCTCCCATTATAACATTAGTGACGGTCAGTCTACTTTCTTTTGGTTAGATCGTTGACTACAACCAGAGCCTCTGGTTGTGGTCTTCTCCGCTCTCTTTTCCCACCACACAAAAAAATGCCATGGTATATTGCGCAAAGGGATCGAGCTTGTGATACGTCTCCAACGTATCTATACTTTTTGATTGTTCCATGCTATTATTTATGATGTTTTGGATGTTTAATGGGCTTTGTCATACACTATCATATTTTTGGGACTAACCTACTAACCCAAAGGCCCAGTCCAGATTGTTGTTTTTTTTGCCTGTTTCAGGGTTTTACAAAAAAGGAATATCAAACAGAGTCCAAACGGAATGAAACCTTCGAGAGAGATATTTTGGAGAAAATCACGCACGGGAGACTTGAGAACCACGGAGTAGGGCACACGTGGCGCCCACGAGGGTGGGGGGCGCCCCCCTATAGGGCGCGCCCCCTGCCTCGTGGGCTCCACGTTTGGCCCCCGAGGCCCTCCTTCCTCCTATATATACCTACGTACCCCGAAACCATCAGAGGAGGAGAGAAAACCCTAGTTCCATCGCCGTAACCTTTTGTTCCCATGAGATCCCATCTTGGGGCCTGTTCCGGAGCTCCGCCGGAAGGGGGATCTACCACGGAGTGCTTCTACATCATCATCATCATCGCCTCACCATGAGTTGTGAGTAGTTTACCACTGACCTTCAGGTCCATAGCTAGTATCTAGATGGCTTCTTCTCTCTCTTTGGATCTCAATACAAAGTTCTCCTTGGTCTTCGAGGAGATCTATTCGATGTAATCTCTTTTTGTGGTGTGTTGGCCGAGATCCGATGAATCATGGGTTTATGATCAAGATTATCTATGAGAAATATTTGGTTCTTTTCTGAACTCTTTATGTATGATTATAATATCCTTGCAAGTCTCTTCGAATTATTGGTTTGGTTTGGCCTACTAGATCTATACTTCTTGCAATGGGAGAAGTGCTTGGCTTTGGGTTCAATATTGCGGTGTCCTTTCCCAGTGACAATAGGGGCAGCAAGGCACATACTGTACTATTGCCATCGAGTATAAAAATATGGAGTTTATATCACTAAGTTTGAGTTTATCCCTCTACATCATGTCATCTTGCTTAAGGCGTTACTCTGTTCTGATGAACTCAATACACTAGATGCATGTTGGATAGCGGTCGATGTGTGGAGTAATAGTAGTAGATGCAGAATCGTTTCGGTCTACTTGTCTCGGATGTGATGCCTATATATAATGATCATGCCTAGATAGTCTCATAATTATTCGCTTTTCTATCAATTGCTCGACAGTAATTTGTTTACCCGCCGTAGAAAATCGCTATCATGAGAGAAGCCACTAGAGAACACTATGGCCCCCGGGTCTATTCTCAACATATCAATCTACAATCTACTTTACTTTTTCCGCTTTTACTTTCTGTTCTTATAATAAAAAAAATACCAAAAATATCAAACTATCATCTCTGTCAGATCTCACTTTCGTAAGTGACCGTAAAGGGATTGACAACCCCTTATCGCGTTGGCTGCGAAGTTCTTATTTGTTTGTGCAGGTGCGAGGGACTCGCGCGTGGTCTCCTACTGGATTGATACCTTGGTTCTCAAACACCGAGAGAAATACTTACACTACTGTGCTACATCACCCTTTCCTCTTCGAGGGAATACAACGCAAGCTCAAGAAGTAGCAAGAAGAATTTCTGGCGCCGTTGCCGGGGAGGCTTACGCAAAAGTCATATACCAAGTACCTATCACAAACCCTTATCCTTCGCATTACATTTTTCGCCTCTCGTTTTCCTCTCCCCCACTTCACCCTTGCCATTTCATTTGCCCTTCTTCTGTCGTGTGTTTATTCTTCGCTTGCCCTCATGTCTGAGATGGGGGACGATTTTATCGAGAAGGGTAGTAATGTCGAGGGCAACATCTATGTTGACCCCCCGGATGGAACTACCACTTTACATATTAAGAAGTTCCGGGTAGGTAGTGGTAATATAATTGAAAAAGGAGTTCTTCAAGACTTATTTACTTGTGCCGGTGCTTTGCCCACTATGGGTGGCTCTATTCTTCACAGAACTAGTAGCCTTGCGGATGTTGTATCTATGGTTATAGATGAAATTGAGAGGCAATTTATCCATATGCATCCCTGTATTCAGAGAATCTTTTTGGAGTTTTCCAATATTGATCATTCTTCTGTTAAGCGTGCAGCTACTATCTTTTTGGCTCATGAATTTAGATTTATCATGAAAGAGGCCAAAGAAATCTTTGCTCATTACGGGGTAGATGCCGGTCGACCTCCCATAGAGGCTATCTTATTTAATCAAGAAGACATAATGCGGTCGCGATCTCCTGATCATGTTGCTTTTAATGAAAACCTTAGAACAAAGGTTCCTACAGATGTCTTGGTTGATAGAATTTCTGACATGAATGATGATTTTGCTATTCAAAACAATGGGTTAGGCTTCTCCCTTGAGCGAAGGCTTATGACCTTCTGCCAAAAGAATGCCTATAATGATGAATTGGTTGTTCACTACAAAGGGCCAAAAGAGGAACCTATTCCTCCTGAGATTGATGTGGGGGACTTTTGTTCCATTAAATTTAGCCCTTTTGATTACTTTTTCTTGCCACAATGGAAACTTTCTGCTGAACGTAGGGAATATGAGATGAGTTTTCGTGATATATCGTATCATTATGGCAATACCTAGATCTATCCTTGTATCGTGCCTAGCTAGGGGCGTAAAACGATAGCGCTTGTTGGGAGGCAACCCAATTTTATATTTTTTGTTTTTGCTTCTGTTTAGGAATAAATATTGCATCTAGCTTCTATTTAGATGCGTTTTTGTGTTTTAATTAGTGTTTGCGCCAAGTAGAACCTTTGGGAAGACTTGTGTGAAGTTTATATGATCTTGCTGTGAAAAACAGAATCGTTAGCGCTCGCTAGAATGGTCATCAGATTTTACTAGAGTGTGCTATTTAGTTGATTCTTTTTGCAGATGATTAATAGACAAATTCCTCACGCTTACCAATTTAGTCTGAATTTTTTGGAGTTAAAGAAGTATGCGAAACCTGCAGATTACTACAGACTGTTCTGTTTTTGACAGATTCTGTTTTTCATGTGTTGTTTGCTTATTTCAATGCATCTATGAGTAGTATTGGGAAGTATGAATCATAGAGAAGTTGGAATACAGTAGGTTTAACACCAACATAAACAAAGAATGAATTCATTGCAGTACCCTTGAGTGGTGGTTTGCTTTCTTATACTAACAGAGCTCACGAGATTTTTGTCTAAGTTTTGTGTTATGAAGTTTTCAAGTTTTGAGTATTGCTTTGATGGACTATGGAACAAAGAGTGGAAAGATCCTAAGCTTGGGGATGCCCATGGCACCCCAAGGTAAAATTCAAGGACAACCAAAAGCCTAAGCTTGGGGATGCCCCGGGAAGGCATCCCCTGTTTCTTCTTCATCCATCGTTAACTATACTCGGAGCTATAGTTTTATTCACCACATGATATGTGTTTTACTGGGAGCGTCTTGTATAATTTGAGTCTTTGCTTGTTAGTTTTCCACAATTACCCTTGCTGGACACACCTATTTGAGAGATTTAAATATGGCCTAGGAATTGATAGAACACTCTATGTGCTTCACTTATATCTTTTGAGTTGAATAGTTTTTGCTCTAGTGCTTCACTTATATCTTTTAGAGCACGGTGGTGATTATATTTTGTAGAAATTGTTGAACTCTCATGCTTCACTTATACCCTTCTGAGAGTATATTAAAACAGGATGGTAATGTGCTTAGGCTATAAAACTAGTCTTCACATGATAGACATCCAATATCAATGTAGTTAAAACTTTCACACTAAGTGCATTGAATATGATGAGAAGTTGGATGCTTGATAATTGTTTTGAGATATGAGGATAGTGATATTAGAGTCATGCTAGTTGAGTTATTATGAAATTGAGAAATGCTTGTGTTAAGGTTAGTGATTCCCGTAGCATGCACGTATGGTGAACCGCTATGTGACGAAGTTAGAGCATGAGGTATTTGTAAAGTGTTAACCTTTGTGTGGAGGTCGGGGGCGCGCGATGGTTAACTCCTACCAACCTCCCCCCAAGGAGCATGCGTTGATTGCTTTGTTTTGATGACTTGTAAATTTTTGCAATAAGTATATGAGTTATTTATGACTAATGTTGAGTCCATGGATTATACACACTCTCACCCTTCCACCATTGCTAGCCTCTCTTGTATCGCGCAACTTTCGCTGGTACCATACACCCACAATATATCCTTCCTCAAAACAGCCACCATATATATTCCTCAAAACATCCACCATACCTACCTATCATGGCATTTCCATAGCCATTCTGAGATATATTGCCATGCAACTTTCCACCGTTCCGTTCATATGACACGCTTCATATTGTCATATTGCCATGCATGATCATGTATTTGACATCATATTTGTGGCAAAGCCACCATGCATAATTTTTCATACATGTCACTCTTGATTCATTGCACATCCCGGTACACCGCCGGAGGCATTCATATAGAGTCATACTTTGTTTTAGTATCGAGTTGTAATGAAAGTGTGATGATCATCATTATTAGAGCATTGTCCCATGTGAGGAAAGGCTAAATCAATAAAGCCCCTCCAAAAAAAGAAAAAAAGAAAAAAAACGAAAGGCCAAAAAAAAACAAGAAAGGCCCAAAAAAAGAAAAAAAAAGAAAAGAAAAGAAAAAGGGACAATTGCTACTATCTTTTTTCCACACTTGTGCTTCAAAGTAGCACCATGTTCTTTATTGTAGAGAGTCTCATGCTTAGTCACTTTTATATACTAGTGGGAATTTTCATTATAGAACTTGGCTTGTATATTCCAACGATGGGCTTCCTCAAATGCCCTAGGTCTTCATGAGCAAGCAAGTTGGATGCACACCCACTAGTTTCTTTTGTTGAGCTTTCATACATATTTAGCTCTAGTGCATCCGTTGCATGGCAATCCCTACTCACTCACATTAATATCTATTGATGGGCATCTCCATAGCCCGTTGATACACCGAGTCGATGTGAGACTATCTCCCTCCTTTTTGTCTTCTCCACAACCACCTCTCTATTCCACCCATAGTGCTATGTCCATGGCTCACGCTCATGTATTGTGTGAAAGTTGAAAGGTTTGAAAGAATAGAGTATGAAAACAAGTGCTTGGCTGGAATCGGGGTTGTGCATGATATGAATATTTTGTGTGATGAAGAGGGAGCATAGACAGGCTATATGATTTTGTAGGGATAACTTTCTTTAGCCATAGTATTTTGAGAAGACATGATTGCTTTGTTAGTATGCTTGAAGTATTATTATTTCTTATGTCAATAAAGACTTTTGTCTTGAATCTTTCAGATCTGAACATTCATGCCACAATTAAGAGAATTACAATGAAAACTATATTGGTTAGCATTCCACATCAAAATTCTATTTTTATCATTTACCTACTCGAGGACGAGCAGGAATTAAGCTTGGGGATGCTTGATACGTCTCCAACATATCTATAATTTTTGATTGTTTCATGCTATTATTTATGATGTTTTGGATGTTTAATGGGCTTTGTCATACACTTTTATATTATTTTTGGGACGAACCTACTAACCCAAAGGCCCGGTCCAGATTGTTGTTTTTTGTCTATTTCAGGGTTTTACAAAAAAGGAATATCAAACGGAGTCCAAACGGAATGAAACCTTCGGGAGATATATTTTTGGAGAAAATCACGCAGGAGAGACTTGAGAACCACGGAGTAGGGCACACGTGGCGCCCACGAGGGTGGGGGCGCCCCCCCTATATGGCGCACCCTCCTGCCTCGTGGGCCCCACGTTTGGCCCCCGGTGCCCTTCTTCCTCCTATATATACCCACATACCCCGAAACCATCAGAGGAGGAGATAAAACCCTTGTTCCACTGCCGTTACCTTCTGTTCCCGTGAGATGCCATCTTGGGGCCTGTTCCGGAGCTCCGCTGGAGGGGGATCTACCACGGAGTGCTTCCACATCATCATCATCGCCTCACCATGAGTTGTGAGTAGTTTACCATAGACCTTCGGGTCCATAGCTAGTATATAGATGGCTTCTTCTCTCTCTTTGGATCTCAATACAAAGTTCTCCTCGGTCTTCGAGGAGATCTTGTCGATGTAATCTCTTTTTGTGGTGTGTTTGTCGAGATCCGATGAATTGTGGGTTTATGATCAAGATTATCTATGAGAAATATTTGGTTCTTTTCTGAACTCTTTATGTATGATTATAATATCCTTGCAAGTCTCTTTGAATTATTGGTTTGGATTGGCCTACTAGATCTATAGTTCTTGCAATGGGAGAAGTGCTTGGCTTTGAGTTCAATCTTGCGGTGTCCTTTCCCAGTGACAGTAGGGGCAGCAAGGCACGTATTGTATTGTTGCCATCGAGGATAAAAAGATGGGGTTTATATCACTAAGTTTGAGTTTATCCCTCTACATCATGTCATCTTGCTTAAGGCGTTACTCTGTTCTTATGAACTCAATACTCTAGATGCATGCTGGATAGCGGCCGATGTGTGGAGTAATAGTAGTAGATGCAGAATTGTTTCGGTCTACTTGTCTCGGACGTGATGCCTATATATAATGATCATGCCTAGATAGTCTCATAATTATTCGCTTTTCTATCAATTGTTTGATAGTAATTTGTTTACCCGCCGTAGAATATCGCTATCATGAGAGAAGCCACTAGAGAACACTATGGCCCCCGGGTCTATTCTCAACATATCAATCTACAATCTACTTTACTTTTTCCGCTATTACTTTCTATTCTTATAATAAAAAATACCAAAAATATCAAACTATCATCTCTATCAGATCTCACTTTCGTAAGTGACCGTAAAAGGATTGACAACCCCTTATCGCATTGGCTGCGAAGTTATTATTTGTTTGTGCAGTTGCGAGGGACTCGCGCGTGGTCTCCTACTGGATTGATACCTTGGATCTCAAAAACTGAGGGAAATACTAACGCTACTGTGCTGCATCACCCTTTCCTCTTCGAGGGAATACAACGCAAGCTCGAGAAGTAGCAGCTTGCTCTTCGTAATCGACTAATATCTACTACGATTCTCATGTATCTCTGCCAATAGCTTCAGTCCATCTTCGCGGTATATGCACTTCAATTTCACTCCATTCGGCATCTTTTTGTATAGGGTATCATCGACAAACTGATACATACTGGACCGTCGGGCTACTCTTTCAGCCTCTTCTTGATCTTCGGGAAGTTCTCCTGTTTGGAGGAAGCGGACTATGTGATGTGCCCAAGCTGGAGCCTGCGGCTCGACAACAAGGACTAAAGGCACTTCTTCATTTGTGGGAGTTCTCACATCGATCGCAAGAACCTGTTGGTCCCACGGGAGAAGGCTGCTCACCAACCAGAGTAGAGTTGTTCTCGACAGCTTCTCTACCAGTGGCTTCGGAAGGCCCTGCGAGGAGATGCTTGTCGAAATCCAACTTTCTTCTCTTTCTAGCCATTATTGAGGGGGATACTAATGGTTGAGTTAGGTGGAGGACAAAAGTTCCTGGTTCCACAGGGAGATTTTGTGCTGCACACTTTGACATGTGATCAGCAATGTTGTTCTCCGCACACGACACGTGCTCTGCTTGTTGTTGGGGAACGTAGTATTTTAAAATTTTCCTACGATCACGCAAGATCTATCTACCAGATGCATAGCAACGAGAGGGAAGAGTGTGTCTACGTACCCTCGTAGACCGGAAGCGGAAGCGTCAAGTGACGCGGTTGATGTAGTCGAACTTCTTCGCGATTCAACCGATCAAGTACCGAACGTACGGCACCTCCGTGTTCAGCACACGTTCAGCTTGATGACGTCCCACGAGCTCTTGATCCAGTTGAGCTTCACGAGAGAGTTTCGTCAGCACGACGGCGTGGTGACAGATATGATGTATCTACCGGCGCAGGGCTTCTCCTAAGTACTGCGATGGTATGACCGAGGTGTGTTTCTGTGGAGGGGGGCACCGCACACGGCTGGAACAATTCAACTTGTGTGTCTTTGGGTGCCCCCCTGCCCCCGTATATAAAGGAGCAAGAGGGGAGGGCCGGCCGGCCTCCTATGGTGCGGCTAGGGCAATCCTACTAGGAATAGGATTGCAATCCTGTTCCTAGTAGGAGTCCATCAAGAAGGAAGAGAGGGAAAGGAAAAGAGGGAGAGGTGGCGCCCCCCCAATCCTAGTCCAACTAGGATCCCTAGGTGGGGCGCCGGCCAGCCTCTATGGGCTGCCTCTCTCCTTTCCTCAAGGCCCACTATGGACCATCCCCCCTCGTAGGGGGTTCCGGTAACCCCCTCCGGCAATCCAGTTAAATCCGAAACTTTTCCGGAACACTTCCGGTGTCCGAATATAGTCGTCCAATATATCATTCTTTATGTCTCGGACATTCCGAGACTCCTCGTCATGTCCGTGATCTCATCCGGGACTCCGAACTACCTTCGGTACATCAAAACTCATAAACTCATAATACCGATCGTCATCAAACGTTAAGCGTGCGGACCCTACGGGTTTGAGAACTATGTAGACATGACCGAGACTCATCTCCGGTCAATAACCAATAGCGGAACCTGGATGTTCATATTGGCTCCTACATATTCTACGAAGATCTTTTATCGGTCAAAACCGCATAACAACATACGTTGTTCCTTTTGTCATCGGTATGTTACTTGCCCGAGATTCGATCGTCGGTATCTCTATACCTAGTTCAATCTCGTTACCGGCAAGTCTCTTTACTCGTTCCATAACACATCATCTCGTGACTAACTCATTAGTCTTTTTGCTTGCAAGGCTTATTGTGATGTGTGTTATCGAGAGGGCCCAGAGATACCTCTCCGACATTTGGAGTGACAAATCCTAATCTTGATCTATGCCAACACAACGAATACTTTCGGAGACACCTGTAGAGCATCTTTATGATCACCCAGTTACGTTGTGACGTTTGATAGCACACAAGGTGTTCCTACGGTATTCGGGAGTTGCATAATCTTATAGTCATAGGAACATGTATAAGTCATGAAGAAAGCAATAGCAGTAAAACTAAACGATCATAGTGCTATGCTAACGGATAGGTCTAGTCCATCACATCATTCTCTTAATGATGTGATCCCGTTTGATCAAATGACAACTCATGTCTATGGCTAGGAAACATAGCCATCTTTGATCAATGAGCTAGTCTAGTAGAGGCATACTAGGGACATACTATTTTGTCTATGTATTCACACATGTACTAAGTTTCCGGTTAATACAATTCTAGCATGAATAATAAACATTTATCATGATATAAGGAAATATAAATAACAACTTTATTATTGCCTCTAGGGCATATTTCCTTCACTTGTAACCCATCAAAGCATTATTCCAGCCTTCTCACCTCTTCCACATATGCCTCCATCAATGGGCTCTGGTAATCTTTGTTGACTTGTCTTACCACGAGTTGCGAGTCCCCGCGGATGATAAATCTCTTGATTCCCAACTCCACTTCAATTCTAAGCCTGGAACGAGCCCCTCATACTCAGCAGTGTTGTTGGTGGCCTTCTCCTAGGGAAAGTGCATTTGGACCACATACTTGAGTTTCTCTCCGGTGGGCGAGATAAGAAGTACGCCAGATTTGGCGTCGTGTAACAAGAAAGCTCCATCAAAGTACATTATCCACTCTTGAGGCGCCTCCTTGCCGGGGATGACCGTTTCTGGCGCTTCTTCGTCCGGAGTGGGCATCCATTCTGCAATGAACTGCGCCAATGCTATGGTTCAGATGGTTGAAGCACTTTCATATTTCAGGCCAAAACTCGACAGCTCCAGTGCCCATTCAACTATCCTGCCAGTGGCTTCAGGGTTCCTCAATATGCGCTGTAGTGGGAAACGAGTGACAACCGTGATCTCGTGGGCTTGGAAGTAGTGGTGCAGCTTCCTAGAGGCCATGATGAGTCCGAAGATCAGCTTATGCACTCCAGAGTATCTTGACCTTGCTCCTTGTAATAAGGAGCTGACAAAATACACTAGTCGTTGCACCACCTTCTTCTTTACCGCAGTCTTGGGTTCGCTCCCAACAACTTGCTCCACCTCCCCTTGGTGTGTGTTATGTCTTGCCGCAGGCGCTTTGGTTCTTTCCCCGACAAGGTCAGTTGTCGCGACTGCTTCCTCATCCACTTCCCGCTGCAACACCAGTGCAACACTAACCACTTGATTCGTTGTAGCTAAATATAGTAGCAAAGGCTCTTGTGGCTTAGGCGCAACCAAGGTGGGAGTCGAGGAAAGGTAATTTTTTAGGGCTTGCAGTGCCGCCTCTTCCTCCGGAGTTCATCTCACCGGGCCGGCCTTTTTCAAGATTTTGAAAAAAGGCAAGGCATGTTCAGCAGACTTGGAAATGAACCTACTCAGTGCGGCAATACATCGAGTTAAACGTCTCACGTCCTTGACAGTTTTGGGTTCTTGTATCTGCTCGATTGCTCTGATCTTGTCGAGGTAAGCTTATGTCCCCCGGAGAGACACAAAGAACCCGAGTAACTTGCCAGACGGGACACCAAATACACACTTCTCGGGGTTGAGCTTCAAAGTTAGCTTGCACATGTTTGCAAAGGTCTCTTCTAGGTCTTGAACGAGCGTTGATCTATCCTTCGTCTTGACCACTATATCGTCCATATAAGCTTCTATATTTATGTGCAGCTGTGGCTCAAAACCGATCTGCACTGCTCTTACAAAAGTGTATTCAGCGCTCTTCAACCCGAAAGGCATACGTACAAAGCAGTACGTGCCACATGGAGTTATGAACGTGATTTTATCCTCATCTTTTTTGGACATGAATATATGGTGGTACCCGATGTATGCATCCAAAAAGGAAAGCAGATCACACCTGGAAGAGGAGTCTACAATCTGATCAATGCGCGGCAGAGGGAAAGGGTCCTTCGGGCATGCCTTGTTCAAATCTATGAAGTCAATGCAAAGCCTCCATTTCCCGTTTGCCTTGTGCATTACCACTGGGTTTGCCAACTATGTTGGATGCAACACCCCCCTGACCAAACCACTTGCTTCAAGTTTCCTGATTTCCTCGGCAATAAAGCGTTGCCCTTCCAAAGCTTGCTTTCTGACCTTCTGCTTGACGGGTCGGGCGTGAGGACAGACATCAAGGTGGTGCTCGATTACCTCCTTGGGAACACCGGGGATGTTAGATGGTCTCCGAGCAAACACGCCGACCTTCACCCACAAGAAGGCAACGAGCGTGCTTTCCTATTTGTCACGGAGGGTGGCACTGATGGTGAACGTACCGTCAGCGCCATCCTGCCTTGCCGGGACCTTCTTCACAGTAGCTGAAGCAACCTTGGGCCTCTTGCTAGTGGAACTCTCCGGTAGGTGCTCAACAGGTGTAGCGTACTGCGGAGAGGCACGCTTCCCGGAGTCATTACCGGCATCACTGCTAGCTTTCTTTCCTTTCTTTGTTTCCTTGGCGGGAGCTTGGGCCTTTGCGGCTTCAGCTTCTACGGCGTCTCGATACATTTTGTCCACACAAATGATGACATCTTTTTTGTCTGAAGGGATGGATATGACTCCCATCGGCCCGGGCATCTTCAAGGTGTTGTAGGCTGTGGCACCCCGGCTCAGAGCAACCAGTTTACCTTGCATTGCCAACCCAGAGATCATGTCTTCTGGCAATACAAAACATCTTGGTACAGAAAATCACCGCTTTATTGAAACTAGCGGAAGCATAGTGCGATATTACATCAAGTAGCGAGGCCCAGCGGCATACTCGGTGCGGATGAACAATATGTACATTGTGAACATCAAGGGGCCTCGAGCACGACATCTACATGGCATCGGAACAACAATGTAGCGGGACTCCATGGCACAGGGACACCAATGAGGACACGATCTAGACACGTTAGCACTCTGATCCAGTTAGACTTTCCTGAAATCAGGCATAACACGCTAGGTTAGAACATTGAATGTACATGCAATCTCACAACAAGCATAACCAAAATGACAAACAATATCATGACATTTAATCAAGTTAAATGCAAACAGCAACATGCTACTCATGTAGTGAAACCAAACTTGTGTACTGAGTCACTCGGACTCTCCCTTACCAACAGGTTGCCTCGCAACCGAACGATGATAATGACGGATCACAAACGAAACCATACTCGGTTCAACGGTTACCTTGTAACCAAACGGTGATCACTCACGGATCACAAATGATACCACAATAGTCAGCCTCACTGACATCATCATGATTCAACAAGTGCAATGCAAATCAATTAGTATGTAAAATTTCTTTATAAAAGTTGATCCATGGTGTGACTTACTCACGAACTGGGCCGTTATCCGCGGGCGCGGCTACCGATAGATTAATACACTCTGCAGAGGTAGCGCACTTTACCTACACCATGGAACCCATGGCCTCGCACTCCCATTCGGGTGGACCAACGGCATTCCGACATAACTCTCCCATTGCCATGACACTCTTTCAGCCACTCCGACCAACTCCCCACTGGGCTTAGTCCTGGGTGGCCCAAGCCTTCCAAAGGCAAAACGGCCACCGTCGTGGAAAATAAACGGTCCCAAATGGGGACAAGGTACCATAACAACAACAGGCTCACAAGGTTATGTCTGCTTACAGGCCAGGGTAACACACGCCCATAACCTTCCCTCGTTGGAGGCACCAACAAAAGGCATGACAACAGGACGACTAACGACCTCCCCATACTAAGCAAACGTGGTTGCACTTGTCAGCCCGATTCAGTGGCACCATGACCCGACCAACTTTATGTTCAAGTTCAATTATCATCAGGTTTAACTTGAAATAAAATGCTCGAGTCACTATATGCGATGCTTATGCAACCATATATCATGCATCACATATCACTTAGAAACAACAGATCAACCTCATTCAAAGTTCTACGTGCACAAACTCATCTTTCAATATTTCTGGTCCGTACTTACGGGTCATCTAGATTAATGACTTTTTAGTTGGCATTTATCATACGAAACTCATCATGCATATAAGGAAAATAATACCAATGTTCCTATCACTATAGTCATAACAAACTCACTTAGTTCTGTTGGAAATATGCCCTAGAGGCAATAATAAAATGATTATTATTATATTTCCTTGTTCATGATGATTGTCTATTGTTCATGCTATAATTGTATTATCCGGAAATCGTAATACATGTGTGAATACATAGACCACAACATATCCCTAGTGAGCCTCTAGTTGACTAGCTCGTTGATCAATAGATGGTTACGGTTTCATGACCATGGACATTGGACGTCATTGATAATGGGATCACATCATTAGGAGAATGATGTGATGGACAAGACCCAATCCTAAGCCTAGCACAAGATCGTGTAGTTCGTATGCTAAAGCTTTTCCAATGTCAAGTATCTGTTCCTTATACCATGAGATTGTGCAACTCCCGGATACCGTAGGAGTACTTTGGGTGTGCCAAACGTCACAATGTAACTGGGTGGCTATAAAGGTACACTACGGGTATCCCCGAAAGTATCTGTTGGGTTGGCACGAATCAAGACTGGGATTTGTCACTCCGTATGATAGAGAGGTATCTTTGGGCCCACTCGGTAAGACATCATCGTAATGAACTCTATGTGACTAAGGAGATGGTCACGTGATGATGTGTTACAGAACGAGTAAAGAGACTTGCCGGTAACGAGATTGAACAAGGTATCGGTATACCGACGATCGAATCTCGGGCAAGTACTATACCGGTAGACAAAGGGAATCGTATACGAGATTAATTGAATCCTTGACATCGTGGTTCATCCGATAATATCATCGTGGAACATGGGGGAGTCAACATGGGTATCCATATCCCGCTATTGGTTATTGGCCGGAGAGATGTCTCGGTCATGTCTGCATGGTTCCCGAACCCATAGGGTCTACACACTTAAGATTCGATGACGCTAGGGTTATAGGGAATGTATGTACGTGGTTACCGAATGTTGTTCGGAGTCCCGGATGAGATCCCGAACATCATGAGGAGTTCCGAAATAGTCTAGAGGTAAAGATGTATATATGGGAAGTCATATTTTGGTCACCGGAGTGATTTTGGGGTCACTGGTATTGTACTGGGACCACCGGAAGGTGTCCGGGGTCCACCGGGTGGGGCCACCTACCCCGTGGGCCAAGTGGACCAAGTAAGGGGGGGGGGAACCAGCACCTGGTGGGCTGGTGCGCCCCCCAAGGGCCCTAGGCGCCTAGGGTTGGGAAACCCTAGGGGGTGGGGGCGCCCCACCTGCTTGGGGGGCAAGTCCCTCCCCCCACCTGGCCGCCGCCCCCTCAGATTGGATTTGAGGGGGCCGACCGCCCTCTCCCTTGCCCATATATATAGTGGGGGGGGGGGGAGGGCAGCCGCACCCCATAGCCTGGCGCAGCCCTCCCCCTCCCAACTCCTCCTCTTCTCCGGTGAAGCTTGGCGAAGCCCTGCCGGAGTGCCACGCTCCTCCATCACCACCACCCCGTCGTGCTGCTGCTAGACGGAGTCTTCTCCAACCTCTCCCTCTCTCCTTGATGGATCAAGGCGTGGGAGACGTCACCGGGCTACAGTGTGTTGAACGCGGAGGCACCGTTGTTCGGTGCTTAGATCGATTCGGCCGCGATCTGAATCGCTTCGTGTACGACTCCACCGACCACGTTCTTGCAATGCTTCCGCATCGCGATCTTCAAAGGTATGAAGATGCACTCCCCTCTCGTTCCTAGTAACTCCATAGATAGATCTTGGTGATGCGTAGAATTTTTTTGATTTTCTGCAATGATCCCCAACAGTGGCATCATGAGCTAGGTCTATACGTAGTTACTTTGCATGAGTAGAACACAAGTTGTTGTGGGCGTAGATTTTGTCAATTTACTTGCCGCTACTAGTCTTATCTTGATTCTGCGGCATCGTGGGATGAAGCGGCCCAGAGTGACCTTACACGTACACTTACGTGAGACAGGTTCCACCGACTGACATGCACTAGTTGCATAAGGTGGCTAGCGGGTGTCTGTCTCTCCCACTTTAGTTGGATTGGATTTGATGAAAAGGGTCCTTATGAAGGGTAAATAGTAATTGGCATATCACATTGTGGTTTTGGCGTAGGTAAGAAACGTTCTTTCTAGAAACCTATAGCATCCACGTACACACTCGCAACAACAATTAGAGGATGTCTAACTTGTTCTTGCAGCATGTGCCGTGTGATGTGATATGGCCAAAAGGATGTGATGAATGATATATGTGATATATGATATTGATCATGTTCTTGTAATAGGAATCACGACTTGCATGTCGATGAGTATGACAACCGGCAGGAGCCATATGAGTTGTCTTATTTTATTGTATGACATGCGTGTCATTGAAAACGCCATGTAATTACTTTACTTTATTGCTAACCATTAGCCATAGTAGTAGAAGTAACGTTGGCGAGACAACTTCATGAAGACACGTTGATGGAGATCATGATGATGGAGATCATGGTGTCCTGCCGGTGACGATGATGATCATGGAGCCCCGAAGATGGAGATCAGAAGGAGAAAAATGATATTGGCCATATCATGTCACTATTTGATTGCATGTGATGTTTATCATGTTTTACATCTTATTTTCTTAGAACGACGGTAGCATAAATAAGATGATCTCTCACTAAAATTTCAAGAATTGTGTTCCCCCTAATTGTGCACTGTTGCTAAGGTTCGTTGTTCTGAAGCACCACATGATGATCGAGTGAGATAGGCTCTAACGTTCGCATACAACGGGTGTAAGCCAGATTTACACACGCAATACACTTAGGTTGACTTGACGAGCCTAGCATGTACATACATGGCCTCGGAACACGGAAGACCGAAAGGTCGAACATGAGTCGTATAGAAGATATGATCAACATGAAGATGTTCACCGTTGATGACTAGTCCGTGTCACGTGATGATCGGACACGGCCTAGTCGATTCGGATCATGTATCACTTAGATTACTAGAGAGATGTCTATCTGAGTGGGAGTTCATTAAATATGTTTAGATGAACTTAATTGTCATGAACATAGTCTAAAATCTTTACAATATGTATTGTAGATCAAATGGCCCACGCTAATGTTGCCCTCAACTTCAACGCGTTCCTAGAGAAAACCAAGCTGAAAGACGATGGTAGCAACTATACAGATTGGGTCCATAACTTGAGGATCATCCTCATAGCTAGCAAGAAAGCATACGTCCTTGAAGCACCGCTAGGTGACGCACCCGTTTTCCCAGCAACTCAAGACGTTATGAACGCCCGGCAGTCGTGTAGTGATGATTACTCCCTGGTTCAGTACGGCATGCTTTACAGCTTAGAATCGGGGCATATGAGATGTTCCAAGAGCTCAAAATGGTTTTCCAAGCTCATGCCCGAGTCGAGATATATGAAGTCTCTGACAAGTTCTACAGTTGTAAGATGGAGGAGAATAGTCCTGTCAGCGAGCATATACTCAGAATGTCTGGGTTGCACAATCGCTTGTCTCAGCTGGGAGTTAATCTCCCAGATGACGCGGTCGTTGACAGAATCCTTCAGTCGCTCCCACCTAGCTACAAGAGCTTTTGGATGAATTTCAATATGCAAGGGATGGAGATGTCCATTCCCGAGGTATATTCAATGCTGAAATCAGCGGAGGTGGAGATCAAAAAGGAACATCAAGTGTTGATGGTGAATACAACCACTAAGTTCAAGAAAGGCAAGGGTAAGAAGAACTTCAAGAAGGACATCAAAGTAGTTGCCGCGCCCGGTAAGCCAGTTGTCGGGAAGAAGCCAAAGAATGGACCCAAGCCTGAGACTGAGTGCTTTTATTACAAGGGAACGGGTCACTGGAAGCGGAATTGCCCCAAATACTTAGCGGATAAGAAGGCTGGTAACGTCAAAGGTATATGTGATATACATTTTATTGATATGTACCTTACCAGCACTCGTAGTAGCTCCTGGGTATTTGATACCGGTGCAGTTGCTCACATTTGTAACTCAAAGCAGGAGCTGCGGAATAAGCGGAGACTGGCAAAGGACGAGGTGTTGATGTGCGTCGGGAATGGTTCCAAGGTTGATGTGATCGCCTTCGGCACGCTACCTCTGCATCTACCTTCGGGATTAGTTTTAAACCTCAATAATTGTTATTTAGTACCAGCTTTGAGCCTGAACATTGTATCTGGATCTCGTTTAATGCGAGATGGCTACTCATTTAAATCTAAGAATAATGGTTGTTCTATTTATATGAGAGAAATGTTTTATGGTCATGCCCCGCTGGTCAATGGTTTATTCTTATTGAATCTCGAACGTGATGTTACACATATTCATAGTGTGAATGCCAAAAGATGTAAGGTTGATAATGATAGTGCCACATACTTGTGGCACTACCGCCTTGGTCATATTAGGGTCAAACGTTTGAAGAAGCTCCATGCAGATGGACTTTTGGAGTCTCTTGATTATGAATCATTTGACACATGCGAACCATGACTCTTGGGCAAGATGACCAAGACTCCGTTCTCCGGAACAATGAAGTGAGAAACCAACTTGTTGGAAATCATACATACTGATGTGTGCGGTCCGATGAGTGTTGAGGCTCACGGTGGTTATCGTTATGTTCTCACCCTCACTGATGACTTAAGCAGATATGGGTATGTCTACCTAATGAAACACAAGTCTGAGACCTGCGAAAGGTTCAAGGAATTTCAGAATGAGGTTGAGAATCAACGTGACAGAAAAATAAAGTTCTTAGGATCAGATCGTGGAGGAGAATATTTAAGTCATGAATTTGGCACGCACCTAAGGAAATGTGGAATTGTTTCACAATTGATGCTGCCTGGAACACCTCATCATAACGGTGTGTCCGAACGTCGTAATCGTACTCTGTTGGACTTGGTGCGATCTATGATGTCTCTTACCGATTTACCACTATCATTTTGGGGTTATGCTTTAGAGACTGCCACATTCACTTTAAATAGGGCGCCGTCTAAATCCATTGAGACGACAACGTATGAACTATGGTTTGGGAAGAAACCTAAGTTCTCATTTCTAAAAGTTTGGGGATGCGATGCTTATGTCAAGAAACTTCAACCTGAAAAGCTCGAACCCAAATCGGACAAATGCGTCTTCATAGGATACCCTAAGGAAACTATTGGGTATACCTTCTACCTCAGATCCGAAGACAAGGTCTTTGTTGATAAGAATGGATCCTTTCTGGAGAAAGAGTTTCTCTCGAAAGAAGTAAGTGGGAGGAAAGTAGAACTTGATGAGATTGTTGTAATCCCTCTTGAACCGGAAAGTAGCGCAACACAGGAAGATGTTTCTGTGGTGCCTGCACCGACTAGAGAGGAAGTTAATGATGATGATCATGAAGCTTCAGATCAAGTTACTACTGAACTTCGTAGGTCCACGAGGATACGTTCCGCACCAGAGTGGTACGACAACACTGTCCTGGAAATCATGTTGTTAGACAACGGTGAACCTTCGAACTATGAATAAGCAATGGCGGGCCTGGATTCCTACAAATGGCTTGAAGCCATGAAATTCGAGATAGGATCCATGTATGATAACAAAGTATGGACTTCGGTTAACCTGCCCGATGATCGGCGAGCCATAGAAAATAAATGTATCTTTAAGAAGAAGACTGACATGGATGGAAATGTGACCATCTATAAGGCTCGACTTGTCGCTAAGGGTTATCGACAAGTTCAAGGGATTGACTACGATGAGACTTTCTCTCCCGTAGCGATGCTGAAGTCCGTCCGAATCATGTTAGCAATTGCCGCATTCTATGATTATGAGATATGGCAAATGGACGTCAAAACGGCATTCCTTAACGGCTTCCTTAAGGAAGAATTGTATATGATACAGCCGAAAGGTTTTGTCGATCCTAAGAATGCTAACAAGGTTTGCAAGCTCCAGCGCTCCATCTATGGGCTGGTGCAAGCATCTCAGAGTTGGAACATTCGCTTTGATGAGGTGATCAAAGCGTTTGGGGTTCATACAGACTTATGGAGAAGCCTGTATTTACAAGAAAGTGAGCGGGAGCTCTGTAGCATTTCTCATATTATATGTGGACGACATATTGTTGATGGGAAATGATGTAGAACTCTTGGAAAGCATAAAGTCTTACTTGAATAAGTGTTTTTCAATAAAGGACCTTGGAGAAGCTGCTACATATTAGGCATCAAGATCTATAGAGATAGATCGAGACGCCTCATTGGTCTTTCACAAAGCACATACCTTGACAAGATATTGAAGAAGTTCAGTATGGATCAGTCCAAGAAAGTGTTCTTGCTTGTATTGCAAGGTGTGAGATTGAGCACAGCACAATGCCTGACCTCGGCAGAAGATAGAGAAAAGATGAGTGTCATCCCTTATGCCTCAGCCATAGGTTCTATTATGTATGCCATGTTGTGTACCAGACTTGATGTGAACCTTGCCATAAGTTTAGTGGGGAGGTACCAAGTGATTCCTAAATGGAACACTAGACAGCGGTCAAGAACATCCTGACGTACCTAAAAATGAGTAAGGATGTGTTTCTCGTTTATGGAGGTGACGAAGATCTCGTCATAAAGGGTTACGTCGATGCTAGCTTCGACACAGATCCGGAGGACTCCAAGTCACAAACCGGATACGTGTACATTGTGAATGGTGGGGCAGTCAGCTGGTGCAGTTGCAAGCAAAGCGTTGTGGTAGCATCTACATGTGAAGCGGAGTACATAGCTACTTCCGAAGTAGCACAGGAAGGAGTCTGGATGAAGGAGTTCATCACCGACCTAGGAGTTGTTCCAAGCGCGTGGGGCCCGATATCTCTCTTCTGTGACAACACTAGAGCTATTGCCATTGACAAGGAGCCCAGGTTTCACAAGAAGACCAAGCACATCAAGCGCCGCTTCAACTCCATTTGTAGTTATATACAAGACGGAGACATAGATATTTGTAAAGTGCATACGGATCTGAATGTCGCAGATCCGCTGACTAAACCTCTTCCATGAGCAAAACATGATCAACACCAGAACTCTATGGGTGTTCGATTCATCACAATGTAACTAGATTATTGACTCTAGTGCAAGTGGGAGACTGTTGGAAATATGCCCTAGAGGCAATAATAAAATGGTTATTATTATATTTCCTTGTTCATGATGATTGTCTATTGTTCACGCTATAATTGTATTATCCAGAAATCGTAATACATGTGTGAATACATAGACCACATCATGTCCCTAGTGAGCCTCTAGTTGACTAGGTCGTTGATCAATAGATGGTTACGGTTTCCAGACCATGGACATTAGATGTCATTGATAACGGGATCACATCATTAGGAGAATGATGTGATGGACAAGACCCAATCCTAAGCCTAGCACAAGATCGTATGCTAAAACTATTGCAATGTCAAGTATCTGTTCCTTAGACCATGAGATTGTGCAACTCCCGGGTACTGTAGGAGTACTTTGGGTGTGCCAAACGTCACAATGTAACTGGGTGGCTATAAAGGTAAACTACGGGTATCCCCGAAAGTATCTGTTGGGTTGGCATGAATCGAGACTGGGATTTGTCACTCCGTATGACGGAGAGGTATCTCTGGGCCAACTCGGTAAGACATCATCGTAATGAGCTCTATGTGACTAAGGAGTTAGTCATGTGATGATGTGTTATGGAACAAGAGAGTTGCCAGTAATGAGATTGAACAAGATATCGGTATACCGACGATCGAATCTCGGGCAAGTACTATACCGTTAGACAAAGGGAATCGTATACGGGATTAATTGAATCCTTGACATCGTGGTTCATCCGATAAGATCATCGTGGAACATGCGGGAGCCAACATGGGTATCCAGATCCCGCTGTTGGTTATTAGCCGGAGAGATGTCTCGGTCATGTCTGCATGGTTCCCAAACTCGTAGGGTTTACACACTTAAGGTTCTATGACGCTAGGGTTATAGGGAATGTATGTATGTGGTTACCGAATGTTGTTCGGAGTCTCAGATGAGATCCCGGACGTCACGAGGAGTTCCGGAATAGTCCAGAGGTAAATATTTATACATGTGAAGTTATATTTTGGTCACCGGAGTGTTTTCGGGGTCACCGGTATTGTACCGAGACCACCGGATGGTGTCCGGGGGTCCACTGGGTGGGGCCACCTACCCCGGTGGGCCAAGTGGACCAAGTAAGGGGGGAACCATCCCTTGGTGGGCTGGTGCGCCCCCAAGGGCCCAAGGCGCCTAGGGTTGGGAAACCCTAGGGGTGGGGGCGCCCCACCTGCTTGGGGGGGAAGTCCCCCCACCTTGCCGTCCCCCTCAGATTGGATCTGAGGGGCCGCCCCCTCTCCCTTGCCCCTATATATAGTGGGGGTGGGAGAGCAGCCGCATCCCATAGCCTGGCGCAGCCCTCCCCCTCCCAACTCCTCCTCTTCTTCGGTGAAGCATGGCGAAGCCCTACCGAAGTGACACGCTCCTCCATCACCACCACACCGTCGTGCTGCTGCTGGACGAAGTCTTCCCCAACCTCTCTCTCTCTCCTTGCTGGATCAAGGCGCGGGAGACGTCACCGGGCTGCACGTGTGTTGAACGCGGAGGCACCGTTGTTCGGTGCTTAGATCAGATTCGACCGCGATCTGAATCGCTTCGTGTACGACTCCACCGACCGCGTTCTTGCAACGCTTCCGCATTGCAATTTCAAAGGTATGAAGATGCACTCCCCTCTCGTTGCTAGTAACTCCATAGATAGATCTTGGTGATGCGTAGATTTTTTTTTGATTTTTTGCAACGATCGCCAACAAGTTCAACTACTCAAGCTATACCTCACTAGTTCAAGCATTCATTTCTGTTTACTAAGCATCTTGATCATGACAAACTAAATAACACAAACTTTATTTATTTTAATTCTATATGCAATGAATATCATATATATTCAAGTGGAAAATCATGGATATTGCAAAGACACCATGAAAATATTGTTGTGGCTTACCTTAGTGCAGAGGAGCTTCACACTTCTCCTGGATGCCCTCAAGACAAGTTTCACCTTATGAAAATAAACCAAATGGAAAAAAGAAAATATCAAGAACACTTATTAAAATTACCAGAAATTCCAGACAATAGAGAAAAATCACATCTTGTGTGTGTTGCTAGGATTTTCCTGTAAGAACACAATGCAAAAAGAATCAACTCGTTTGGAATTGTGGAATAAAAGTTACAACTAGTCAAATTTGAATTAAATTTGAATAAAAGAAAACCAGAGGGGGGGGGTGACGTCAAAGGCATAAACCAGCAGGGCGCCACCACTCATACCTCTTCGGGCGCGCCCTGAGTGGCTGACAGCAGGCCCCAGCGGTCAGGTCAGAGGGAAAAGAGGAGAGAAGCAGAGTCGAGCGGCGCGGCTGTGGCGCTTTCTCCGGTGAGGATTTCCTGTCGACGAGATCTGAGAGGATAGGAATGGAGAGCAGGTCAAGGCGCACCTGCCCGTACCCGTAGCGTGGCTAGGGGTGGCCGGACGGGGTCAGAACGAAGCTCTCAAGCGGCGGCAGCGGGCGGAGCTCGTCGGAGATGGCGATTCCGGTGAGGCAGGGCCAGTCCAGCAGCTCGGACGGCACCAACACGCACCAGTGGACCACCATGAACACGCCAGAGAAGTCAGTAGAGCTCGAGCGGCTCTAGAGAGGGAGGGGGGCAGTGGACGGGGATCGCCGGCGAGCTCGGGGTGGGGACGGCGGCCAGAGGCCTGCCCGACCGGGCTGCGGCTTCCTACGGTGTTTAGGAGGTGTGTTGAGAGCATGTGTGGAGAGAAACGAGCTCAGGGGGGGTTCTATTTATAGGCGAGGCTGAGGCGGGGATCGAGAGCTCGTCGGATCTCTCTGGTGGCACCCGGCGATGAATGGCGTCAGTGAGAGAGGGACAAGGTGATGGGGATCACGCGGGGACTATAGGCATGTAGCGATGAGCATACGAGCACGGTATGCGACGAGCACAGGGGCACAGGTGCACTGTTGGCTTGGCCACGCCATGCCCGTGCTCACTGCGGCGAGCTTCGGCGTCGGTGAGTGCCAGGGTGGAGTTAAGGAGGTGCAGACGAGGATGGGGGCACGGTTTGGCAAGGTGCTGCGGCCGGGGCAGCGAGCATGCAAAACAGAGATGCTAGCGCACCGCAGAGCTCGTTGGCCGCATGCCAACCCCCTTGGAAGAACGTGGTCACCGCGTGAACTTTGGCATCAGGCTGAGCTAAGCGCAAAAACCATGTCTGGCATGTAGTCCTTAGTAGTTTTGTTTGTTTTGCACGATTGGCTGGGTCACAGGTGAACTGTGTGAGTGGGTTTCTTCCTGGCAAGTTTCTGTACAGAAACTTGTGAGCTTCACTCAGAAAAATCTAGTGAGAACTAAAGGCTGTGCTTTGGGTTTTAGCAATCTCTTAGGAGGGTAATGAAGCTCAGAAAAGATCATCCCCAAAAGATCAAGGAAAAATATACTTGTTGTGCAATGTGGCCATTTTGTCCAAAAAAAATGATTTTCTATAGCAAAAATATTCCAAAAAGTTATGCAATATTTTTGCTCATGGAGGTGCCCTAGGGTTCAAAGAATATTTGTGAATTTATTCAGGATTTTAGGAGCAAGAAAACTAGGGGTTGCTTTGGAGAATACTTCTCTGAAGTGATTTTCAAGGGAGTTTTTCAGAGAAGGAAAAATGAGCTAGGGGTGGATGGGTCACTTGGGTGAAAATCAAGGGTAGGCTCAAGTGATCAAGTCCAATTTGAATAGATTCAAAACTCCAATTCCAAAGCAAATGCAAAAGAAAGTCCGGAAAAAGAGAGAAGGCAAATCCAGGCTGTCACAAACATCCCCCACTTAAGATGAATCTCGTCCTCGAGATTCGGTTGCTCGGGAAAACAATTCTGGGTAGGTTGTCCTTAAAAATTCCTCTCTTTGCCAGGTTGCTTCTTCTTCGGTGTGATGCTCCCACTAGACCTTGTAAAACTTGATCGCTTTGCTGTGTGTGACCCTTTCTGCCTCATCCAAGATTCTGAAAGGTCTCTCCTCATAAGTTAAATTCTTGGCAAGCTCAATCTCTGATATATCAGTCCTCTTATCGGGTGGTGAAATACACTTTCTCAGCTATGATACGTGGAACACGTTGTGTACTTCCGACAATTCTGGTGGCAATTCCAACTGATAAGCGACTGTGCCAACTTGGGTCATGACTGGGAACAGACCAATATATCTCGGTGCCAATTTGCCTTGGGTCTGAAATCTCTTGATTCCCTTGATGGGTGTGACTCAGAGATACACGTGTTCACCAGGCTCAAAACTGACTTACCGATGTTTGGCATCATAATAACTCTTTTGCCATGAATTAGCCAGTTGCAGTCTATCTCGAATTTCCTAGACTTGTTTCTCTACCTCCAATATCAAATCAGTACCGAAGATACGACTGTCTTCGGCTTGAGACCAATTTAAGGGAGTGCGGTACTTACGACCGTACTAAGCTTCAAATGGTGACATCTTCAGACTGGTTTGGAAACAGTTGTTGTATGAGAATTCCGCATATGGGAGACAATCTTCCCATTTGGGCCCATGGGCTAAGGCACATGCTCGAGGCATGTCTTCAAGGATTTGATTTACCCGCTCAGTCTGACTGTCTGTCTGTGGGTGATAGGCGGTGATGTAGTTGAGGGCGGTCCCGGAAGCTTGATGGAGTCGGGACCAGAATACGGACGTAAACAGTGAACCTCGGTCCGAAGTGATTGTTTTGGCACTCAATGCAAACTGACAATCTGGGATACATATAATTGTGCAAGTTGATCAGCGCGAAATGTGGTGCGGATGGGAATAAAGTAAGCCACTTCAGTCAGTTTGTCCACTATTACCCATACGACATCATTGCCTCGGTGAGTCCTGGGTAGACCGGTGATAAAGTACATGCGGACATCATCCCATTTCCATTGCAAGCAGGGTAGAGGTTGGAGAAGTCCGGCGGGTTTCTGGTGTTCCACCTTTACTTTGTTGCAGATGTCAAAACAAGCGACAAAATATGCGATGTCCCTTTTTATTCCATCCCACCAAAATATCCGTCGAAGGTCTTTGTACATTTTAGTGCCGCTGGGGTGTATCGAATATGAGGACTTGTGTGCTTCTGCCAAAATTTTCTTTCTCAAGTTTGATTGCGCAGGTACGCATATCCGTCGTTGAAACCTGAGTGTACCCAGTGCGTCCTGAGAGAAATCCTGAGTCTTGCCTTCTCGCAGACGTTTGCAATGTCCTTGCAGAATCTCATCGTCGGCCTATGCCATGCGAATCTCCTCCTCGAGAATAGGAGTTACTTCCAAAATATTTGCAAGACTGGCATTTACAATTACCAAGTTGATCTGAGCGATCTCTTGTTGGAGTTCGGGAGGCAAGGACTCCATCATGGCATTTAGACTGGCAGGCTTGCGACTGAGGGCAACAACAACCACGTTGCCTTTTCCCGGATGGTAACTTATTCCCAGATCATAGTCCTTGACCAACTCGATCCACCTTCGCTGTCGAAGGTTTAAATCTGGCTGGGTAAATATATATTTGAGACTCTTGTGGTCGGTAAATATTTTACATCTTTTTCCAATGAGGTAATGTCTACAAATCTTTAGAGAGTGCACAACAGCGGCTAGTTCCAAATCATGTGTCGGATAATTTCCTTCGTGAGGTCGTAGCTGGCGAGATGCGTAAGCTACCACATTGCCGTCTTGCATGAGTACGCACCCAATTCCCTTTCTGGATGCGTCACAATACACATCAAAGTTGCGGTCAATGTCTGGGAGAGTCAGTACTGGTGCTGATGTCAATCTGGTTTTTAACTCGTTAAAGCTCTTCTCGCAATCCCCAGTCCATTCAAACTTCTTGTCTTTCTTGAGGAGTTCTGTCATTGGCTTGGCAATTTTGGAAAATCCTTCGATGAACCAATGGTAGTATTTGGCTAATCCAAGAAAACTCCGGGTTTCGGATAACGTCGTGGGTGCTCCCCAATCAAGCACACTTGTACTTTGCTGTGATCCAATGCGATGCCTTCTGCTGATATAACATGTCCCAGAAATCTGACTGGTTTGAGCCAAAACTCACACTTGCTGAATTTTGCATAAAGATGATGGTCACGGAATCTCTGTAAGACTACTCGGAGGTGTTCCTTGTGTTCTTTAGAGTATATGAGAATATCATCGATGAAAACCACCACAAACTTATCCAAGAATTCCATGAACACCTTATTCATCATATGCATGAAAAAAGCTGGAGCATTTGTGAGACCGAAAGACATCACCGTATATTCATAGAGACCGTAACAGGTAGTGAACGCGGTCTTAGGAATATCTTCCTTCTTGGTCTTGAGCTGATGATATCCGATCCTTAAATCAATCTTGGAAAATATTGTTGCCCCACTGAGTTGATCGAACAAATCATCAATCCTTGGTAGCGGTATTTGTTATTGATGGTGACATCGTTCAACCGACGGTAGTCCACGCACATTCTGAGACTGTCATCTTTCTTGTCTACAAATATTGCGGGGTGATCCCCATGATGAGCTTCGACGGATATATCCTTTCTGCATCGTCTCATCCAACTGTTTCTTCAATTCCACGAGTTTAGATGAAGGCATTCGATAATACTTTCTGTACAATGGTGTAGTTCTAGGTACAAGATCAATTGCAAACTCAAGATCTCTATTTGGAGGCATTCCGAGTAATTCCTCGGGGAATACATCGGGAAATTCATTGACCACATGAATCAGATCAAATTCTTCGGCTACTTCTGTGAAGACCAGTTCTTTGGGTATGCTTTTGCGGGCATAAAATTTTATGGACCGCCCTTCCTGATTTGTCAAGGTGACTTCTCGGGTCGGACAATTTATGCATACTTGATATTGGGTCAACCAGTTCATTCCCAAAATAACATCCAGCTTGGCAGACTCGATGACTATCAAAGCGGTTGGACAACGGACTCCCTTGATATCATTTCCAAATTTCGGCAGACCAGATTGCTTTTGAGCACAGATCTCGAGGACTGAACCATCATACTTTTTCCCAAAAGCGAGCAAGGAAATTTGTTTCAGGCAACGAAACTCTAAGAAACAAAAGAGTGGGAAGCCCTAGAGTCAAATAAAATTATTGCGGGTATGTTATTAACAGAAAACATACCAATGACGACTTCGGGGTTTTCGTGGGCCTTGTGTGTGGAGAGGTGATGAACTTGCCCTTGGACGATCTTCTGGGTATGATATGGCCCCATGTGATTGACTTGCAGCCGGAACGGGGCATTTGACTTCTTGGGACATTGCTTGGCGTAATGTCCGACCTGTCCACAATTAAAGCAGTCGTAGTTGCGCTGACGCTCCTTGTGCACTCGACATGACATTCTTGACTTGAGTAGTGGTCTTGTTCACATTCTGCTGCCAATTTGGTTTGTACTCCACTTGAGTCTGTTGCCAGGTACGGGCCTTCTGTACGGGCTGTCCGTCGTTCTTCGGCTCGAATTTACGCTTGTGGTCATTGTTTGTGGGTCAGTTGTCTTGCATAGGCTTGTAATCTCTTTTATGCGATGATGGCCTTGTTTACTAGAGACTTAAAATCTGGAAAGTCAAGCATGCATAGAGCACTCCTGAGGTGTTGATTTAATCCTCCAAGGAACATGTCGATCATCCTTTCTTCCATGGCCACATCATAGAGGGAATAACTGGCCAGATGGTTGAACTTGTGCAAATATTCGCTTACTGACAGACTTCCTTGAGTGAGACCAAGGAACTCGCGTTGCTTGAACTTCATGACACCAGCTAGAATATGGTACTTGAGGAATTGGTCCTTGAAATTAATCGACGTGATTTCTTCTCCCACAGGCCATAGAGCTTTAGAATTATCCCACCATATAGCAGCGGCTCCTTCAAGATAGTGGGTAGCGAACGGAACCTTGTCAGCTTCGTTAGTGCGAGCAATTTCAAGTTTCTTCTCAATACTTCGTAACCAATCATCTGCTTCCAAAGGGTCAACCACTTGATTGAAACTGGGAGGCTTAGTCCTTTGAAAATCTGACAGCTTGGAGTGATGGCCATTTTGATTCCCATTCTGCCCGACCATAGCTTGCACACTTTTTAACAGCTCAATCAAATCATTGTTCCTTCTTTCTTCAAACATGCACATAATTTGTTCAGTGGACGGTGGATTTGACGGTGGAGGCAGTGGCCGCGGATACAACTCGGGGGAGTGTCCTACCTGTCTTGCTGAGCGATGAACATGACATCCCCCCGCGTCATCCAACTGTTTATTTTTCCCAATAAGAGCAACCGCGATTAGCAACATCCAAACATGGGAAGAAAAGCCAGTGACAAACCCGAAAGAGCGAAATGAACGAACCGAGAAACACGGCGACCGAATAAAAGCTCCAACATAATTATACATAGACTCATACATGAAAGATAGACATCATGACTGGTGCGACTACTCGCATACATGCAACGATACATCATGGCTCATACAACTACATCTGTACATCACATGACCACTATGGATACTCAGACGCTCTAGGACTCTGCTGGTGCTGCCGGATCCTCTCCTGAGTCAGATTCATATCCTAAACTGACGATGCTAACCGAGACCTTCAGGTTAAAGGTAACACGACAACGCTGCCTCGAGGGCTCTCCCTCAGGGGTAGGCGCATGATGAGAAGGGATCATGAGAGCTGCGGGGGTAGCAAGAAGAGACGCCCACTCAGCAGGAGCACTGTGTGGGTTCACAGTCGAGGTGCCTGAGCTACTCGGGGGAGTAACCGGGGAAATAGGCGAGCTAGAACTAGGCACAATATAAGGAGTAAAACCCATAGAAGGTGGGGTTGGGTAGGATCTAGTGACGACTAAAGCAGAACGAGCACGATTCAGCTCTCGATCCTACTCGTGAATCAGAACATAACTAGCAGTGATATATCGAGAAAGGCGGCTAGTGTCACTATCAGACGCAGGATCAACGGAATGAAAGCGAACACGACCATCATCGTGCAAAGATGGGTAGAAGCAAAATCCTAGATGAATCTGCATCGGAGCCTCTGTATAGCGTAGCTCAACAAGAATCTCGAATGCAACATACTAGATGGCCTCAGCGGCGGTGCATGCATAACCGCTCCGAGAGGTACGAGTGTAGAGCCTGCTGACGAACTGGTGCGCAGAGTAACCACGGCGTGATACTCATACACAGAGTCGGTTAGACGCTCCCGGTACACCCGATGTGCTGGGTCGTCACTGTGAGGGTACAGTCGACACCACACGTTATGAAGGTGATGCGGTGAAGTGTATGGCATCAACTCCAGCTGACACGGATATGGCACCGGAGCCATCTACACTCACAACCATTAACCGGTTAGTAATAACAATAAGTCTAATGCATGCAATGCAGCATCGAAATGCAAACACTAACGACACTCAATTAGCAAACTAACTAACGTTTACTTCGCGTGTCGGGGCCTAGTATGTCCTACAGTCAGCGAGGCTCTGATACCAAGCGTTGTGGCACCGCGGCTCAGAGCAACCGCTTTACCTTGCATTGCCAACCCAGAGATCATGTCTTCTGGCAATACACAACATCTTGGTACATAAAATCAACGCTTTATTGAAACTAGCGGAAGCATAGTGCGATATTACATCAAGTAGCGAGGCCCAGCGGCACACTCGGTTTGGCCGAACAATATGTACATTATTTAGTGACCATCAAGGGGCCTCGAGCACGACATCTACATGGCAGCGGAACAACAATGTAGCGGGACTCCATGGCACAGGGACACCGATGTGGACACGGTCTAGACACAGCAGCACTCCGATCTAGTCAGACTTTCCTGAAATCTGGCATAACACGTCAGGTCAGTACATTGAATGTACTTGCAAGCTCACAGCAAGCATAACCATGATGACAAACAATATCATGACATTTAATCAAGTTAAATGCAAACAACAACATGCTACTAATGTAGTGAAACCAAACTTGTGTACTGAGTCAATCGGACTATCCCTTTCCAACAGGTTGCCTCGCAACCGAGTGGTGATCATGACAGATCACAAACGGAACCATACTTGGTTCAACGGGTTACCTTGTAACCAAACGGTGATCACTCACGTATCACAAATGATACCATAATAGTCAGCCTCACTGACACCATCATGATTCAACCAGTGCAATGCAAATAACTTATGTGCAAGATTTCTTTATAAAAGTTGATCCATGGTGTGATTTACTGACGAACTGGGCCCTTATCCGCAGGCGCGGCTATCGATAGATTAATACACTCTGCACAGGTAGCGCACTTTACCCACACCACGGAACCCATGGCCTCGCATTCCCATTCGGGTGGACCAATGACATTCCGACATAACTCTCCCATTGCCATGACACTCTTTCGGCCACTCCGACCAACTCCCCACTGGGCTTAGTCCTGGGTGGCCCCAGCCTACCAAAGGCAAAACGGCCACCGTCGTGGCAAATAAACAGTCCCAAACGGCGACAAGGTACCATAACAACAACAGGTTCACAAGGTTATGTCTGCTTACCGGGCCAGGGTAACTCACGCCCATAACCTTCCCTCGTTGGAGGCACCGACAAAAGGCATGACAACAGGACAACTAACGACCTCCCCATACTAAGGCAAATGTGGTTGCACTTGTCAGCCCGATTCAATGGCACCATGACCCGACCAACTTTATGTTCAAGTTCAATTATCATCAGGTTTAACTTGAAATAAAATGCTCGAGTCACTATATGCGCTTATGCAACCATATATCATGCATCACATATCACTTAGAAACAACAGATCAACCTCATTCAAAGTTCTACTTGCAAAAACTCATCTTTCAACATTTCTGGTCCTTACTTACGGGTTATCTAGATTAATCACTTTTTAGTTGGCATTTATCATACGAAACTCATCATGCATATAAGGAAAATAATATCGATGCTCATATTACTATAGTCATAACAAACTCACTTAGTTCAACTACTCAAGCTATATCTCACTAGTTCAAGCATTCATTTCTGTTAACTAAGCATCTTGATCATGACAAACTAAATAACACAAGCCTTATTTATTTTAATGCTATATGCAATGAATATCATATATATTCAAGTAGAAAATCATGGATATTGCAAAGACACCATGAAAATGTTGTTGTGGCTTGCCTTAGTGTAGAGGAGCTTCACACTCCTCCTGGATGCCTTCAAGACAAGTTTCACCTTCTGAAAATAAACCAAATGGCAAAAACAAAATATCAAGAACACTTATGAAAATCACCAGAAATTCTAGACAGCGGAGAAAAATCTCATCTTGTGTGTGCTGCTAGGATTTTCCAGTAAGAACACAATGCAAAAAGAATCAACTCATTTTGAATTGTAGAATAAAAGTTACAACTTGTCAAAGTTCCGGTCAAATTCGAATTAAATTTGAATAAACGTAAACCAGAGAGGGGGTGACGTCGAAGGCATAAACCAGCAGGGCGCCACCACTCGTACCGCTTCGGGCGCGGCCTGAGTGGCTGACAGCGGGCCCCAGCGGTCAGGTCGGAGGAGAAGGAGGAGAGAAGCAGAGTCTGGCGGTGCGTCAGCAGCACTTTCTCTAGTGAGGATTTCCTGGCGACGAGATCTAAGAGGATAGGAATGGAGAGGAGATCGAGGCGCACCTGCCCATACCCGTAGCGTGGCTAGGGGTGGCCGGACAGGGTCGGAACGAAGCTCTCCAGTGGCGGCAGCGGGCGGAGCTCGTCGGAGATGGCGATTCCGGCGAGGCAGGACCAGTCCAGCAGCTCCAACGGCACCAGCACGCACCAGTGGACCACCACTATCGGATTTCGGGTTCCGCAAACCCTTGAGAGGTTCGAACTCTGGGGTGCGCATGAAGAACACTCTCTCCCCAGCGCGCTCGCCCTATGATTGCACAACCTAGCTCGACAAACTCAAAGAACAAGGGACACAGAGGATTATACTTGTTCCGGCCACCTTGCGGTGTAATACCCTACTCGAGTGTGTGTGGTGGATTGCCCCGTGGGCTGAGGATGAACTAGTAAAATGGATGAACAGCCTCCGGAGGAGAGGTGTTCTTGGGCTCGAATGAGCTTGTGGTGTGTGTAGGGTGGAATGGATCTCTCTCTCTCTCTCACTCTCTCTTTCTCACCAAGTTGAGCCGCCCCTTCCATGGTGGTGGCTAGGTCCTATTTATAGTGCTCTTGTCCTCATCCCAAATATCATCGGGAAGGGATCCCACAACGTCCAAATTTGAAGGGGAACAACTAGTACAAGTTATCCTGACAAAAGCGGTCTTCGCCTGCCAAAGGCTCTGGTGGTGACGCCGCGTCGGGCTCCACGATGACCTACATTCTGCCGTCCTGACGGTCCTTGTTACACCAATATGGAAACCTTTGCTTGATTCCTCGGGTCTCTGCGCCTGCACTTGCCCCCTTAGCACCAAAGGGGAAACTAGTACACTTCGCCCGCTGGTGCCTGCCTGGCCTTGGTCGTCATGGCTCACGTCAGGTGCACGTCGCGAGGTGTGCCTTGCATAGATATCTCCACTCCTCTGGGGCCAGCCTAGAGGGGCTGCCCCCAGGGAGGTCTTGCCGTCATCCGCCTTGCGAGGCTTGGCCCCCTTGAGGGTCTTGAGCTATGGTTGCTGAAGCTGGGCCGTACCAGGCCACCGATGGTGCCACGTCATGGGCCGCAGGCAGCTAAGTCTGGGTACCCTTGTTCCCAGAATGCAGACAATATCCCCAGGGCCCAAGGTGCGCTCGAACTTGGCTTCGAGGCGAAGACAAAGGGCAAGTGCGAAGCGCCATGGGCCCCAATCGCCTGTGGCCTTGGTTGACGCATGGCGACTGATTGGATGTGGGCGTCTCCGCTTCCCCACGCTGCCTTGGCAATTGCCCGACTTGACGAGACCCTGCTGCATGCATAGAAAAACCATCATTACGTGCGATTGTGGAGGCCGACGGTTGGCCTCCTCCTGGCTATAAATGAGGAGGGGGCGAGGCCCCCGCCACTCATCTCCTTCTTCTTGTCGCCTGCCCCTTCTCCTTCCTCCTTGCCGTGCCGTCTTGCCGTGACACCCATGGCACTGATAAGGAGATTCTCCGCTGCTGAGAAAGGGAAAAACCCCTACGAGGAGCGGGAGCCCCTTTCACCGAAGAAAAGGTTCAGCCGCCCCCGTTGCGCCGATGAGAGGCTGGAGGTAATGAGGCCTTGGGGCAAGCGGCCTCCTCCCGGCTACCCGCTGCCCTTGTATACCCAAGCGCAAGGTTCCGGAAGAGGGGGTTGCGCCCCGTGCTGCTCACGTCGTGGTCGAGGTGGCCAGCTGGGGTTGTTCAAGCCGCCGGCCCCCGAACCCACGCCGAGGGCTCCTCGCGCGAGTTCATGGTGTGGACAGCGATGCCACCGCCTTCTTGGATTCGGCTCCCGAGGTTCTTCGGGGAGCTGATGCCGGCGAGGGGTCCTGCTGAGCTGTGGTTGCAGTACGCTGGGTGCTGCAGCCAGGCTTCGGAGGCGGAGGTCGAGGTCGCCCCCCCAACCGATGTCTACATGACTCGCGGATGGGGCGAAATCGCCCGTGTGTGCCGCCCTAGTGGAGCCTCCGTCAACTACTTCAAGTTCGACGGCGCCTCCACGTTGTTCTTCAAGGTCTTCGACGGGAAGGCCACCGCCTGGAGTGCTGCCTTGGAGGGGGCTGCCAGGGTGGCGCAGCAGCGGACGTTGTGCCTGCCCTCGGCCCTGCTGACATCTCCCCCAGCAGCAGCGGCAGCCCCTGGGAATCCGGCGGCTCTTCTGAGCCTGACGAGTCTCTGGAGACGAGCTATGATAGCTATGCGCCACCGAGCTCATGCCGTACCCGGAGCGCGACAGCTGCATCAGCTCGTCATCGTTGGTGACCTGAGGGGGGGAGGGGGTTGGCACCGGCCTCTCGTGGCCCTGTGTAGATGATGGCATCGGTTGCGGCAGCCGCGGCTAGGGCCTTTTTGAGATTTCCTTCTTTTGTTCCCTACAAGGAATCAAAACGAACCCCGTGGGGCGTGTAAAGAACATGTAATGCTTTTGCTCTGATGTTTATTATTCTTGTTATGAAACCGCGGTCGCTCATCTTGCTTCGGCACTGTCCCCCTTTTTCGTCCTTATAGTAGCTTTGCGCTCTACGTCGGTGGGTCTCAGTCCCAAGGCAAGCTTCAGCCATCGCTGGTATGTCAGGTTGCAATGATGTGGTCAAGGCCAGGAGGTGAGTGGCCTGGGGTCAGGTAAGAGCTCCTAAGACACGATGCTCAAAAGGTCCCCCTTGGTGTGCAAGCAGCTTCCCGTAGGCTAAACAGGAAGGCAGCATTACCGAAGCAAAACTGCGGAAATCAAACTTGTCGAGTCGTGGCGTCGTGCCAATTTGAATGTGTGACTTATCTTGACGGGCCTGAGGTGATTCTCCGCATGGTGCGCCTGGTCCGTTCTTCAGCGACAGAGTGGCTAAGATTTCGTGATTTCCTTCCCGCTTGCTCTAGTGTTCTGCGTCGGCAGAGCCCGGCCCCGCACACACCTCAGCCACCGCTGGCTCGTCCGGATCGCTAGGACGAGGCCAGGGGGTGAGGGGCTACTTGACCAGTTAGGCTCCCGATTCGCGATGCTCGGGAGTCCCCCTTGACATACGAACAGCCCTCGGGAAGGAAACGCGAAACCAGGCCTAAGCGCTCCGCACCGGCCTCCCCTTCGCTCGCTCTTCTAGATGCTCTGCGTCCTCGGGTCCCGACCCTCGAGCAGAGCTCTGCTGCCGCTGGTATGCCAGGTCAAGATGCCGTGGTCAAGGCCAGGGGGTGAGGGTTGGAGAGTCAGTAGGAGTTCCTGAGACGCGTTGCTCAGGATCCCCCCTTTAACGCGCAAGCGAATTACGTGAGAAGGGAATAGCCAGCAGGGCCGCCTGTTGCTAGGCTCCAGAGACTCCTGCAGATTAGTCTGATGAATCAGCATAAATTGTGTCTGCCACCATGGCACTGATCTTTCTGCGGGAAGACGAAGGCACTGAGGACCTGGTGAGGTGACGTGCGCTAGGCGGACCGCGAGTCAGAGCTTGATCTCTCAGATTTGTCAGCGTTGTAGGGACGGACCCGAGCACAAGTGTCGTGCCAACGTGTGTATCCCCCGTTGCGGGATGAGCACGAGTCTGTTCAGTAGCGCGTGAGGCGAAAAAGAGGTGGCGAGTGAACATGTGATGATCGTAAGGCAATTTATATGAGGAAACAAGTTAATTCAGGTAATGCGAATGCGATACATGCCACAGGGACGGACCCATGTGGCCTAGGAATGATGCACCCCGAGGGGCGCCCCCAATAGAGTAAGCTAAAGATGCCAAAGGATACACGTCGCAGGGGAAAGCCCGTGTGACTTGGGGATGATGCAGCCCGAGGGGCGCCCCCAACTGAAAAAACTGAAACAAAGTCACCTAGCACCGTTTCTGGAGAGATGTTTATGTAGCTGAAGACGCTCGCTGTAGATGTCGCTCCTCATAAGGTGCCTGACTCCGGGGCCTCGCGAGGCTTCTGGGGATCCGAGAGCTCGCGAAGAACCGATGCCACTTCCGCCAGGATCTCCTGAAGCCTAGCCTCGCGAGCTGCCAGGACGCCCCGCATGTGGCGTTGGTAGAGGCCCACCTGGTTCGGCAAGCCGAAGGGCATGCAGACGTAGCTGTGAGGAGAGCCCTTGCATCGGCCCACTTGAGACGGCCAGTAGAGCTCCTCGGACATTGACATAGACGCGCAACCCGTCGCCCGAGCCTGGGGCGATAGCTACACTTCGTGGTGTGCGGCGGTGCTCGCCGCGCATTGCCCTTGGTACCTGCAAGTCTTTGATAGTCTGCTCGATGAACTCCTGAGCACTCGGCGTCTTGTGCCTTGTGCTCTCATGAGGGAAACATGCGGTGAAGCACGCCTCCACATGGTGCCCGAGCGCCTCCCTCGTGACATTGGCTAGGTCAGAGACCCTTCAGAGGAGATCCCTCGAGCCCAACCTGAGAGGGGCGTCGGGCGCGCCTTCCTATGCTAGGGAGGGAGGCGCCCCGTCCATGGGCGCGGATCCTGAGGCGTGACCATCGGGTGCTGCTTCCTCATGAGGCTCCAGGGCGAGAAGCTTCGTCTTCTTCTTCGGGATGGCTTCAGGGGGTAGATGATGCTTTCGTTGTCTGGGTCCTCGACCGCCGCAGCCTGGTAAGCTCGCCCAAGGGAGCACATAACGCCCTTTTCTTCGCACATGATGGTGATGATGTCACAGCTTCCTGGCATCTTCAGGACGTTGTAGCCATGATGAGTCACTGTCATGAACTTGGACAGGGCCGGATACCCAAGAATAGCGTTGTACGGGAGGCGGATGTGAGCAACATCGAAGTCGATGAGCTCGGTGTGGTAGTTGTCGCGGGTGCCGAAGGTAACGGGGAGCCGGATCTGCCCGATTGGGGTGGTGGATCCATCGGTCACCCCTGAGAAGGGCCTGGTGGCCTGAAGCTGGTGATATGGCACTTGGAGACATTCAAACATGTCGACGGAGAGAACATTGAGCCCAGCACCGCCATGGATGAGGGTTTTGGTAACTTGGACATTGCTGATGATGGGTGAGTAGAGCATTGGGAGGGCGTCGACGGTTGCCGTGCACTTTAGCTGGTTAGCTGAGCTGAAGGTGACAGTGCACTTGGACCACTTGAGCGGCCGCGTGGCCTCTATCCTGGGAAGAGCTGCGTCCACTGCTCGGGCGAACTGCTTGAAGATGCGCTGAGAGGCTGGAGCCTGCACACCTCCCAAGATGCAGGTGATGGCGCGAGGCTCCTGAAAACCCCCAGCCCCTTCGTCTTGGTTGTGGTTCCTCCTTGGCAATGGTGGCAGCGGAGGTAGGCCGGCCTTGCCCTGAGGGCGGTCCTCACGAGGCTGGTCCCTCCAGGCGCCCTCGCGAGGCTGGTCGTGCCAGCGGTCCTCACAAGGCTGATCGCGCCACTCCTGATGGGGACCGCGGTCGTCCCAGCGCTTCCCAGTTTGGCTTCCTCCACGGCCGTAGCCTCGATCGTTGCGCTTGGGGCGTCGGCCGAAGCGCTCGTTGCAGATAGCCCTGAGCTCCTGACAGTTGTTGGTGTTGTGGTTGTGCACGTTGTGGAAGGCGTAGAATGGACGACTGCTCTTTCATGACTCTAGGTGGTGGCGGCCACGATTCATCTCTAGTTTTGCCGCGAGCACGGCCACCCCCTTGCGCTTCACGTCTTCATCCTTGGCCTTCTTGTCTTCTGGTTCAGCAGCGAGGAACTCGACAAGGGAAAGGCGCCCTTCCTTAGCTCTGGCGCACTTGGTCGCTAGATTGAACAGCTCTAGGGCTGTGCACAGATCCTCATGGATGGCGAGCTCCTCCTTCATCTTGACATCGCGGAAGCCATTGGAGAATGCTGAGATGATGGCCTCATCCGTCACCTTGGGAATCTTGAGGCGGGCGCTGTTGAAGCGCTGGATGTACTTCTGCAGGGTTTCCCCTAGTTGCTGCTTGACGCGCCGCAGGTCACCTGCGGCGGGCGTGTGGTCGCGAGTGCCCTGGAAATTGGCGATGAAACGCTCGCGCATCTCACCCCAGGAGGAGATCGATCCTGCGGGCAGGTTCAGGAGCCACGAGTGCGCGCCATCCTTGAGTGCCATGGGGAACCAGTTTGCCATAATATTCTCGTTGCCGTTGGCCGCCTCGATGCTCAGCTCGTACAACTGTAGGAACTCAGCAGTGTCGGGGGTGCCATCCTAGCGTGGAGGCAGGCCAGGCTTGAACTTCCCGGGCCAGATGATGCTACCTAGCTCAGGGGAGAAGGCTCGGCAGCCTACTGTGGCCACCGGAGCCCATCATGGAGGCGGAGCTTGGTCTTGGTTCTCGTGCGCCACCATTGCAGAGGGCGCCGGTCTCGACGTGGTGGTGGTCGGAGCGCAAGAGCTCCTCCTTGCGGCCGCTGGACCCCTTGACAGCTTCCTTCTTCATGCACGGGCGCCCCGCGCGATGGGTCGCGCCGTGGGGCTGCGTGCCTTGGAGCGTGGACGACATATCAATGTGGAGGTGGCAGAGGAGCTTCATGGGCCACGTCGCCCGCAAAGGGAGGTGGGCGAGGTAGCGAGAGGGACGGGGCCGGAGAGCCCCCAGCGGCGCTGAAGAGCTCGGCGATGCAGTCTAGCCAGTCCTTGTAGAAGTCGTGGACGGGGCGGTAGCGCAGGAGATCATGCGTCATGAGCAGCGCAGCCTGTGCGTCCGCGGGTCTGCGATGGCCGTGGGACGACGAGCTGGCTGGGGTCAACAACGGGGTTGCGGTGCGTCCATCCCACCGCACCGAGGGGTGCAGTGATGAGGCCTGCTGCTTGTGCCTCGTCGGGCTGTTGGCTGCGTTGGTAGTGGGCGATGGAGAACGGCGGGGAGGTCTGCCGGTGGGAGCTGTCTGAGCGACGTGGGCGGCGAGGGCGGCCCGTGCTCAGCACGAGCCCGACGAGCGTCAGCCATGGAAGTGGTGGAGCGGTGATGCGTCGACCGACGGAAGAGAGATTTCGGCACACCCCTACCTGGCGCGCCAAATGTCGGATTTCATGTTCCGCAAACCCTTGAGAGGTTCGAACTCAAAGAACAAGGGACACACAGGGTTATACTGGTTCGGGCCACCTTGCGGTGTAATACCCTACTCCAGCGTGTATGGTGGATTGCCTCGTGGGGCTGAGGATGAACTAGTACAATGGATGAACAGCCTCCGGAGGAGAGGTGTTCTTGCGCTCGAATGATCTTATGGTGTGTGTAGGGTGGAATGGATCTCTCTCTCTCTCTCACTCTATCTCTCTCTCTCTCTCTCTCTCTTTCTCACCTGGATGAGCCGCCCCTTCCATGGTGGTGGCTAGGTCCTATTTATAGTGGCCTTGTTCCTCTTCCCAAATATCGGCGGGAAGGGATCCCACAACGGCCAAATTTGAAGGGGAACAACCAGCACAAGTTATCCTGACAAAAGCGGTCTTCGCCTGCCAAAGGCTCTTGTTGTGACGCCGCGCCTGGCTCCACGATGACCTCCATTCTGCCGTGCTGACGATCCTTGGTCTTGTTGCACCGATATGGAAACCTTTGCTTGATTCCTCGGGGCTCTGCGCCTGCGCTTGCCCCCTTAGCACCAAAGGGGAAACGGGTACACTGCGCCCGCTGGAGCTCGCCTGGCCTTGGTCGTCATGGCTCACGTCACGTGCACCTCACGAGGTGCGCCTTGCATAGATATTGTCAGGCCCAAGATGCGATTCTATCCCGATCACGTGACACTTACGTGATTGGGGCACAACCGCATTTCAGGCGCTTAGCAAGATGGATATCATTACATCGTACCATTATATATATACATGGGGATACAACAATACATACAAGTCACATGAATACAACAACATCAATACAAGGTATCCGACTACGGATACAAACATAAAGATCACAAAGACATCCATCTGCTATCCCAGGCTGCCGACCCGGAACCTAACCCAAGACTGAAGAAGAAGAAGAAGAAAGAACTCCAAACAACGATCATCGCTCTCACGTCAAGACATCGGAAACCTGCACCTGCAACTGTTGTTGTAGTATCTGTGAGCCCCGAGGAATCAGCAATCCCATAACCATGGGTAACAAGACTATCAAAGCTTAATAGGTAGGAAGAGGTAAAGTGGTGAGGTTGCAAGAGCGACTAAGCAATATATGCTGGCTAACTTATGAGTACAAGAATAAGATGAGCATCTACGCAAAACGGTCGCAACTAGTAGTGATCGCTAAAGATCCTAAACTACATACGAGTCAAACATAACCCCACCATGTTCTCTTCTCAAAGTGAAAAGAGACAGTCACGGTTACTCACACAATTGTGTGTTTTACTCCGGATCCTCTGTCAAGTTTTCTACAACCGGACATTAACAAATTCCCATCTGCCACATAACCGCGGGCACGGCTTTCTAAAGATCATAACCCTGCAGGGGTGTCCCAACTTAGCCCATCACAAGCTCTCACGATCAGCTGAAGTGATAAATATAATATCATCACCCCTTATCTTAGGGAAATCCGATCAGGCTCGGCATCCCGGTGCACAAGACATTTGGACAATGGTAAAACAAGTCCAGCAAGGCCTCCCGGTGTGTCGACACCCTGATAGTAGCCGCGCGTATCTCGTCTCAGGCCACGACCGGATGGGACAAGCTACGAGTAAAATCAGCCCTCGGGTTTCCCCAAGGTGGCCCCGCAGGTTGCCCGTTTGGGACCAACACCATCAGCACTGCCCCCCCTACTATGTAGAAGAATCCTCGGGTAGCCCTAACTCCCTATGCAATTTAATTAATTAATTAAGTTTTTATTATGAGCAAATTAAAACCAATGTTGGGCCTTGTTGGAGGAGTTTTATTCAAAGCCGAACTGTCAAGGGGTCCCCATATACCCATCGTGTAAGGAACGCAAAATCAAGGAACATAATGCCGGTTTATCGGCACCTAAGATGGCATGAGTGGAACAAAACACCGAGCAAAAGGCCAAGCCTTCCACCCATAACCAGTATATAGGTGTGTTATTATATATATAACATATTGTGATATTCCAACAACAAGTTCCCTCCTGGAACAATCTTCATCTTCACCTGCAACTAACAACGCTATAAGAGGGGCTGAGCAAGCGGGTAACATAGCCAAACAATGGTTTTGCTAGGAAGGTTTCAAAGGTTAGAGGTTTCATGGCAACAAGGAGAGGCTGACATAAATGATGGGTAGCGCGACATATAACGATAGCATCAAGACAACTAAGCAAAGGCAATGATATTAAAGGTATCCAAGGGTATGGTCATCTTGCCTGAGATCCCTCAAGGAAGAGGAACGGTTCCATGAAGAAGACGAAGAAGAAGCCTTGAAGAAGAACCACAGGTAGACGAACGAATCCTCACGAACGCAACGGAACAAGCACTAACGAGAAGAAGCAAGCAACACGGTAAACAAACCACTTAAGAACATGACAATATGCACTACCAAGTAGGATGCACGACAAGTCTACATATGATGCACATCAAGTCTATACAGGAAGCAAAACATGGCAAGGTAGGAAGCACAACATGGCAACGGTGCAAGATGCACCCAAACATCAACCAAACTCACTCCAAACATGTTAACAAGATGATATTATGATTCTACATGCAAAATCACACAAGTTTCATATAAGGAACACTCCAAACGGAGCAACGGGCTAAAAGATACACATGAAACAAGATATAACAACAAGCTAAAATTAACAGCCACATAGCAACTTGGAAGCAAGAAATATATATGCTACATCACGCAAACATGGTGACAAGAAGCATGGACATGAAGTAGACATATCCTACAGCAAACAACTCCATTGGAGCATATCCATAGGTGGCATGGATCAATAGCAACAAGCTACAACATTTTGATCATGACACTAAAAACCTGACAACAATATTTTATAGCAACTTGGGAGCAAGAATTAAATAAGCTACAGCAACCCAAATGAGCATGTGAAGGCATGAATGGATAGACAACAACATATACAACAATGAATGATCAATGGCCACCCCAAAACTAACATGGATTTGCCTAGGGCATCAAGCAAACATAGCATCAGGATATTACAGATTCCAGACTTAGTGAAATTTCACTAAGTGTTAAAACAGCAATAACAACATGGCATGTTTACAAGCATGTTTAAGTCAACACAAGTCATATCATGGCAAGCTAAATGCACCACATCAAAGAACACATCATGGAGATTCTAAAACATTTAGGCATGTGACAAGGGGACAAACACAACAATAGCAACGAGCTCCTCAACTAGGCATCTCGTAACAAGTTTCAGAACATAACAGCCAAATGCACTTTTGCAACAGGGATAAACATGGCAATGTGAACTCAAACAAGCATGCTATAGCAACCAACATGTAGAGCATCTCATGATGAACATTTTGACATATCATTTGCATCATTTGGATTAACAAGCACCAAGTTATCATATCTCAAACATAGCAACAAAAGAACAAGTAGCAGCAGTTTATAACAAGTAGCACCCTTGCAACAGATATTAGAGCATCTAGATGAACTCAAATGAGCATGACATAATGGAACAAAGTGTAGAGCATAACACCACGATCATTTTGACATATCATACACTCAATTTGGATAAGCACACAAAAAGATATCATCATGCAAAGATGCAACATTAATGCTGAGATAATAAAAGACTTAGCAGTTTTTACATAGGGAAAAAAACACAACAGGCGAGATATAGGTAAGATGCACTGGGCGAAGGATAGGGAGGAGGCTCACATTGGGCTTCGACCCAGTTGCAGAAGAGGGCAGCAGGCCGGTGTGGAGGCTGGGCCGCGGCCGGCAGGCCAGGACGGGGCGGGGCCCATGCGCGTAGGGCTCGTCCTCCTCCCCGATCCTCTGGATCGAGGGTAGGCAGGACAACGGCGGCGGCTCGGTGATGGTCGGCGGTAGAGCCGAGGCGAGGCGGGGCGGGACTGGCCGGATCCAGGCGGATCGGGGGCGGCCGGATCCATTTCCGGCGGCGACAGGGCCAGGCGGCTGCTCCGGCGAGGCGACGTGCTTGCTCGCAGCGGGAGGTGTGGTGGCTGATAGACGAAGGCGGCTGAGCAAGCGGCTGCAGGGTCGCCGGACGACGACAGTGGGTCGGCGAGGCCCTCGGGCGCGGAGGTGGCAGGACACCGACCGGCGGAGGAGGAGGTCGCCGGCGGGTACTCCGACGAGGCGGCGGGGATGGAGGGGACGACGAGGTCGGGGGACGAGCTCCCTGGCTTCGGGCGCTCATTCCTGGAGCGGGAGCGGCGGCCGGCTCGGGAGCCACGCGGGCCGCGGCGGCGGCGGTTGGGCCCGGGCGGGCTTGGCTCCGGCCCCGTGGGCTTCTGGCGGCTGGTGGGAGGAGAGTTGCGAGGTGGAGGAGGCTGGTTGGGGCGTACGGAAAACGAGGAGGCTAGGGTTAGGGGGCCTAAAATGGCAGGTTGGGGGCGTTTATATAGGCATAGGGCTAGGTTTAGGGGGGTTTTGGACCGTTCCGGAGCCATCGGATCGCGATCCAATGGCAACGGAGCGAAGGGAAGGTAGGTGACTTAGGTGGGCTGTGTAGAAGTAGTTGGGCTGAGATGAGGGGAGAGGGAGAGAGGCCCGCGGGGGTTTTCAGAGACCGAAAACGTCCGACGGAATAACCGGCGACTAGTGCCGCTATATATATCCGTTGGGCTATCAAACGAGCTCCGAATGCGATGAAATTTGGCAGGCGGCCTGTCTATGCTATAATAAGACCACACGCCAAGTTTCAACCCATTCCGAGAAAGTTCTTCGGCCACTCACAAAATAAATATTCGCAGGCACCGCGGGCGCGTGCAAGTGTGTCTGGGCTCAGAACGGACAACGGAGAGGACGAGGGGACTCGGGCAGATGCAAGTTTTGAAAACATGCTGATGCATCACACATGATGACATGGCAACATGCAACACGCAAGCAGATGACATGGGAACGGCAACGAATATCTAGCTGTCACCTGGCGCACCGGTCTCGGGGTGTCACAACACTCCCCTACTAACAAGAGATCTCGTCCCGAGTGTAATGCCCAGGATGGGACTATATCTCCTACGTGTCGAGGCACGACTTAAAGATATAAGCCCATCCTAGAATGATCTCAAGTTTGGTATCTTTGCACAACTCATGTAAAAGAGGGATTAAAATGCAAAAGGAGATAGTTGGCTTACACTCGCCACTTCACACAATACATTACATAAACAATCATCATTCAAAACATCACAACCCGACTACGGGTGAAGATCCAAAAGAAAGATACCAAAACAACATAAAGCCACAGGCCAAGATCGAATCCTAGTAGAAACCACTACTGAACATCGAAACGTCACAAGCAAACGGCCAAACTCTTCATCGAGCTCCCGATGAAGAACTGATCCAACTCCTGCATCGAGCTCGGCTGAACCTGCATCTGGTGTGGTGGAGTAACTGTGAGCCACAGAGGACTCAGCAATCCCGTTCCCGGGTAACAAGACTATTTAAGCCTCGGGTGAGGATAAGACTGAAGAAAGAATATGAGGTGAAGGAACAAACAAGAGTCTGCAGCAGCAACTAGCACTAACTTACGTAATAGAGAGCGAGAAGAGAAGAGCATCGGTCGAAAGATGATCACGAAGTGATCCTAACTACAACCGGTCAAACATAACCCCACTGTGTTCAACTCCCGAATCCCTATTCGGAAATTGACAGTCACGGTACACACGCTGGTAGTGTATTAGAAACATTGTGTCAAGTTTTCTACAACCGGAATTAACAAGCTCCCATCTGCCACATAACCGCGGGCACGGCTTTCGAAAGTTCAAACCCTGCAGGGGTGTTCCAACTTGACCCATTACAAGCCCACGATCCGCGGAGTCGCAACTCCATAGTTGGGAAGACCCGAGTATTCTCGGAATCCCGTGCTCGAGTTAAACCGAACTAAGGTAAGGCTAATCCAGCAAATCCTCCCGGCGTGTCGTCACCCTGATAGTAGCCGCGCGTATCTAGGTCTCAGGACACGACCGGATGAGTCATCCTACAGGTTTTTACCAAACCTCAAGTTTCCTTGAGGTGGCCCCGCAGTCTGCTCGTTTCGGACCAACACTCATGTGGAGCACTGGCCCGGGGGGTTGAATTAAAATAAAAGGGATAGCTAGTCCCGTATGCAAGTTTTATTAGTTATTAGGCAAATAGTACCAATGTTGGGACTTGCTGGAAAAGACTTAGCACTTAGCGGTTTATCAAGGGGGTCCCATACACCCCAACCGTGTTAGGAACGCATAATCAAGGAACATAACACCGGTTTATACGGTTCCTAACGGCATGAGTGGAACAAAACACCAAGCAAAAGGCTTAGCCTTCCACCCTTGCCAGTATATAGATGATTTCATTTTTAAGCATTTATATAGTGTGATATAACCCAACCAAACTTCAACATGAAGCAAGCATCTTCGATCTTCACCTGCAACTAGCAATGCTATAAGAGGGGCTGAGCGAAGCGTACTTAGCCAAGCAACGGTTTGCATAGGTAGGGTGGTTAAACATGGCAATTGGTTACAAGTAGGAGGCTGACAAGAAGACATGGGAATCGAGGCAAAACTATAGAGCGATACTCTAGCAAGAGGCAAAAATAGTAATGGTATCCGGGTTCGGTCATCTTGCCTGGAATTCCACAAGGGAGAAGAACGGATCCAAGAAGAAGACGAAGCAACAGTCGAGCGGATCCTCACAACTCCGGAACGAAACCGAAGCTAACAAGAGAAGCAACCGGAAAGAAACAAAACAACACGGTAAACACACATATCAAACATGGCATACGATGCACATCCAAGTATGATGCATGTCCGGTTTAATTATGCATGACATGGCAAAGTGCACAAACAACACTACAAGTTAAGTGGAGATCAATATGCAACGAGTTGCATATTGACGAAACACCACATATTAATTATTTAGTTGACTCTCATTATTAACAAGACAAGTTTAATTGTTTTTAGCATGGCAAGAGGTGAAGCATAAGTAAACTAACTAACTAGGCAATTTAAATGAGGCCGGAGAATAACAACAACATATCCGGAAAATCCCCATGGGCATGTTTAATAATTATAAGCAAACAACAATTAACATATATAATGTTGTTAAATGATGCGGATGACATGATCAAGTTTATGCAAGTTTTATTAAAAGGTTGACTTAAGAGGAAGACATGAAGCATTTGTCACCGTGGTGGAAAGAAGAGGGTGCCACGGCAACGATTTCCGAAAATGATGCCACGGCAACATATCGGTTCCGGTATCTCGTTGAGAGACCGGTGCAAAAGATAGAATCGACGTGAGCAAGTCGAACAAGATGAAAGTGGGTGATCCCGTTGCCGGGTTCCCACGAGTCGGTGACGAGGCAACCAAGGGACATGACAAAGGTGGAACGGGCACGAAGCACACACAAGGGAGACATTTCATACAACACAACAAGCATGCATTCCACGGGTCACGTCTCGGGGTTATACCTTCGAAGCGTTCTCTCTCGAAGCGGTTCGAGAGCGTCGAGGAAGTAGCCGTAGTAGAGGAAGTAGACGTTCACGTCATCGGTAGTCGTTGTACTCGCGAAGTCGGGGTACTTGGTCGAAGATGTTTCGTAGTGGTACTTGGGGGTTCCCGTTTGCGACGGTAGTGGAAGTAGTGGTACTTGTCGCATCGGTAGGGGTACTCGTTCATGTAGTCGTTCCCGAGTTCGTAGCCGTTCAACATCACGTGAAGAGGTACTTGGTCGGGTCGCCGGTAGTCATACACGGGTCATCTGTCAAAATTACAGCACAAAGCACACAAAACAACAACAAAAAAACAAAAAAAACAAAAACAACACAACAGCCTCGGACACGGCTGAGGCAGCAGAGGAGGATGGCCGCGGCCGGCGCTGGAAGGAAGGCGTCGGGAGCCGCGGGGCGGTGAGCTCCTGGCTAGAGCCTGGACGGAGGAGGTCGCGCTCGGGCCGGCGCTGCTGCTGCGTCGGGGCCCGACCTTGGCGCGGCGGCGGCTACAGCCATGGCGCTGGAGGCGTCGGGGCAGGGCGGCCTCGAGGACGAAGGGAGGGCCCTACGGCGCTGATTCCTGAGGACGGGGGAACGAGGGCCTGCTCGGGAAGGAGCCGCGCCGGAGGGAGCCGCGGGGACGGTCTGTAGAGGGAGGCGAGGGCGCGGCGCTGGCGAAGGAAGGGCGCTCGGGGGCTCCCATGGCGATGAGGAGAAGGACGGACGGAGGAGGAGGCTTGAGGATGCTCGGGCCGCTGCGGGCTTGGCGAGGACGAGGCCCGACGCGGCAGACGGGGGAGCTCGGGCCGTTCGCTGGGAACCGCAGAGGAGGGCCGCGGCGTACGGAGGCGGTGGCCATGGCGCGAGGAACGGCCTGGCGAGGCCCTGGAGGGCGCGCTCGGGGCGGCTTGGTGCGGGGCGATGGGAGGAGGCAGAGCGATGGAATCGGGCCAGAGGGTGAGGAAACGGGCTCGGGGCTCTTGGCGACGGGGTCTGGAGATCGAGAGGAGGGAGAGGGTTCGAGGGAGGAGAGAGCGCTGGCGGCGCACACAGGGGAGAGCGAGGGGGAGCGACGGGAATCGGGTGCGAGCGCCCTAGGGTTAGGATAGATGGGCCAGGGAGACTGAGGGAATGACAGTTGGGCCTAGAGGGAGGAGGAGAGGCCTGGATGGGCCAGAAGGAGAGGGGGCTGGAGGCTGGGCCTCTGCTTATTTTTATCTCTTAAATAGAAATAAAAAGAGAGAGAGCAAAACAAAAAGAAAGAGCCACAGAAAAGAAAAGAAAAATGATGGACATTTTGTAAAGGCTTTACGGAATAAACCCAACCCAACAAAATAATTCCAACAAAAAGGGAAGTGCAAAACTAAAACATTAGCTTGCAATAAAAGGAGTTTAGCTTTTTGGAGGAGCCTCGAAACAACGGAAAGAAATTACCGGCAAGATATAGAAGTCAAACTTGAAGTGAAAAGACAATGGGGAATTTATGCAAGTGTGTTATGGTGATTCCAAAGAATGGAATAATTAATAAATATAGCTCCCTAAAATAATGAGAGACTTTTATATGTTATAAAGAGAAGTCACCTTCCCTCGATTTAAATGGACCGAAGGTCCACACAATTTATTAGGTTGAGATGCAAAAATAAAAATATGACATGATGGCATGATGACATGATGCAATGCAAAAATAAAAACACAAGCACAAAAGGAACACACGGGCAACCCGGAACATCTGGAATCTTCTGGAAGCTTCTGGAACCTTCTGGGACGTCGGTCTCGGGCGTCACAACTCTCCCACACTAACAGAGGATCTCGACCCGAGATCCTAGAGATATCACCGGGTAAAAACGGAAGAGGAAGAGGTAAAACAAAGTTTCTTCTTTGACAGACGAGTGAAACCACGAACCTTGAGAGGTTAAACAAACTTGAAAGAAAGAATAGAACGGAGATGAATGAAGTTAAGAGCACTCCGGTAAAAGGAGGAACCAGGAACATAATTAGAACCTTGAAGGTTGAAAGACATGAAACAAGAGCTTACGAGCCAAAAGAATATGAAACTGCAACGGTATGGCCAAGGAATAAGAATGACAGAATTTGGGCAGCACTCCGTCTGAAAATGGAAGGAATTAGCAAGAACTTGAGGAGATGGAATGATACTTGAAGAAAACAACAACATATTGTCTCCGAAACAATTAAAAGAATGGCACAAGGTGAAGAAAGATTCAGACAGCACTCCGGTTAAATGATAAAAAGGGAAAGAACATGATCTTGACAAAAACGAGGTGGTGGTTGGAGAGAGCAACATCACAATGCCTCCGGAATGAAAGAATAACATATAGATCAAAGAAAGAGATGAACGGTGAAAATATGACACTTCTCTCAAAATTGAATTTGAAAGAGCATCCTTACCAAGAAGGGTTGAAAAGAGTTGTTGGTAAAATCAACAACGAAAGAATAAGCTCGTTGTGGGCTTTAGGAAAGCATCTCAAAATTATGAGGTGACAACCAGCCACTGAGGAGAACATTTGATTGGATTGAGATCAACAAGGAGATGAAAAACTTATTTCACCGGAATGATAAATGAAGAACTTGGGTCATTTATAAGCACCATAATAACAATAATCCTTAGGAAAAGCTTTTAGGTGAAATATAACCCAAAATTACTCCAACAAATAAATTGAATGGTTGGAAAGATCTCTTGAACAAAGAGATGATGGTTTTAAATATCTCATTCCTGACAACTTGTGAATCATGAAACATGAAGGAAAATTATCAAGAATGACATAACACCATCTGAAAAGATAAGGTAGACAGGATTGCAATCGGAATGCATGATGAAGAATGCTTGAGCTCCAACAAGAATCTTGAAGAAGACTTCGAGGATGAATTAAATCTTGATGAACCAACATGAAAAACTCCGGTAATGAAAGCAAGAGAAGTGAAAGATGAAAGAATAAGATTCAAGGCCTGCGATGAATTAGATGGTGCTTGAAATGATAATTGAAATAACATGGAGCTCCGGAAAACAAGATGGACAACTTAGAACTGAGAATATGATATGATGAACAAGCTCCAGACAAAGAATTAAATCACCTTGAAGGAATAAGAATAAGAATTATGTCATGCATCTCCTTCACCAATTTAAATTGATGACAACCAAAGGATTTGGCATACTACTTATTCTCGTTGGAAAGAATTAAAGAGAGATCTGGCACAAGCTTGGATAAATCTTCAACGAACCACCGGTAGGATTGTGAAAAGAACAATTGAATTGAAACGATAACAACGGAAAGTTAAACTTGAAAGAACCACCGTAAGAATATGGAGACGAACGAAGAGACATCAATGAAGAATATTTGGAGTACGAAGTTGAAAACTGAGAACGAAGAAATATGCTGAAATGATGGCCTACGGAGGATCCCAAAGGAAAAGAATTCATGAAATGCTTCGGATGGTATAAAAGAATTCCTCACAATCTGAACAATAATGAGGATGGCATGAAGCTAGAACCACGAATCTTCAAGAGAACGGGCCAAGATTTAAGAGAAACACTTCTCCGGTCTCCAAATACTGAGAAAGAAGACGAGAAAAACCATAAGAATTGTTGAGCACTCCGGAATGAAGAATTAAAAGGTTGAACCAATGAAGAAAAGAATTTGAAAGCGATCTTGGAGAAGGCATGTGACTGATGGGATTCATTCTTACGTCACACTTTGAAAAGAATTCTCCGGAAAAGAAGAGTCAGGTAAGGTCCTGGGAAAAGACCTGTGGGTTAGGGCCCACTCAAAAGAAATCACCGTTGGAAAAGATTGCTTAAGAGATATTGCACCGGTTGAAATAAAAGGCTTGAATAAGATGACAATCCTAAAAATAATTTGAACGGATTAAGAATGGAATTATGAATCTTCAGCACTCCGGATATGAATAGCAAGAGGAGAATGATTAATTGGTACACCGGAATAAGAAAGCATTGTGAAAAGAGGAAAAGGATAAGATCAACACCGAAATCTTGAATTACATCCACCGGAAGAATTAGAGAACAAAAGAATGATGAACTTGAAGCTTCTTGAGCATCTTCACGATAAAGCACCGGATAAGAACATTGGAGGAAAAAGAATGAAGAAATATCACATGAATAAAATGGATACTTCATTGAGAATTTCTAACTCCAAGAAGAAAAAGGGTGGGAGGGTGGGGAAAAGCAAAGACAACTTGGGATGAATAATTTGAAGAGAAGGCACACCGGTTGAAAAGAATTTAACATGAAGATCTTGATGGTCAAGAAGGAGTAGCACTCCCATAGAAATATGAGAATACCGATTAGGAAGGTATGGGATCAACATTTGACATCGAAGCAACTCGAGTACCAGAATCAAAACAAGAACAAAGGATAGATATGCAACATGATCTTCACAATATCATTCGAACAGAGGATTGAACGAATGAATTCCGCAGGTACATCAACTAGTCGAGAAGCCACTTGGAAACAAAATGAAAATAAAAAGGAACAAGGATCAGACAGAACAAATACAAGATAGAAGCTTCGTTCGACATCTTCGTGCTGAAAGCTCATGGAACGTGTTACAAAAGGGTTTTGCAATCCCCGGATCAGCATAGCCAAGGACCCTTTAAGATGCAACTCCCGATCAGAACAAGTCCATAAAACCACTTCACTCAATGTAGAACCCCAAACTTCATATCGAGCATCCGTTGGAAGAATGCCTAGAACTACTAGATGAACCCACCTATAGATTTCCGAAAGTTTCCAGTTATGCAATCAGGTGTTGGGGATACACGGGAAGCACCGCGCAATCAACTCTAAACCTACATCCAGGTGTATCCATCCTTCAACACATAACCAGTTTTTCTCGGAAACTGTGTACCTCGGACCTTCGAAAAGCATCCACTATAACAAGCTATGGCAATACTCTCGAACTACCTCCCCAGTACTGGGTGATGTCGGGGTTATCTTGCCACTGGCCGTATAGGAGAGATTTTCGATGTCGGCCGTCTTAAGTATTTAGTACTGTCGCGATATGCTTGTTACAATGATACCTCGAAGCTCAACTCCTCGGTAACAGGAGGCATCGAGAACAATATCCTTGTCACAAGAACATCGAAACAATCCCAGAATACTCGCGAGATCCTAAAAAAAAAATTGGTGCAATTTTTGAAAGTAGAAGAGGTAAGAGTAATCGTCAGGAGTCCTCACCAGAGAGAAAGGGGATGAGAAGCAAAGAAATCTTACTCTCCGATATAATATAGGACTCAAAAAGTTTTCAGTGTGTGCCTAGACTCAACCGTCAACGATTCGATCAATCAGTGGGGGCTTCTAGGTCGGAGAAGGCTCTGAATACCAACTTGTAATGCCCAGGATGGGACTATATCTCCTACGTGCCGAGGCACGACTTAAAGATATAAGCCCATCCTAGAATGATCTCAAGTTTGGTATCTTTGCACAACTCATGTAAAAGAGGGATTAAAATGCAAAAGGAGATAGTTGGCTTACACTCGCCACTTCACACAATACATTACATAAACAATCATCATTCAAAACATCACAACCCGACTACGGGTGAAGATCCAAAAGAAAGATACCAAAACAACATAAAGCCACAGGCCAAGATCGAATCCTAGTAGAAACCACTACTGAACATCGAAACGTCACAAGCAAACGGTGAAACTCTTCATCGAGCTCCCGATGAAGAACTGATCCAACTCCTGCATCGAGCTCGGCTGAACCTGCATCTGGTGTGGTGGAGTAACTGTGAGCCACAGAGGACTCAGCAATCCCGTTCCCGGGTAACAAGACTATTTAAGCCTCGGGTGAGGATAAGACTGAAGAAAGAATATGAGGTGAAGGAACAAACAAGAGTCTGCAGCAGCAACTAGCACTAACTTACGTAATAGAGAGCGAGAAGAGAAGAGCATCGGTCGAAAGATGATCACGAAGTGATCCTAACTACAACCGGTCAAACATAACCCCACCGTGTTCAACTCCCGAATCCCTATTCGGAAATTGACAGTCACGGTACACACGCTGGTAGTGTATTAGAAACATTGTGTCAAGTTTTCTACAACTGGAATTAACAAGCTCCCATCTGCCACATAACCGCGGGCACGGCTTTCGAAAGTTCAAACCCTGCAGGGGTGTTCCAACTTGACCCATTACAAGCCCACGATCCGCGGAGTCGCAACTCCATAGTTGGGAAGACCCGAGTATTCTCGGAATCCCGTGCTCGAGTTAAACCGAACTAAGGTAAGGCTAATCCAGCAAATCCTCCCGGCGTGTCGTCACCCTGATAGTAGCCGCGCGTATCTAGGTCTCAGGACACGACCGGATGAGTCATCCTACAGGTTTTTACCAAACCTCAAGTTTCCTTGAGGTGGCCCCGCAGTCTGCTCGTTTCGGACCAACACTCATGTGGAGCACTGGCCCGGGGGGTTGAATTAAAATAAAAGGGATAGCTAGTCCCGTATGCAAGTTTTATTAGTTATTAGGCAAATAGTACCAATGCTGGGACTTGCTGGAAAAGACTTAGCACTTAGCGGTTTATCAAGGGGGTCCCATACACCCCAACCGTGTTAGGAATGCATAATCAAGGAACATAACACCGGTTTATACGGTTCCTAACGGCATGAGTGGAACAAAACACCAAGCAAAAGGCTTAGCCTTCCACCCTTGCCAGTATATAGATGATTTCATTTTTAAGCATTTATATAGTGTGATATAACCCAACCAAACTTCAACATGAAGCAAGCATCTTCGATCTTCACCTGCAACTAGCAATGCTATAAGAGGGGCTGAGCGAAGCGTACTTAGCCAAGCAACGGTTTGCATAGGTAGGGTGGTTAAACATGGCAATTGGTTACAAGTAGGAGGCTGACAAGAAGACATGGGCATCGAGGCAAAACTATAGAGCGATACTCTAGCAAGAGGCAAAAATAGTAATGGTATCCGGGTTCGGTCATCTTGCCTGGAATTCCACAAGGGAGAAGAACGGATCCAAGAAGAAGACGAAGCAACAGTCGAGCGGATCCTCACAACTCCGGAACGAAACCGAAGCTAACAAGAGAAGCAACCGGAAAGAAACAAAACAACACGGTAAACACACATATCAAACATGGCATACGATGCACATCCAAGTATGATGCATGTCCGGTTTAATTATGCATGACATGGCAAAGTGCACAAACAACACTACAAGTTAAGTGGAGATCAATATGCAACGAGTTGCATATTGACGAAACACCACATATTAATTATTTAGTTGACTCTCATTATTAACAAGACAAGTTTAATTGTTTTTAGCATGGCAAGAGGTGAAGCATAAGTAAACTAACTAACTAGGCAATTTAAATGAGGCCGGAGAATAACAACAACATATCCGGAAAATCCCCATGGGCATGTTTAATAATTATAAGCAAACAACAATTAACATATATAATGTTGTTAAATGATGCGGATGACATGATCAAGTTTATGCAAGTTTTATTAAAAGGTTGACTTAAGAGGAAGACATGAAGCATTTGTCACCGTGGTGGAAAGAAGAGGGTGCCACGGCAACGATTTCCGAAAATGATGCCACGGCAACATATCGGTTCCGGTATCTCGTTGAGAGACCGGTGCAAAAGATAGAATCGACGTGAGCAAGTCGAACAAGATGAAAGTGGGTGATCCCGTTGCCGGGTTCCCACGAGTCGGTGACGAGGCAACCAAGGGACATGACAAAGGTGGAACGGGCACGAAGCACACACAAGGGAGACATTTCATACAACACAACAAGCATGCATTCCACGGGTCACGTCTCGGGGTTATACCTTCGAAGCGTTCTCTCTCGAAGCGGTTCGAGAGCGTCGAGGAAGTAGCCGTAGTAGAGGAAGTAGACGTTCACGTCATCGGTAGTCGTTGTACTCGCGAAGTCGGGGTACTTGGTCGAAGATGTTTCGTAGTGGTACTTGGGGGTTCCCGTTTGCGACGGTAGTGGAAGTAGTGGTACTTGTCGCATCGGTAGGGGTACTCGTTCATGTAGTCGTTCCCGAGTTCGTAGCCGTTCAACATCACGTGAAGAGGTACTTGGTCGGGTCGCCGGTAGTCATACACGGGTCATCTGTCAAAATTACAGCACAAAGCACACAAAACAACAACAAAAAAAAACAAAAAAAACAAAAACAACACAACAGCCTCGGACACGGCTGAGGCAGCAGAGGAGGATGGCCGCGGCCGGCGCTGGAAGGAAGGCGTCGGGAGCCGCGGGGCGGTGAGCTCCTGGCTGGAGCCTGGACGGAGGAGGTCGCGCTCGGGCCGGCGCTGCTGCTGCGTCGGGGCCCGACCTTGGCGCGGCGGCGGCTACAGCCATGGCGCTGGAGGCGTCGGGGCAGGGCGGCCTCGAGGACGAAGGGAGGGCCCTGCGGCGCTGATTCCTGAGGACGGGGGAACGAGGGCCTGCTCGGGAAGGAGCCGCGCCGGAGGGAGCCGCGGGGACGGTCTGTAGAGGGAGGCGAGGGCGCGGCGCTGGCGAAGGAAGGGCGCTCGGGGGCTCCCATGGCGATGAGGAGAAGGACGGACGGAGGAGGAGGCTTGAGGACGCTCGGGCCGCTGCTGGCTTGGCGAGGACGAGGCCCGACGCGGCGGACGGGGGAGCTCGGGCCGTTCACTGGGAACCACAGAGGAGGGCCGCGGCGTACGGAGGCGGTGGCCATGGCGCGAGGAACGGCCTGGCGAGGCCCTGGAGGGCGCGCTCGGGGCGGCTTGGTGCGGGGCGATGGGAGGAGGCAGAGCGATGGAATCGGGCCAGAGGGTGAGGAAACGGGCTCGGGGCTCTTGGCGACGGGGTCTGGAGATCGAGAGGAGGGAGAGGGTTCGAGGGAGGAGAGAGCGCTGGCGGCGCACACAGGGGAGAGCGAGGGGGAGCGACGGGAATCGGGTGCGAGCGCCCTAGGGTTAGGATAGATGGGCCAGTGAGACTGAGGGAATGACAGTTGGGCCTAGAGGGAGGAGGAGAGGCCTGGATGGGCCAGAAGGAGAGGGGGCTGGAGGCTGGGCCTCTGCTTATTTTTATCTCTTAAATAGAAATAAAAAGAGAGAGAGCAAAACAAAAAGAAAGAGCCACAGAAAAGAAAAGAAAAATGATGGACATTTTGTAAAGGCTTTACGGAATAAACCCAACCCAACAAAATAATTCCAACAAAAAGGGAAGTGCAAAACTAAAACATTAGCTTGCAATAAAAGGAGTTTAGCTTTTTGGAGGAGCCTCGAAACAACGGAAAGAAATTACCGGCAAGATATAGAAGTCAAACTTGAAGTGAAAAGACAATGGGGAATTTATGCAAGTGTGTTATGGTGATTCCAAAGAATGGAATAATTAATAAATATAGCTCCCTAAAATAATGAGAGACTTTTATATGTTATAAAGAGAAGTCACCTTCCCTCGATTTAAATGGACCGAAGGTCCACACAATTTATTAGGTTGAGATGCAAAAATAAAAATATGACATGATGGCATGATGACATGATGCAATGCAAAAATAAAAACACAAGCACAAAAGGAACACACGGGCAACCCGGAACATCTGGAATCTTCTGGAAGCTTCTGGAACCTTCTGGGACGTCGGTCTCGGGCGTCACACCGAGATCTTAGGAACGAGACAGATGAGAAAAAGGAAGAACAAAGTTCTTCGAGGACAAAAGAGTGAAACCAAAGAATCTTAAGAGGTTGAGCCACTCAGAAAGAAGAAGAATGCAACGAAGAAGAACGAAGTTGCAAAAACTTCGTTAGACAAGAGGAAGAACGCACACGACAAGAACCAAAAGGTTGAAGGATATGAAACAAGAGCTGAAGGACAAGAATACATTGAAAACCACTCCGGTTAAAAGAGATAGAACAGAAATCTTCACGAAGGAATTCAGGCAGCACTCCGGCTGAAACTGGAAGAAAAATAACACACCGGTTGCACACGAATGGAATGGAACACGAACTTGAGAAGATGGAATAAGGACATGACGAAATGAACAGGACAATGCCTCCGGAAGAATGGAAAGGATGTAATGAAAAGAACAGAGAAGAAGATGACAACTTTCACCACGAAAGAATTGAAAGAGGATCTTCAAGAAAGACTCGAACGGAGTTGTTGAGAAAACGAACAACAAAAGAATAAACTTGTCGTGGACTTACGAAAACATCTCAAAACTTGAGGTGAATTACCGCCGCAACCAAAATATTGAATAGCTGAGATGAAGGAAGAAATGCAAAACTCCACTTCAAAAGAATACGGAGAATTATTTGCACTCGAGAGGCAAAAGAATAAGAGTGCTTGAGCTGCTCCAGAAGAATTAGATAAATGTTTGAAGAATGAATTAAATGATGTAGAACCACCATGAAGAACTCCGGTAACGAAAGGATGAAGAAGGATGAAAAAGAATAAGAATAAAGCCTTGCGATGATTAGACGGGGTTCCGACGAGAAGGCCGAGAAAAACTTTGAACTCGGGAAAAGAAAAGATAACACTTGGAACTAGAATTTATTCCTGAAGAATAAACTCCGAAGGAAGGGATTAAATCAACTAGATGAAAAGAATAAGAATTATGGTATGCTTATCCTCCATCAAATAAATTGATGAGAAGCAATGGATTCACATACTACTTATTCTCCTTGAAATGTTTAAAAGGAATATATCGTGAACTTGTGAATAACTTCATGAACCACCGGTAGGATTGGAATAAAAGAATGGATTGATATGATAACACCGGAAAAGAATTCTTGAGCAACCACCGTAAGGAATTAAAGCTGAGTGAAGAAAATGAACGAACCATCGTGTAGAATTAAAATCGAGTGACGAACGAGAATGACCACCGTAAGGAATGAAATTGAACGATGCAAGAGGACAAGCCTCCGTGAAGAATTGAGATTGAGTGAACACAAGAGAATGAATCTCCGGGAAGAATAAAGCACTTGAGGACAGTTAGAATGACGAGAACGAAGAGATTGTGAACTGATTAAAGAATACTTGAAAAAGCACCGGAAGAATGTGAGACGAACGAATAGGCATCAAGAAGAATATTTGGAGGACGAAGTTGAAAACTGAGAACGAAGAAATCTTCTGAAATGATGGCCTTCGGAGGAACACAAAGAAATAATTCAAGAACTATTCCGGATGAAGAAAGGTTGGACCAACGATGAAAACAATTGAAAGCGATCTTGGAAAAGGCATATGACTGATGGAATCCATACTTACGTCACACTTTGAAAAGAATTTCGGAACACTCCGGGAAATTAGAGGAGTCAGGTAAGATCCTGGGAAAGACCTGTGGGTTATGAGCCCACCAAAGGGAGAACTCTGTTGAAATGGAATGCAAAGGAGATGATGCACCGAAACGAATGAAAAACTCGAATGAGGTGACAACCTCGAATTAATCGGAAGACAGACGAATATCCTGAGATTTCTTCGGAACTCCGGAATAATTAAATGGCGAGAGATGAACGAGCAAAGTGAAGCAATTGAGCGGAGGAAAAAAGAATATGACGAACACCGAATACTAATAGAATTGGAACCACCGGAAAGAAAAGAGATGAATAATATCAAATCGAGAGGAGAATTCACCGGAGAAGAAAAGAGATGAAGGATGAAGAACTAAACGAGAATTCACCAGTTGAAATAACTGAGGAAAGAATGCAAAGGATTCACACGAGTAGGATGGATACTCGATTAAGGACTCCGGTCCCGAGAAGAAAAAGGGTGGGCGGGTGGGAAAAAGAAAACCACAACGGATGGGGGAAAACATTGTCGGTTGAAAAGAACTGAGGTTGAACTTGCAAGAAGAAGAGGGTCGAGTCCACTTGACGAGAGATGCACCAGATGACAAGAACTGACAACGCAACGAACAAAAACTAACCATGTGATCCTAAAAAAAATTTGAAGGGGAAGAGGAGTAATTCGAAACAACTACGTCAAGATTCCTCACCAGAGCGACGAAGGGGCAGGGGATTAAAAAGAATTCCTACTCTCCGATATAACTAGACTCCGAAAAAGTTTTTTCTAGACTCAACAACAGCCAAGCTACGATCAATCAAGGGGGCTCCTATGGTCGGTCGAGGCTCTGATACCAACTTTTCAGGCCTAAGATGCGATTCTATCCCGATCACGTGACACTTACGTGATTGGGGCACAACCGCATTTCGGGCGCTTAGCAAGATGGATATCATTACATCGTACCATTATATATATACATGGGGATACAACAATACATACAAGTCACATGAATACAACAACATCAATACAAGGTATCCGACTACGGATACAAACATGATGAGCACAAAGACATCCATCTGCTATCCCAGGCTGCCGACCCGGAAACTAACCCAAGACTGAAGAAGAAGAAGAATAAGAAAGAACTCCAAACAACGGTCATCGCTCTCACGTCAAGACATCGGAAACCTGCACCTGCAACTGTTGTTGTAGTATCTGTGAGCCCCGAGGACTCAGCAATCCCATAACCATGGGTAACAAGACTATCAAAGCTTAATAGGTAGGAAGAGGTAAAGTGGTGAGGTTGCAACAGCGACTAAGCAATATATGGTGGCTAACTTACGAGTACAAGAATAAGATGAGCATCTACGCAAAACGGTCACAACTAGTAGTGATCGCTAAAGATCCTAAACTACATACGAGTCAAAAATAACCCCACCGTGTTCTCTTCTCAAAGTGAAAAGAGACAGTCACGGTTACTCACACAGTTGTGTGTTTTACTTCGGATCCTCTGTCAAGTTTTCTACAACCGGACATTAACAAATTCCCATCTGCCACATTACCGCGGGCACGGCTTTCGAAAGATCATAACCCTGCAGGGGTGTCCCAACTTAGCCCATCGCAAGCTCTCACGATCAGCTGAAGTGATAAATATAATATCATCACCCCTTATCTTAGGGAAATCCGATCAGGCTCGGCATACCGGTGCACAAGACATTTCGACAATGGTAAAACAAGTCCAGCAAGACCTCCCGGTGTGTCGACACCCTGATAGTAGCCGCGCGTATCTCGTCTCAGGCCACGACCGGATGGGACAAGCTACGAGTAAAACCAGCCCTCGGGTTTCCCCAAGGTGGCCCCGCAGGTTGCCCGTTTGGGACCAACACCATCAGCACTGCCCCCCCCTGCTATGTAGAAGAATCCTCGGGTAGCGCTAACTCCCTATGCAATTTAATTAATTAATTAAGTTGTTATTATGAGCAAATTAAAACCAATGTTGGGCCTTGTTGGAGGAGTTTTATTCAAAGACGAACTGTCAAGGGGTCCCCATATACCCATCGTGTAAGGAACGCAAAATCAAGGAACATAATGCCGGTTTATCGGCGCCTAAGATGGCATGAGTCGAACAAAACACCGAGTAAAAGGCCAAGCCTTCCACCCATGCCCAGTATATAGGTGTGTTATTATATATATAACATATTCTGATATTCCAACAACAAGTTCCCTCCTGGAAAGATCTTCATCTTCATCTGCAACTAACAATGCTATAAGAGGGGCTGAGCAAGCGGGTAACATAGCCAAACAATGGTTTTGCTATGAAGGTTTCAAAGGTTAGAGGTTTCATGGCAACAAGGAGAGGCTGACATAAATGATGGGTAGCGCGACATATAACGATAGCATCGAGACAACTAAGCAAAGGCAATGATAGTAAAGGTATCCAAGGGTATGGTCATCTTGCCTGAGATCCCTCAAGGAAGCGGAACGGTTCCATGAAGAAGACGAAGAAGCCTTGAAGAAGAACCACGGGTAGACGAACGAATCCTCACGAACGCAACGGAACAAGCACTAACGAGAAGAAGCAAGCAACACGGTAAACAAACCACTCAAGAACATGACAATATGCACTACCAAGTAGGATGCACGACAAGTCTACATATGATGCACAGTAAGTCTATACAGGAAGCAAAACATGGCAAGGTAGGAAGCACAACATGGCAACGGTGCAAGATGCACCCAAACATCAACCAAACTCACTCCAAACATGTTTACAAGATGATATTATGATTCTGCAAGCAAAATCACACAAGTTTCATATAAGGAACACTCCAAACGGAGCAACGGGCTAAAAGATACACATGAAACAAGATATAACAACAAGCTGAAATTAACAGCCACATAGCAACTTGGAAGCAAGAAATATATATATGCTACAGCACGCAAACATGGTGACAAGAAGCATTGACATGAAGTAGACATATCCTACAGCAAACAACTCCATTGGAGCATCTCCATAGGAGGCATGGATCAATAGCAATAAGCTACAACATTTTGATCATGACACTAAAAACCTAACAGCAATATTTTATAGCAACTTGGGAGCAAGAATTAAATAAGCTACAGCAACCCAAATGAGCAAGCGAAGGCATGAATGGATAGACAACAACATATACAACAAGGAATGATCCATGGCCACCCCAAAACTAACATGGATTTGCCTAGGGCATCAAGAAAACATAGCATCAGGATATTACAGATTCCAGACTTAGTGAAATTTCACTAAGTGTTAAAACAGCAATAACAACATGGCATGTTTACAAGCATGTTTAAGTCAACACAAGGCATATCATGGCAAGCTAAATGCACCACATCAAACAACACATCATGGAGATTCTAAAACATCTAGGCATGTGACAAGGGGACAAACACAACAATAGCAACGCGCTCCTCAACTAGGCATCTCGTAACAAGTTTCAGAACATAACAGCCAAATGCACTTTTGCAACAGGGATAAACATGGCAATATGAACTCAAACAAGCATGCTATAGCAACCAACATGTAGAGCATCTCATGATGAACATTTTGACATATCATTTGCATCATTTGGATAAACATGCACCAAGTTATCATATCTCAAACATAGCAACAAAAGAACAAGTAGCAGCAGTTTATAACAAGTAGCACCCTTGCAACAGATATTAGAGCATCTAGATGAACTCAAATGAGCATGACATAATGGAACAAAGTGTAGAGCATAGCACCACGATCATTTTGACATATCATACACTCAATTTGGATAAGCACACAAAAAGATATCATCATGCAAAGATGCAACATTAATGGTGACAGAATAAAAGACTTAGCAGTTTTTACATAGGGAAGAAAAAAACAACGGGCGAGATATAGGTAAGCTGCACTGGGCGAAGGATAGGGAGGAGGCTCACATTGGGCTTCGGCCCAGTTGCAGAAGAGGGCAGCAGGCCGGTGTGGAGGATGGGCCGCGGCCGGCAGGCCAGGCCGGGGCAGGGCCCATGCGCGTAGGGCTCGTCCTCCTCCCCGATCCTCTGGACCGAGGGAAGGCAGGACAACGGCGGCGGCTCGGTGATGGTCGGCGGCAGAGCCGAGGTGAGGCGGGGCGGGACTGGCCGGATCCAGGCGGATCGGGAGCGGCCGGATCCGTTTCCGGCGGCGGCAGGGCCAGGCGGCTGCTCCGGCGAGGCGATGGGCTTGCTCGCAGCGGGAGGAGTGGTGGCTGACAGACGAAGGCGTCTGAGCAAGCGGCTGCTGGGTCGCCGGACGACGACAGTGGGTCGGCGAGGCCCTCGGGCGCGGAGGTGGCAGGACACCGGCCGGCGGAGGAGGAGGTCGCCGGCGGGTACTCCGACGAGGCGGCGGGGATGGAGGGGACGACGAGGTCGGGGGACGAGCTCCCTGGCCTCGGGCGCTCGTTCCTGGAGCGGGAGCGGCGGCCGGCTCGGGAGCCACGCGGGCCGCGGCGGCGGCGGTTGGGCCCGGGCGGGCTTGGCTCGGGCCCCGTGGGCTTCTGGCGGCTGGTGGGAGGAGAGCTGCGAGGTGGAGGAGGCTGGTTGGGGCGCACGGAAAACGAGGAGGCTAGGGTTAGGGGGGCTAAAATGGTAG